>JAJPUD010001016.1:101640-245358 GCA_023553655.1 Myrmecobius fasciatus | reverse complement strand
TCACACAGCTAGGGAATGTTAAGTGTCTGAGACCAGATTTGAACTCACGTCTTCCTGAGTTCAGGGCTGGTGCTCTATCCACTGCGCCACCTAGCTGCCCCTACTTTGCTTTTCTTAAAAGATTTAAATCACTTACAAAATTTTCAAAGCTAAAACAGCTGTATGTATATACTATTCTATATACTATGGCATAAATATTTCTTAAATGATACAGGGAGATAAGTAGAGCGCTTGTAATTTTATTGGTATAAGGAATTCCAAGATGAGGATGTTGTCTCTTAACAGTGCAGTTTAATATATTTTCTGCAATTTAGACTCAGGACTGGAAACAAAAGTAGCATTTATATAGCACTTGACTAATCTCATATCATCTTTTTTTTTTTTTTTTTTTTGCTGAGGCAATTGGGGTTAAGTGACTTGCCCAGGGTCACACAGCTTGGGAATATCAAGTGTCTGAGACCAGATTTGAACTCAGGTCTATCCTGACTTCAGGGCTGGTGCTCTAACCACTACGCCACCTAGCTACCCCATCTCATTTTATCTTCACAAAAACCCTATTACCATATGTCTTATTTACAGATTTTTGCTTCATTATTCATTAGAGATACCCATGTGGTGCAATCTGTACAATGATCCTCCTAGTTGCTAGAGGCTTCTAACCAAAAATTACTTTTGTTTGTTTGTTTGTTTGTTAATACCTTATGCTTATATGTCTCCTTAATAGATTATAAACTTCTTTAAGGGAGGGGCTATTTTATTTGTCTTTTAGTGAGTCATATAATGCCTGGCACATAATACATGCTTAGTAAGTACTTGTTGAATCAAATGTAAAAATTTAATCCTTAGTTGTTAATAAACTTCTCAATTTGTCCTATCTCATGACTCTTGTTCAGTGGCAGTTCATGCCTTCCTAAACTCCAGTACTAGATTACATCAGTCATCTTTCTCTGATTCTACTTAAGTTATAATGAATAGTTCTCATGGAAGTGTCCCAGATGTCCAGATTGGATCCATTACAGAATTTTCAACTAATTTCAGCTAGGCCCTTAATAAAAAAGTCATTTTCCCCTTTCTCTAATTGTATTTTATATTACCAATAATGATTTTTTCCCCATATTTTTTTCCCTCAAGTCTTCTCTGACACATACTTTTCAATAGAACACCTAATCTATTACTGTGTTGGGTAATGAGAAGAAACTATAGAAATTCACTTTTAGTTCCTTCTTCTATCCTTTTACAAAATTCCAAAATCCTTTGAAATGAATTCTAATTCTACTTTTGTTTGATGGAACACTACTCCTTTTTCTTTGCCAAAGCTAACCTCTTTATCTGTATTTTTAATCTCTTGGGTAGCCCCCATATTCTCTCTAATCTTTGATTGTTTTCCCTAACCTTTGGTTTCTTCTGTGCTTCCTTGTCTAGAAACAGTTCTTCTTCATCTTTCACCTTTCATCTCCTTCATCTTTCTGCATTAGACTTAGCCTAATGCATCTTTCTGCATTAGACTTAGTCATCCTCAGAAGGTGTCACACTGTCTTGAAAATCAAATTCCTAGAAAAAAATTGACTGTTTCTTATTGCCTCTGCTTCCTCTTGTTTCTTAAGCACTCAAATTGTGTATTCTAAAGTTATCAATGACTTCACGAATACTAAATCCTAAGACCTTCAGGCCTTAGTTCAGTCACAAGTAGCAAAGTGGGAAAATTCCTATTCCCTAAGAGCTTACCTTCATTGATAATTTGATTAGGAAATGAGACATTAAATATATAATTAAAATATCTGAATTTAAATTCTGGCTCTACCATTTACTATTCTTGTGTCCTTAAGCAAGTCACTTGATATCTCCCTGGGTTTCAGCTTCCTCGTTTGTAAAATAAGGGGTTTGGACTAGATTGTCTCTAATTCTTTGCAACTCTAGATTCTTTGACTGTGTGATTATGATTTCTCTCTCTTCTCACCTTTCCAGTGTAACCAATGAACATTTTTAATGTCAATTTCTAGAATATTTACACCTTGTGCATGTTGTGCTCATGAGTTCAGTATAATATTCTGAATTAAAAATATTATTTCTGGATTATTTTCCTTTAGCATGAACAATTAAGTTCTTTTATTCTGTGTTTTTCTCTATCTAAATCTTTTAATTAATGTTTTTGAGATATTCGTTTGGGAAAGTGAACTATGACTTATAATCATTTGTGTGTCAGTATGTGAATTTGTCAAAAAGCTACTGTTGACTTTATTGTTTCTTTCTCTGCTTAGGTAAAATCATCTCTATTGACACCAGTTCCTTGAGAGCTGCTGGTAGAACTGGGTGGGAAGATTTAGTGAGGAAGTGCATTTATGCCTTTTTTCAGCCTCAAGGCAGAGAGCCATCTTATGCCAGACAGCTGTTTCAAGAAGGTAAAAATTCTCCTTCCTTAGCTTTGTTTTGACTAATAAGTAATTTTTTGTAAATTTTGTGGTTTGATAAGTACTTTTGCATAACTATAGTTTTATGATAATCAGGTGTAACAAAAGGAAAATGTGGAAAATAATTATTAATGAATAAAGAATGGGATTTTGAATCTATAAGAAACAGGTTCAAGTGCATAAACCACCTCCAATTTTTTTTTTCCCAAACATATACATGGATAATTTTTCACCATTAACCCTTGCAAAACCTTGTGTTGCAATTTCCCCCCCCCCCCTTTCCTCCACCTTCTCCCCTAGGTAACAAATAATCCAATATATGTTAAACATGGCAAAAATATATATTCAATCCAATATATGCACATATATTTATGCAATTATCTTGGCTGCACAAAAAAAATCAAATCAAAAAAGAAAAAAAAATGAGAAAGAAAATAAAATGCAAGCAAACAACAAAAAGAATGAAAATGCTATGTTGTGATCCACACTTAGCTTCCATAGTCCTCTCTCTGGGTGTAGATGACTCTCTTCATCACAAGATCATTGGAACTGGCCTGAGTCATCTCATTGTTGAGAAGAGCCACGTCCATCAGAATTGATTATTGTTTAATCTTGTTGTTGCGGTGTATAATGATCTCCTGGTTCTGCTCATTTCGTTTCTTGCCACTACAAAAAGGGCTGCCACAAACATTTTTGCACATGTGGGAGTCTTTCCCTCCTTTGAGGTCTTTTTGGAATATAAGCCCAATAGAAACACTGCTGGATCAAAAGGTGTGCATATTTTGATAGCCCTTTGGGCATAGTTCCAGATTGTTCTCCAGAATGGTTGGATCTGTTCACAGTTCCACCAACAATGTATCAGTGTCCCAGTTTTCCCACATCCCCTCCAACATTCATCATTAACTTTTCATGTCATTTTAGTTAATCTGAGAGGTATGTAGTGGTACCCTAGAGTTGTCTAACTTGCATTTCCCTGATCAATAGTGATTTAGAGCACCTTTTCATATGACTAGAAATAATTTTAATTTATTCATCTGAAAATTCGTACTTTTTAAATGAAAAAAATGTGAAAATGGCAAAATGATATATGAGTGATCTTTTGAGTGTTGAATATACATCTTATAAAAGAATGGTTTTTAAACTTTTTTTTAAATATATAACCATAGGTTTTTCATAAAATTTTCTTCCAAGTGTTTTCTGAAAGAAAATGTGATCTTTTCAGGCAAAGTATTTATGAATATTTGTAGAGAAGATATTTAATGTTGAAATGAAGCTATTTCTAAATCATGTAGAAAAAATGAGTTACCCCTGGGAGTGATTTCTATAAACATTCTAATTAGAGAGGTTTTTATAAGTTCCATTTTAGATTACTGGATTTGGAGTTAGAAGACCTAGTATTCAATTCTAGTTTCTAATACTACTCTGACCTAGTTTATTGTCTTTCTCTCTCTGTCTCTCTCTCTCTGTCTCTCTCTCTGTCTCTCTCTCTGTCTCTCTCTCTCTCTCTCTTTCTCTCTCTCTCTCTCTCTCTCACACACACACACACACACACATCTTCTAAGCTCTCTTGTGTCTCTAAAGTCTATCTCCTAGGTGCCATATGATCCTTTTTGATCAATTTTTAACTTAAAAAAAATTGTAATTCTAATTGTAGTTTGCAGTCCAAAGATAGGGAAGTAGAAACACTAGACCTTTCTTAAAATTAAAGCTTTTCAAAGCACACAGTTCTTTGTATCCATCACTTTGGAAATCCTGGATACCCTATTCATGTAGTTTTCATTCTCTTGTTGATACTATCACTCTCCATTATCTTACCTTTCAGGGAAAAAGTTCTATTTGTCTTCTAAATTTCTTCAATTCCTTTTCCTCATGGCAAAATATTTAGAGAAAAACATCATACCTTGATATTCCTCAAGTTAAGGATAAAACTTACAAATTGGGAAACTTTCCTTTATTCGTTTTTCTTCCACTTCTGCCCATGGAGGTGAGCATGCCCTTTAAAGCCAGTTATAAAACACTCTAAAACCAGTTATAAAACCATTATAAAGCATTTATTATATTCTTGGATATATAATCTATAGTGTATAATTCTTAGTTCTGCTTCTGTTCTTGAGTAAGAAGCTTTATATCTGTGCACTCCTTTGACAGAGCACCATTGGTTTGATGCTAAAACATCCTTTTTGTCTATTTAGGGTTTTTTTTTTTTTGCAAACCTCTCTTTTCTCACACCTTCAGGGAAGCATGAAACATTACAACCACAACTTGTTTTCTTCTCTTTCAAGGAATGAGCCTTTCGACATCTTTATTATTGCAACAAAAAACTGCCTTTTATTTTGGCTTCTCTCTTTCAACTTGACATCTTTGAAATAAGCCATGAAATATGTCTTATTCTTTTCATATCCAGACTATAAATTAGAGAAAATTATTCTAAGGAATTGCTTGAGTTTGAGACAAAACATCCCATTCATCACTATATAAACAGTCACTAAAATTGTGGGGATGATTCAGATTTGGGAATTGACATGATTGATGGCCAAGTGAACTAGAAATTAATATCATCAGATCCTTGATTTTGATGTAAAGGGGATCAAAAAGTAATTTAATCCAGCTCTCACATTTAATGATATTAGTAGTAGTGATAGAAACTGTCATTCTTATTGTTCTTTTAATATTTGTAATGTAGTTTACATATGTTATCACATTTCATTCTCACCTCAATAGATAGAATAGATATTATTTCTGCATTATGCAAATGAGTAAACTGAGACCCAGAAAGATTAGGTGACTTGCTCATCTGCTACAAGTAGTAAACAAAAGAGCTGGGATTTGAACCTAGTTCTTTTGGCTCTGTTCTTTTCACTGTGTTTCACTGTTTCTGGTCTATCACTAAGGGAATCATTGAACAAACTAATAAATATATACAGGACAAAGAGTCTGATGTAGCCAGAAGACATGTTATGGCATGCCTGATGGTACGGATGGGACCAAATGCTTCAAAGCCACAGTGAAAATGAAGAATAGATTCTGGGCATGTGAAGGAGTGTGAGGGTTGTTCAGTTACTTCAATTCATTAATTGTAAGACTAGTCTCTAACTTGGAAGACTGTGGATTATTGGCATCTAATGAGAGCTGTTCTAATGTAAGGTGAACAAAGCTTTGTTTCAGATTCCCTCTTTCCCTGAGAAATACCCACAGAGTGAGTTTTGACTTCTTCAGGGATTCTCACTATCCCCCCGTACAACTCGGGTCCTGATAAGTTGATAAAACTGATGAAAAAAAAAAGATGAGGTCTCTAATTGATGGTAATTTTTGTTTTTTGTCACACAACAAATCTAGTTAAGTGTGGAGAGTTTTCTCACTAGAAAGTTGGTCATTAGTTTGAGCAGTAATATATGAAACAAAAAAACTTTAAATTTTTCTCCTTGCTCAATGATTCCTAGTAAATAACTTATTTTTGATAAGTGTTATTGCTAAAGTCCCTTCTAGTTTATCTTCTACCATCTAGTAACTGTTAATGTAACAACTATGGTGTATTTGTGCTTGTGGATACCTGATTTGGAGTAGAGTTTAATTAAAACTAATCAAACTGAGAGTGATGATCAGCTATGACTTTGACATATCAAATGGCTTTGGAAAGAAAACATGTTGAATCAGGTACCAGAGTCAATTAAGGTGCAAGAGGAATATTGTACAGAGTGATGTTATGGGAAAGATATTTCTAATGATTAACATTTCCTTTTAAAATTTAAAAAAAAATTTTTTTTCAGTTATTAAAAATTTTTTCTCCCCATCTTCTACATGAGGAAAAGAGAAAAAGAAAATCCTTGTATCAAATAAACATAATCAAGCAAAACAAATTTCTGTATTGGCCATGTCCAAAAGTATGTCTTATTCCAAATATTAGTCAATGATTTCTCTTTTGGGGATTCATAGAATTTTTCATTATCAGTGCTTTGGAATCATGATTGATCATTTTTTAAAATTTCCTTTTAATCCTCTAGCTTTTTCTTTATTATAAAGGAATTTATCAAATTATTTAAATGTCATAAATTGTTAAGTTTTTTTGTTTCATTTGTTTCATTTTTCAAATATTTTTGAGTTGCATCTGGTTGTGGCTTCCATTCATATTTTCAGATTTCATTAAAAAGACATACCTTCATGTTTTATTGCTCATTAAATGTTTATTTATATAAGATATGATTTACTTTCATATTACAAATCACTTGCAGTAAATTATAGGGTTCATAATAAATCAAAAAACCTATATTAGTTTAGTTATCCTGTTCATGAGTCTTAATTTCTTTAGTACAGTGTCAAATGTTCTAGTTTTTATGCTCTTTTCATGAGATTGTGTCCTATGTGTATTATGTTATAGATTTGAAGAAGGAACTGTCTTTTTCTTTAACTTTATAATATATTCTAATTAATAATTAGATAATTGGTAATATGGAAAGAGGATGCCTTCTTACTTCAAATTATACTTGGCTTCAAAAGCTCTTTGGTATCTTTCTTTATATGTCCTTCAACTGTTTTAATATAGGGTGAAATTCCTTCATGATAGTGAAGTAGAGGGATAGAACTATCACCTATGTTAAAGAATAAGCATATCCATCATTTATACATAATGTATGTTGTTAATGATATTTCAGAATATACATTTTTTTTTCTCATGGTTACTCTGAATCACCTGTATCTTTTTGGTAGCTTTATATGCATCATGGTGTATTGATGACCTTCAGGTCTAAAACATTATGCCAGTAGAGCACATGTTCTTACTGGTTTTACTAAGCTGAGGTCTCTAATTCATAACTTTTGTTTTCTGACTCACAACCAACCTAAGTGTGGAGAAGGTTGTACATTATTTGGAACAATCATTGTAATACATGAAATAAAGAAATATATAAAATGGTACATAGTCCCTTTTGCTTTTGGTAGCAATATAATGAAAAGAGGGCAGAGAGTGCCAAAAATCATATTATTCTTATGTCATCTATAAGCATTCATCCAACTATTGGTGCTAGTAATATGCAACATTTGTTCAGTGACTTTACAACATCTAACAACAATTTGTGGATCTTCTTTGGGTGATTTCTGGAAAGGCATGAATGATAGTCCTTTGGGGGAAGAAAGCCATGAAGGATTGTATTCTTCCTCAGTATAGGCAGTTGCCACTGAAATGAGATTTTTAAAAAATTCATGTAAATATTTCTAAATCTAGAGAATAAGTCTTGTTACAAAAGGAGCAGGAACCAGCAAAGTGCTTCATAATATTGATTTTCCAATTTTGGGAGACTTCATGCACATTCCTCTTAAAGAGGCTCTCATTAAATTGCAAATAAATTGAAACCTGACATCCATTGAGGTCTGAGTTTCATCCACAATGACTTTCTTTCACCTGTCTGCAATGTCTGATCCTAGCTAAGAATATAAAAGTAAACTGCAGGAGCAGGTACCATATGTAAAAGCATTTGACAAGCTGTAGGTGACATATAAGATTTGGTAATAGTCCTTTGCCCTAGAATTAAGTGTCAAAATTTTAACTAGGTTTCTCTTTTGTTTGAAACAGTGATGACTCGTGGCACTGCCTTCAGCCCATCCTATAGGTTCATATTGAATGATGGGACAATGCTTAGCGCCCACACCAAGTGTAAACTTTGCTACCCTCAAAGTCCAGATATGCAGCCTTTCATCATGGGAATTCATATCATCGACAGGTACTACTTATTTGGAGAGCTTCATATGAAATCAACCAGTTCATCATTATTTTTATTCTCTTTATGATTAGAAATACAATTTCTAAATTAGCATAAAACCATGTTTCATGAAAATATTATCCATACCCATAATGTTTTTTCACCTCACAGTTACTTTGTAGCTTAAAAAGAGGAAAGGAAGGAAAGTAGAAATAGATACTTTAGAAAAAAGAAATGTTTAAAAACAAGTAGTTTCATCTATTAAGAATTGATGGTTTATATGACTGCAGTAGAAAGTTGAAATTTTAAAAATAAATTTCAAGAATAGGCTAAATTGTTAAAAATTTTGCTTTCATTAAGGTAAGCTTGATGATTCTTCACCTTACAATTATGAAAGTTGATGGTTTTTCTTTATGTGTTTCTTAAAAATATAATAATTCTTGGTGTATGCTACTTGTATTTTGTTCCCTTCTCTAAGACAGTGGTGTCAAATTCAAATCGAAATAGAACTCTAAAGCTGCATATTGTTTTAGAAAACCACAAAATAACATTGTTATATTGTGTTTAAAATTATTTTGTTACCTAATTTTAAGTTATATTTTAATTTTGGTTAGGGTGCATAGAGGCCAAGAGTTTGACATTTCAGATACACATACATGCATAATCATGTTAAGACATTTTTTCCTATGAAAAATTCCAATCCCTAGTATTCAAAATTATTTGACATTACCTGAGCAAAGTAAAATAATTTTTCATTTTCCTGCATTTGAGTTATTTGCTTGTTTTTATGTGCCAACATTGATGTCTAGTCTTTTATCAGAACAACAGTGTTGTGATTAGATTTGTATAATGAAAATTGTGTAAACTTGAATTCAATATAGATTCTCTTTTTCTGTTGTTTTGGAGCTTTTCCTTTTAATCACAACTCTCCCAATCTTAGCTTTGTTATGTTATTTTGACAGACTTTTAATAGCACATCTCTTAAAGTTTTCAGGAAAGCTAAGTGAAATTTTTCTTCCAGGTATCTGGAAATAGCACTAAACTTTAACTGCTATAAGTACTTCTGCTCTTCCTCCGGCCCCCCCACCCCCACCCCCGTATAAACTCTATGGGAGTATTTTAGAACATATAACAGGTAATTGTTATTCTTTAATGAGTTATAATGTAATTGACCTCCAATTTCTTGGAAATTTTTGTTTTAGGCTAATGATGTCATTTTTATCATTTATAGCATTAAAAAGTTAAAAAAGGAACTAATTTAAGATATTTGAATCATTTTTTTTCCTCTTTTTTTTTTTTAGGGAACACAGTGTTCTTTCTCCTCAAGATAACCCTAATTCTGGAATGTCACTTCCTAGAATAAACCCATCAGTAAATCCTAGTCTCTCTCCAGCCCAGGGCATGGCCCGATCATCCACACTTCCACCTTCTAACAACAGCCTGGTGACTCCTAGAGTAAACCATCAACCAAACTCTGACCTTCACAGCAGCAGCAGTAACAGTAATTCCAACACCAGCCAGAGCTTTGGATGTTCATCTGGAAATCAAGTTGTAGCCAGTGTTGCCTTAAACCAGGGACAGGCTGGTTCCCAGGGCAGTAATCACTCTTTAAGCCTCAACAGTTCACCAATGGATAGTACAGGAATTACCTTAGCACAGTTCATGTCTCCAAGAAGACAGGTTAGTTCTGGATTGACAACAAGGCCGAGAATGCCAAGCAATTCTTTTTCTCCCAATATTCCTTCATTGAGTTCCCCCATTGGTATGGTAGGTAGTGCCTGTGGTAATCCTAATAGGACTTATTCAAACATTGCAGCAACTTCTTTACAGGGTATTAATGAAGGACCCAGTAATTCCATCAGCTTTTCTGCTACTTCTCCTGTTCTCAGACAACTAAGTTCACAAAATTCTCCTAGCAGAATGAATATGCTCCCAACAAAAGCAGAATCCAAAGACAGCAAAGAGATCACTTCTCTTTTAAATGAAATGGTCCAATCAGACAACAGTTCAAATGATGTTAAACCACTGGAGTCAGGCCTCTTGCATAATAGTGAAAAACTCTCAGAGGGAGATAATAAATACTCTCAAACCAGTCATAAGCTAGTGCAGCTTCTAGCAACAACTGCTGAGCAGCAGCTACGACACACTGATGCTGATACAAGTGGCAAAGATGCTTTATCTTGCTCAGGCACTTCAACTTCAACAGCTAATAACTCTTCATCTTCAGGCAACACTTGCCCCTCCTCTCATAGTTCATTGACTGAGAGACACAAAATTCTACACAGGCTCTTGCAAGAAGGTAGTCCTTCAGATATAACTACTCTGTCAGTGGAGCATGACAAAAAGGATAATGGATCTAGCTCTGTGAGTAATCAAGTTCCAGGGAACTCCAGCATAAAATTAGAACTAGAGGCTTCAAAGAAAAAGGAGTCAAAGGATCATCAGCTATTGCGGTACCTTTTAGATAAAGATGAGAAAGACTTACGAGCAGCTCCAACCTTGAGTCTGGATGATGTGAAAGTGAAAGTTGAAAAGAAAGAACAGATGGATTCTTGTAATACAACCCCAACACCACTTACTAAACCTGCACCAGAGGAAATCAAGTTAGAGTCCCAAAATCAGGTGAGTATATTTGTTCCTATAGAATACATGTTCTTAGTTATTATTCCTTTATGAATTTTTTTTTTTAGAAAGACAAAGCGTGATGTAAAAATTTTAAATAAAATATTAGCCAAAGATAATACACTATCACCAAGTGGGATTTATACCAGCAATTCAGTTCTGGTTCAATCTCAGGAACTATCCCTATAATCAATCATATGAATAACAAAACAAACAGAAATTATATGATGATCTCAATAGATGCAGAAAAAGCTTTTGACAAAATACAGTATCCATTCCTATTAAAAAACACTAGAGAGCATAGAGATAAAAGGAGCTTTCCTGAAAATAGTAAGTAGTATCTATCTAAAACCAATAGCAAGCATTATTTGTAATGGAGAGAAGAAGCTGGGTGCGTTCCCAATAAGATCAGGGGTGAAAACGAGGATGCCCATTATCATCACTATTATTCAACATTGTACTAGAAATGCTGACTTTAGTAATAAGAAAAGAAAAAGAAATTAAAGAAATTAGAATAGGCTTTGAGGAAATAAAAGTATCACTCTTTGCCGATGATATGATAATAGGGAGGGAGGGAGAATTAGAGAAGAAGAGGACAAGGAAGAGATCTCCCACATTAGATTGTGGGAGCTCCTTGAGACATGTTATTCTTTTTTTGCTTTTTGCTGAGGCAGTTGGGGTTACGTGACTTGCCCAGGGTCACACAGCTAGGGAATGTTAAGTGTCTGAGACCAGATTTGAACTCAGGCCCTCCTGACTTCAGGGCTGGTGCTCTATCTACTGCGAGACATGTTATTCTTAGTGGGGTTTTTTTGGTAGCTTTATTTTAGTGACATCCATTTCTAATACCTCTGTATGCATAAACTCAGATTTGTGGTGCTTGGTATAGGAGTTACTGAGAGTATATCAATGGTATGATCAATAAGCCTTAGAATAGCAGAGACTTCTGGTTATGTGTTTGGACAGGAATACCTAATGTATCCTAAATTTTAGCAACTGGTTAAAAATATATTCAAAGAAGTACAGTTATCACCATGTACGTGTGTGTGTGTGTGCGTGTGTGTGTGTGTGTGTGTGTGTTTGTGTGTGTAAGTAAAAAGTCAACAACCTCTGGAGAGTAATGGGGAGGTGAGAGAATGAAAAAAATAAACAATTATTTTCATTAATTATTGGAACAAATTAAGATTTGCATGTTCATATAAGAAGAAAACACATGTGCATTTCAGGCTGAACTGCTTAAGGTTCCTTAGTTGAAAGAATTTATAATTTTGTAAAATAACACTCCATTTAAAAGTTGACCCCAAAGTGATGACCTTTCTTCCTTTTTTTTTTCTCCCCTTTGGGAGAGAAAAAAATTAAAATAACCAGATTAGATAGAAAGAATTTGCAATTTGCACCAGTGGATGAAGTATCTATTTCTATAAAGTAATGGAAATATTTAAGGATTAACAATATTGAATATAGTTTACAATAAAATGGTGGGAAGGCCTCAACAAAAATTTGTTTATTAAGTTCTGCCATTTCTCAGGGGGTTTCATCATCTTTTTTTTTTTTTTTGCTTCTTTTACATTCAAGTTTTTGTTTCTCCAAAGATATATTAACAGTCTTTCCATCCACTGTGACACTTAAAATGGACCTTTTTGATCTTTAGCTAGTATTCTCTGATTATTTAAATTACAATCATTCACCATTTGCTTATAGTGAATATGAATAAAATATTATCTTGAGGGGAGGATGAAACAAAAGACTTACAGAAATTTGGATGTTCCTCCCTTTATCTTTATGGCTGTCACCCAGTGTTACCAGCAGTAAGTATCTAATTGAAATTGATTTGACACTTTAGGAATAATAAGCAACAAAACCTGAAGAAGCTGAGCTATTTAACTTTTTTTTTTTATGATAGTTTGTTGAAGAAACTTTTATCTAGAGTGAAGTAAGTATATATAAAAGCCAGATTTATAGTTCTAAAGGATTTTTGTAAAATTGCTTACATAATCAATTTCACTGCTCATAGTTTTAAAAACCAATATTTTGAAATACAATTAAATCTTTTTTTTTTTTTTAAACAAGTTCAATCCCAGGTTAAATGCCCTGCTCTCCAGTCTCTTGAATTTGGATCCATGGATTCTAGGTTGAAGACATTAATGTTCTATAACATCATGGTATTTGCAGGAGTGCTTTTCTATTCCCCATGGCTTATTGTGGATGTTTTAGACTCTGGGTTTGAAAATCTTAATACACCATTAAATGATTAGAAAACTTAAATGTTTTGGATTATTACTATTTCTTAATATTTTATGGCTATCAGGTAGATCAATCAAGAAGCCTTGAAGTATCCTAGTTTACAATGTGTACCAGTGCATCAAGAAAATAAAAATTATAAGGCAAACAAGTATCTATTCATTATCTAGTTATTATGTAGTACTTAGTAAGTAATCCAGAATCAGCACTCACAATTAGCAGTAATTCCCAAAGCAATGGTTATTAATCCATAGACAACAAACATTAGTCAGCCACACCAGTTGAGAGTTGTTTGGGACTTCGAAAGCCAGTTAATATTACTTATTCCTGAAAGGGAACCCTTCCAAAAATAGATACTTCTGTTGAATATCTTTATGAAGAGATGACAACTCTCAGGCCTACCCTTTCTTTTTTTGGACATCTCTTAAGTTGTTGTAAGCCTAATTCACCTTTATAGAACTTAGACTTGTTCCTGGTTTTGCCCTTGAAGCCCAAACAGAACAAGACATCACTAAGCTCTGTGAAATTATCAGAAAAGAGTGCTTGTAAGCTGAATTCAAATTTTTAGCCTTTTTTTTTTCCTGATTCAATTTAATGGTCAATGGCAAAATGTTCTCTCTCTCTCTCTCTCCCCACATATATATATACATAATATATATATTATAATAGCTAATGTTTTCTAATATGCATAACATGCATGTTTTATATTATAAAATTAATTCTATTGTATATAATATATTTTGATGTTATAAATATAAAATTGGGATATAAATATAACATATATATAATATAAATTACACATTATTACTATTGCTATCTTATTTAGGAATTTTTAAATTGCTCTCTTATTGGAAAACTTTACTGCTTCTAAAACTTACCTAGCTAAATTGGTATTTGCAAGCTGCAACAACATAAGGAAGCAGAGATAGCACACTTTCAATTCTTTTCCATCAATATACAGATTATATGACTATATACCACATACTGTTCTATGTACTCAAGATGGAAAAAAACAAAAACAAAAACAAAAAACATGAAATAGTCTTACCCTCCAGGAATTAATATTCTTACTTGGAAGTTAATGTGCATATATAGTTATATGCAAGATATTTACAAAGTAATTTTAAGTAACTTTAAAGAAAAGTGCAATTGCTACTGGGTGATTGCAAAAACAAACCTTTCTCATCCAGATTGATCTATTCAAGAACAGAAAATTTTCTGTCCAGATAGAACTCCAGTTCAGTTCATCATACTCAGAAACAGTTAAAACAAAATGAACATTTTTCCAATTTCATAAGCCATCAACATTCAGTAAAAGAGAAATCTGAATTCATAGCCAGGTGTTTTGTTTTTGTTTTTGTTTTTGTTTTTTTGTGGGTTTTTTTTTTTTGAGTCCACTATTAATACCTTTCTAAAAGTCATACATACACTTTAGTGTATATATCATACACCCATGTACTGCAGTTATCTGTATTGGACATAGTTGTCTTATTTATTTATTTATTTTTTTAAATTAAAATTTTTTATTTGCAAAACATATATATGGGTAATCCTTCAACATTAACCCTTACAAAGCTTTCTGTTACAAATTTTTCCCCCCTACTCCCCACCCCTCTCCTAGATGGCAGGATATCCACTACATGTTAATTATGTTAAGATACTTGACAAATCGAATATATGCATACATATTTCCACACTTACCATTTTTGTGCAAGAAAAATCGTATCTACAAGAAAGAAAAATCAGAAAAAGGAAACACAATGCAAGCAAATATCAAAAGTTTTAATTTAAAAAAAAAAAGAGTGGCTGATACAAAATAAGAGTTACTGGAATAGCTAGAGGCAGAGTATATAGCGTACCAGCCCTGAAGGCAGGTGGACCTGAGCTCCAATCTGGCCTCAGACCCTAGGCAAGCCACTAAAGCCTAATAGCCTCAGCCCCCCAAAAAAGAATGCAAATAGTTACCAGGAAAGTTGGGAATCTTTATATTATAAAGAAGACTTTGTCCTCCATTCATATTAGAGGATAATGGCAACTGAGGATGAGTTGGAAAAGTATCTTGTTTCAAAATCCAAGGATGGTTTTTTGTTTGTTTGTTTTTGTTTTTGAACGACAATGAAATTTCAGGTGACCATTTTATCCTGAATATTGTTTATATTGTCTGAAGAGTCAAGCTGCTGAAGGAAAATTGAGTAATATCAATAAGTCAAAAGAAATATGTAAACTTGGAGAGTATTTGAATTGAATAGTGAGATCAGAACCTATATTGCTGGGAGTTGAGAAGGTAAGGGGAGAATTAAGGAGAAGTTTATAAGTCTTTTGCCTAGGAGTTTAGCTTTGAAAGTTGAGATTCGAGATAATAGCTTAAGAAAATGGTAAAGGACTTTTTTAGGGTGTGGGGGAGGCAATGAGATTCCTACCTCAGTACATTTATAGATAGTCTGAAAGAAACAGTATTAGAAGGTGAGAACCAGAGGTGACTGAAGGGTAAAATTCCTATAGAAGAGATTGTAGTATTAAACAATGTTAACTCCTATATTTGGTAAGTTTCAGTAAGTTGTGCTTTCCCCTATTTTGAGTTATTTCTTTGCAGCATTATTTTATCTTCTTCCAAAAAGACTCAGTCACATAATTCAAAGGATCCAGTAAAACTCATTGGGTCTGATAGAAGGGTAGAGATTTCAATAACCTCTGACTTTGCTTTCTCATCTTAGTTTCCAGCTGACCTTGACCAGTTTGATCCATTACTGCCAACACTGGAGAAAGCATCACAGCTGCCAGGCTTATGTGAGTCAGAAAGGATTGAAGCTGGAGGCACTGCAGTAACGGTCAAATCAGAAATCCTGCCCACTGCCCTTCAGTCCAACCCAGCCAGACCTCCTCCCCGTCTGAATAGTATGTATTAAGTGCAAAGTTTTTTAAAAAATTGTTTTCTTTAGAGGGTATACTATACATGGTAGCATTTAGAGATCTAGGAACTTTGGCCCCTTGGTGAAATGAGTGAGTGAGTGGAATATCAACTGATACTATAGCAGAAGTTATTGATTAGAATTTTGTTTACAGATTTCATTATGTCTATATATATATATATATATATTAAATTATTTGAGGAGTCATTATACCTATTATGTCAATATTGGGCATGTCATCCTCCCAATCAGGATACCACCTAATACCTATTTCTTAGATGTATTTTTCAGTGAAACAAGTACAAAGTTATATCCATAATCAAATATACCAGATTCTTAATTTTTAATTCACCAAATATGAAAGTTTGAAACAAAAAGTTATTATTTGAAGAATCCTTTGTAAATGAATAGAATAAATTCTCTGTTAAAAAGCCAAGAAATTAGCTACTTGGTGCTATGTTTTTATGAATTAAAGAGTAAAATATTTACTTCATGTCTGATATTAGAAAACATTTTCCCCTCTGGTGTCAGCTGTTCTTTTCTTGGGATCTGTTTTCTCATTTGTAAAATAAAGTGATTAGAATAAATAACTTTTAAGGGCTTTTCCAGTTAAAAAATATAAATATAACAAGTGTATCAGCTGAAAAATGACAATTGAGTTGCTACCTGGAAAGCTATTTGCATTTTTCATATCAAAATAATTATAGTATTTATCTTGGTCAATAAAAATTATACTTTCACTTTTTAAGAACTTTCCAGATTTTAATAATGAATTGTTTTTGACTTGAGAGAAGAAAAGAACTTTAAGCAGAAAACAAATTTTTGACTAAATGATAAATAGGCCAACTGATTCTATGTCATTTCTTATAGAACGGATAATCCATATATTGCTATTTTTCTGTTATCTTTTGTGGAATTTTAAGTGCAAGAAGTATCTGGATTAAAGCATCTATCTAAATTATATATATATAGGAAATATTTTCCAAATGAATTTGTTTTGAAATTTAGAATTACATGTCAAATATTGCTTGTGTTGCATGTGTAGTAGTCACTCAGTATTTGCTTATAAATCCAGAATTTTATAGAAAAGAATATGGTGCTCTACATATTTAAATACAGATACCTATACATCCATAATGGTGAATGATTTTGACTTCAACCTCTGTGAAGTGAACAGAACCAAGAAAACAAATCAAATCATGTTCTAGGCATCATGCTCAGTGTTGGGGTAATGGAAAGAAAGTCATTTCTTCATCGAACTCTGAGTCTGATGGGGCAATCAACATGTAAATAACTTTGTGAAAAGAAGATATATAAAGAGAATAAATTAGAAGTAATCTCAGAGAGTAAGAATTAGCATTAAAGAGGACCAGGAAAGGCTTCTAACTGAAGGCTGGATTTTACCTGGAATCTTAAGGAAGCCAGGAGATGGGCATCAAAAAAGAGAGAATTCTAAACATTAAGGAATAAGTGAAAAAGCACAAAGTTGGGAGATAAAATATCTTCTATGAGGACTAGCACAGAGACTGGTATAACTATCATAGAACTTGCAGGAGGTTTTGTTCTAAATAGATGGAAAAGGTATGTCAGGTAGTTCTGGGTCACCAACAAGATAGAAAATGAGACCTTTTTTCTATTTCTCACAATCTCTCCAAAACAAAAATTGTGCTCCAAGATTAATCAATTTCAGCTGTCTTCATAGACCAGGACATTGGAAATCCAAAATAAGATTTAAAGAAAGCCCTATGAAACCTACCTTTAGGTCACTAAAAACCATCTATCTTCATACCCTCCATTCTCAACCCTATCCTATCTCCCTTCTAATAAGGGTTTATTAGCCACCTGTCCCATACACTAGCCACAAATTACAACTCCATGTTTCAAACTGCTCAATTGTTTCAGTACCATGGAGATTGAAGCTTCAAGCTGCTGAATTTTCCTAAGGTTTCAGTGCATTTAGCTCTATAGCAGGGTTCTGTGTTGCAAAACATTTCTGCAGGACAGAGGGAAAGTGAAAAGACAGTAAATAGAAATACAAAGTCATCCCAAATCTTAAAATCCCACTCCTTCAAGGCCTCAGAGATCCAAATTCTAAATAACAAAAATCATCTCAGGCTTCAGTAGCACCATCATGGCAGCTCTGAATTGTTGGACCGGAGAACTGAGGAACACAGAGAATGAGATAATAAACCATTTGTGGAAAGGAGGGACTACTTGCCACTCCATTCAGCCTTAGGGAAAGGGTCCTGCATTCAGTTGTTGTTAGTTCTGTCCCTCTATAAGCCACTTGCAGTTTAGATCTAGGCTGGTGAACCATGAATTTCCCATTGTGAGAAGAGTGAGACCAAGCCACCAGGGAAACCAATATCACAGGGGAGGAAGTGAATGACAAGGGAAAAAAGACTGAAAGTACAAAGATTTCTGTATAAGAGGAATGAACAAATGCCACAGTCAAGGAGTGCAACAGAATGACAGAAGAGGACCAGTAAAGAGATTTCTTTGTAAATATACACAAGGAGGCAGAGGTGAAGACAGAAATCAAGTGGAGGTAATGGTAGTAGACAGGCCTGGGGCATTATAGAGAAAACCTCTTACCATCCTACCTACAAGTAAATCAATGTTTTTTTTGTGGTACCATGTTACAAAATGAACAGAAGGGAGAGAAGCTATAGGAGATAGCGGAGAATATATGATGTCCCCTGGTGAAATCAAGGGTTAGCAGTGTGGAAAGATGGTCACTGTGGGCTTTCAGAAAGAGAAAAATCTGCAGAGGAGTAGGTAATAAGGAAAGGAAGTAGAAATCCATTGGATAGGCTCTTTGAGGCAGTGGCAGAAACTGTTTGAAGGGGGCAACCCAGAATGCATAGCCCCAAAATGTTGATTTCATGAAGAATATAGAGTAGGGAAAGACTAGATAATTAGGGATCATGAGCCAAAGAAAATATAAACACAGAACTCATAATGTGAACAAATTAAATGACCTAGTAAAACAAAAAATAATTACATTGGATAAAAAAACCAATCTTTTACTTACTAGAAACATGTTTTAAAAAACAAACAGGGGCAGCTAGCTATTGTAGTGGATAGAGCACCAGCCCTGAAGTCAGGAGGACCTGAGTTCAAATGTGGCCTTAGACATTTAACACTTCCTGGGGCTGCATAATCCTGGGCAAGTCACTTAACCCTAGTTGCCTTAGAAAAAGAAATTATAATAATAATAAAAACAAACAAACAAATCAAAGAAATAGGAAAAAGGAAACTTTTGGGGTGGAAAAGTTTCCTTTGTATGATGTCAAATCCAAAAAGCATAAGTTGCAAAATTCAAAAAATAGACAAAGTAACTATTTTAGTCTGATGGAAATTATAGATAACAAACTGTTATCAGAAAATATAACCTGAAATGTTTTAGCAAACTTATAAATGAAACAATAGCTAACACAGTAAAACAGTATTGACAGGAAATCTATCTATCTAAAATAAAAAATAAGTATCATATGCAATGGAGATACACTAGAACCTTTCCCCATAAATACAATGAAGCAAGGATACCTATTTGCATTATTACTTTTTTTATGTTGATTTTTATTTTCATTTGATTTTTAATAGCATTTTTTGAATTATGTGTACTGAGAGTTTTCAATATTCATTCGTGCAAGATTTTGAATTCCAACTTTTTTTCTTTCTGCTTCTTTACATCCCCCCCTCCTCAAGACAGCAAGCACTCTGATTTAGGTTACACATGTACAATAACTTTCTATATTAGTCATGTTGGGAAAGAAAAATCAGAACGAAAGAGAAAAACCATAAGACATTGTTTTCAAAGGGTGAAAATAATATGCTTTGATCCTCATTCTTGATACTTTCTCTGTATATGGATGGCATTTTCTGGTGGGGAGAAAGCATTCCAGATATCAAGTCAGGAAAGCAGAGGGCTTTTATAAAGGACAAAAAGTCTTGTTTGGCAACAATTTATAATATGTGGAGATGAATAATATAGTACAAGTGTAGAAAAATAGGAAAACACTTGATTACTGAGAAGTTTGAATGTCTAAAGATCGCTAAAATGCCCAGGCAATAAAAAGCCTTTAAAATAGGCATTGATTAATAGTTGGACAATAGTGAATTTGCCAGGTAACTAAAATTTTTCATAATAGTTATCAAAACCATTTTTCCAGAAAATTTCCTAAAAGCATTTCCATGTAAAATTTCAAAAATAAACCTTTTTTGGCATCTTTCAGCTATCCTGTGTAACAAACAATAATAGGTAGGCAAATAATTTAACATAACTGATCAATATATCAAAAATATATGCAGTGACATGTGTTTCATATGCTTCCCCTCCCCTCTAAACAACTGCTTTTTTTTTTTCCCAAATAATAGCCTTTTCTTTCTTTTTTTTTTTTTTCTTTTTGCTGAGGCAATTGAGGTTAAGTGACTTGCCCAGCGTCACACAGCTAGGGAATGTTAAGTGTCTGAAGCCAGGTCCTCCTGACTTCAGGGCTGGTGCTCTATCCACTGCGCCACCTAGCTGCCCATAGCTTTTTATTTTCAAAATATATGCAAAGATAGTTTTTACTATTCACCCTTGCAAAACCTTGTGTTCCAAATTTTTCTCCCTCCCTTTTCCATCCCCTCCTCTCCCCTACCTTAGATAGCAAGTAATCTAATTGATATGTCTTCTTATATTTAATAGTTGTCTTTATAGTCTTTATTTTTTACAACTTAGAAATATTCCATTACATGAATATATACATAATGTGTTTAGTTATTTTTCAGTAAATATATCCATTTTGTTTATAATTATCATAATTCCAATTTGCTTTCCAGAATTATTACACAATTCTTCTAAAATTTAACTGTTATCCTTTTTTGGTCATCTTTGCTAATTTGCTGGATACAGAGTAACTTATGAGTTATATATGCTTATATTAATGATTTGGTACATTCTCTCATGACAATAATTTTCAATTCAAATTTTGAGAATTATTCATGACCATTAATTTATTGGAGTTACTTAGAGATTTTACATTTTATATATTTCAATTAATTGATATTTTGGATATCAGACTTTTATCAGAGATGGAGATGCAAGAATTTTTTTCCAGTTTTGTAATGTTCACTATTTTGTGATTTCTTGTTTGTCTTGATGCAGGATTGCCTGAACTTGAATTGGGTGGTCTGGATCATCAGTTTGGGCAGCCAGGAATAGATGACCAGGTTCCATGGGCAAATAACACATTAACTACTTTGAATCAAGGACCTCTGAATAAACCAGAAGAGTAAGTAGAAAGTACATTTTTAACTTATTTGTATTTTATATGGCCATTATAAAACAATTTTCACAACTAACCTCCAATAAAATTTTTAGCATTTAGCCACTTTTAGTACTTTTTAAGGATGTATACCATTAATAGAACACTATATTTTTATATAACAGTGACATAACTAGTTCTATATAATACAACACTTATGATGTCGAAGTCCAATCTTCTTAAACTGGGTTAACTAAATGTGTGGGTTAGGAGGAAGCCATAAAAAATAGACAACGGTAAAAACTCTTTGATTGCAGCCATGAAAAATTAATTCAAAATCAAATGTTTAATGAAGCTGAAATATTTCTCGCAGTGCTTTTCCAAGTTGCATCATTCAACTTTATGGCAGCCTTGATTCTAAACATATAATAAACACCCTTTGCACTGCATATGCAGTAATGCTGCCTGAAACACCTCAGCTAAGATTACAGATGGGGTTGCATAAAAATTTATCAGGAGAAATGGGTTTGTGAATGGAAAAAGTTTCAAAAGCCCTGCTGAAGGGCATACAAAACAGCATACGTCACAGTCCTTGCCATTTGAGAGCTAAAAACCTAAGAAGGGAAACTATATAAGCATCGATAGATCAGTAACAACATAAAGGTAGAGAATATTTTAAGTGCCAAATACTATAAACAGAATATGTTGTGATATAATATGAGCCAGAACCATCACTGTGGGTTGAAATTGTTGAAGATGAGAATGGATCCTCTATTGATGGAAAAGGTGGTGGATTTGGTTTAGGATATGTCAAATATGTGGGAAGATATGGGCAAGGTAAAGCACACAATTGATTTTGTAATTCAAGGAAGAAGTTTGTGTTAAAGATAAAAGAATTATTTTGAGCAAGAATTATTTTGAGTCTATGGAATTCGGTAGCATCTCTGAAAGCATAAAGTTTTATAGAGAATTCCAGGCAGAGGACCAAAATCTTTTAGTGACATTGATATTTAATGAGCAAGAAGAGAAAGATACCTTTAGAACAAGAAAATAGAGAGGGAAGATGATAGTCACAATAATGTGGATAGTTAAGAAAAGAACCAGAGAAACCAAGGAAGAGATGGTTTCAAGTAGAATAATCAAGAGTATCAAATGATTGTTGATTAGATTAAGATAATAGGGGTCCAAAAAAAATTAGCATGGAGAAAAAAGAAGAATGAGAGGGTCGTATGTAGCTGTCTTTAGGTTTTTTAAGAGCTTTGGAAGACGTATTAGACCTTGTTTTATTTGGCCCTTAAGACAGAAATTAAGAAAAATGAATAGAAGTTGCAGACAAACTTTTTTTTTTTTTTTTTTGGTCTCATTTTAAAGGAAAAATTCCTAATAAGTGTAATTGTCTAAAAGTTGGATACCTCCCTCAAGAAGATATCACTGGAGGTCTTCTGACAAAGTTGAATGATTTTCCAGGAATGTTGTCAAAAAGAATCCTCTCCAGTTGTGTATTAGACTAGATGATGCCTGTTCTATTCATTCAATGTGACATTAAGTAGGTCATTGGTGACTTTCACAATTAAAATTTTGGATAAAATGGTAGAAACAGAAGCCAGATTATGAGGAATTAAAGAGTGAATGTGTAATGGGGATAAAAAGGCAAATGGGTTAGACTGCCTACTTAATATATTTAGCAGAGAAATAAAATAGAGAAGTAACCTAGCAAATAAAGAGGACTGAGAGGCAGTCTGGTGTAATAGAAAGATTACTCTTTTTTTTGTTTTTTTTATTAAAGCTTTTTATTTGCAAAACATATACGTGGGTAATTTTTCAACATTGACCCTTGCAAAACTTTTTGTTCCAAATTTTTCCCTCTTTTCCCCCACCCCCTCCCCTAGATGGCAGGTAGTCCAATATATGTTAACTATGTTAATATATGACAAATCCAATATATGTATGCATATTTATACAGTTATCTTGCTGTTGCTGTACAAGAAAAATCAGATGTATGTGAAAAAAAAAATCTAAGAAGGAAAACAAAATGCAAGCAAACATTCGCAGAAAGTATTAAAATGCTATGTTGTGGTCTGCATTCAGTTCCCACAGTCCTCTCTCTGGGTGCAGATGGCTTTCATCACAAGACCACTGGAACTGGCCTGAATCATCTCATTGTTGAAGAGAGCCAGTCCATGAGAACTGATCATCATATAGTCTTTTGTTGTTGCCGTGTATAATGATCTCTTGGTTCTGCTCATTTCACTCAGCATCAGTTCATGCGTCTCTCCAGGCCTCTCTGAAATCATCCTGCTGGTCATTTCTTACAGAACAATAATATTCCACAAAATTCATATACCATAATTTCTTCAGCCATTCTCCAATTGGTGGGCATCCATTTAGTTTCCAGTTTCTAGCCACTACAAAAAGGGTTGCCACAAACATTTTTGCACATGTGGGTCCTTTTCCTTCCTTTAAGATCTTTTTGGAATATAGGCCCAGTAGAAACACTGCTGGGTCAAAGGGTATGCACAGTTTGATAACTTTTTGAGCATAATCCCAAATTGCTCTCCAGAATGGTTGAATCCATTCACAATTCCACCAAGAATATATCAATGTCCCAGTTTTCTCACATCCCCTCCAACATTCATCATGATCATTTCCTGTCATCTTAACCAATCTGATAGGTATGTAGTAGTATCTCAGAGTTGTCTTAATTTACATTTCTCTGATCAATAGTAATTTGGAACACCTTTTCATATGACTAGAAATGGTTTTAATTTCTTCATCTGAAAATTGTCTCTTCATATCCTATTGATTGAAGAATGGCTTGAATTCTTATAAGTTTGAGTCAATTTTCTATATATTTTAGAAATGAGGCCTTTTTCAAAACCCTTAAATGTTAAAATGATTTCTCAATTTAATGCTTCCTTCCTAATCTTGCCTGCATTAGTTTTGTTTGTATAAAAACTTTTTAACTTAATATAATCAAAATTATCTGTCTGGTGTTATGAGTTCCAGTTCTTCTTTGGACACAAATTCCTTACTTCTTCACAGATCTGAGAGGTAAGCAATCCAATGTTCCTCCAATTTGCTTATAATATCGCTCTTTACGTCTAAATCATGAACCCATTTAGATCTTGCTAGGATATGGGACCCTGCTGAGAGGGAGTACAGTAGCCACCTTGACCTGTGATGCACAATAAGTTTTCTGCTATGTTGCAGGAACACCCATGTTGAGAAGCTTTTCAGAAGCACTAATGCTCGGCATGGAAATGGATTGAGCCTGAGGGTCACAGATAGTTGCTCATGAACAAGGATGCTTCTCACCTATGAGCGAGTTGCTAAATTGCTGGATTGGCTCTCCTCCCATTGGCAGACACCATGCTTAAGCAAAGCTGCTTCTATGAATGGTGATTGGGGATTATCTACTGTTCACATACTAATCACATTTGCAAAAATGTATATCTAATTTTCTTATAATTTCACTCTTTATATCTAAATCATGAACCCATTTAGATCTTATCTTGGTATGTGGTGTTAGGTGTGGGCCAATCCCTAATTTCTTCCATATTAGATTCCAATTTCCCAGCAGTTTTTGTCAAATAGTGAGTACTTATCCCAGAAGCTGGGGTCTTTGGGTTTGTCAAACACTAGATTGCTATAGTTATTGCCTAGGTTGTCCTGTGATCCTATCCTATTCCATTGATAGACTACTCTATTTCCTAGCCAGTACTAAATGGTTTTGACGACCACTGCTTTATCATATGGTTTTTAGATCTGGCACAGCTAGGCCACCTTCATCAGTATATTTTTTCATTAATTCCCTTAAAATTCTTAACTTTATTTTTCCAGATGAATTTTGTTATTTTTCTAAATCTGTACAATAATTTTCTGGGAGTTTGATTGGTATTGCACTAAATAAATTCGTTTGTGTAGTACTTTCATTTTTATTATATTTGCTTGGCCTGCCCATGAGCACTTGATATTTTTCCAACTGATTAGGTCTGACTTTATTTGTGTGGAAAGCATTTTGTAGTTATGTTCATATAGTTTCTCATGGAAAGATTACTCTTATTAAAATCAAAGAATTTGGGTTCAAATTCCAGCTGTTCCACATACTACAAATCCACATCTTTAAGCATTAGTTTCCTCATCTGTAAAATGAGAGGGATTAGATTAGATGACTTTTACAGTCTCTTCTTACACTAATTTTTTGATCCTATGAAATAGAATTTTCCTTTTGTATACATAGGGAATAATATATTGTAATGTTAAGCTTTCTGGTTTGCAAGGCTCTTATTTACATTATCTCATTTGATCATCATGATAATCCTGAGAGTCAAATGTTAGGATAGTTCCCATTTTAAAGACAATGTTATTGAAGTTCAAAGCAGGTATGATTTACCTATGGTGGCATAGTGTCAAAAGTAGAATTCAAACCTATGTGTTTCTTGTTTTCAAGGTCTAATACTCTTTCCACCACATAATGATTCCTTTCCATATAGAAATATAGGAACCAATATCAACAGAGTTTGACGGTGCTGAGAGAAGGTACCAATCATAGGGATGAAGGAGGGAGATAAGGGATGGAAATACATATGATTGGAGGGAAAGGAATATCTCTTTCTTTGGGACAGTAGTGAGGCACAAGAAGATGGTTCTAGATACAAAAGAATACTTATATGAAGTAAATCATGCTGACCTTGATCTTCCCAGTATTATGGGAGAGAAATTCACCTGAAAATGAGATGGGCACAGTTAAATGATTTTTTTCTAGGAATGATCTATACCCCATGCTAGAGATTGCAGGCTTTAGGAATGACATATTAGAGATAATTATAGCAAGTGCAGTAGAAGGATAGTTGAGGGAATCTAATCATTAAATTAGTATTGTAGTGACTTAACTATAAAGCAGAATTGTTTAGAGAGTAGAGAGGTATCAGGAAATAGTAGAAAGCTCAATCCTACTATAGATCCTCTTGAATTACAGGTTCAATGAAGTATGGAAAAGGCTCTTAAGCATATAATGTCAAGTGCCAAGGGCTTCTGGGTTCAGAGGAAATACTAAATTGGAGTTGAGATGGGACTGATATATCCATGTGATGATATCATCTAAGTGATAATATTCATGATTTGGTGAATAAATTTGCATACATGTGAACAAGAAGTAGAGTTAGACAACAAAGCCAGTTGATTTTTCATAGTACTAAAAAATAATAGAATAATAACAAACCAAGTGCAAGTGAATACATCTACTCTCATCTGACCTCTCATTTTCTTTTTAAGATCAAGGAACGTAAATATTGTTTCTTGAATGCAATAAAAACTAGATTGAGCTTCATATAAGAACATCAAAGATGTTTGGGACAAATCATTTGTCTTAAAGGAGAACTTGGGAACAAAGAACAGGTAGCCATCTTCTAATAGCCTAGGGCAATGATAGGAAAAGAAGAAAGCAATAGGTAAAATGTCATTTTTGAGAAGTGAAGAATATAATGGGAGGAAGTGAAGGAAAGATTCAATATAAGTCAAAAATCTGCTGTAAGTTTCACAGGACACAGTGAAGGAGTACAGTTGGGGGTAGACTTCATGGTGTGTTAACAATTGGGAATGGATGGTATATGACTGAATTGGACTGAGGTGAATTCTGGGAAAGAGAATATAAGGGAATGCTTTCTATCTGAAAAATATGATTGAATTAACTGAGCAAATATTTGTTAAATATCTGCTATGTAGTCCCAGATGGTCATTTCAGCATTCACTCATTTTTAAGTTATGTCTGATTTTTTTTTTTTTTTGTAGTTTTCTTGGCAAATATACTGGAGTGGTTTGCTGTTTCCTTCTCCAACTCATTTTATAAGTGAAGATTTGAGGCAAGCAGATTTAATCAATTTTCCTGGGGTCACACAATTAATCACTGTCACAGGCCCTGTTTGAATTCATGAAGAGGACTCTTCTTGACTGCAGGTTCAGTACTTGTATCTATTGTGCCATGTAGCTGGCCTGTCATTTCTTTGTAGGCTATTCCTATTTAGAAAATTCCCTTCTCCAAATCAGCAGCTGTTCTGCAGTTTATTAGAGTTTGAACTCAGGTCAATTTTTTTTTCCCCATTAATTATAAGTGCAGTTTTCATCCTGTTGGCTAATGTAGCAAATCGGCCAAATTAGCCAACATGACATCAGATTGTTCATAGCTTTACCAACTTCGCTTTTCTCTTTTTGCTGCTTATCAGTTTGAGAATATTTCCATATCCTTTTTTTTTTAAGTAAAGATTGATGTTTTGCCTCTTCTCAGACATGAATCTCTAGTGCTTATGTTTAAATTATAGTCCAATTGATAATATAACTTTTTAACATTAGATAAAGATTTCTTATAAAGAAACTCTTCAAGAATTTATTGTTTCATGAGCTTCTAATGTACTTTTTTTTTTTTTTAAGTGTGTGACCTGAGGTAGATAATGAGTTTTAAGGAGGTTTGAAGAATGATCAGCATGATATTGAAGTGCCCATAAATAAAGAATTGGGGAGGAAAGGAAGATGCTGCTATGTATTTGCTTCTTCCAGTCTGTTAGTGGTCTTGATCATGCCTTTGAAACTTGGTCATTATAAATGAGCTAAAGAACTTAGGAAAAATTGGTTGGTGTTTATTTTTTTGGTCCTAATTCCTGGTTCCAGACTCACACACACACTAAAATGAAGTTTGCATATTCTAATATGGTAAATACTAGAATTGCCTATGTTTGACCATGGCCTGACCTGGTAAATGTGGCATTTACTGTCACTTTATAGAATTGCAATTGCAAGGCCAACACTCAAGAGGCTGTTTGCTTCTTCCTAGGTACTTTGCCTGCAAATAGGATAAGTTGCCACCAAGTAAGTGGTGGTTCCTTGGGCATGGCCTTGTAGTGCATATAGCTTGATTTCCCTTAGAAGCAATTAACTTATATACCTTAGCAAACTTTCTCCTCAATTATCATAAGATTTTTTTTTTTAATTTTATTTGCATAACATATGTGTGGGTAATTCTTCAACAATAACCCTTACATAGCTTTCCGTTACAAATTTTTCCCCCCAACTCCCCACCCCTCCCCTAGATGGCAGGATATCCACTACATGTTAATTATGTTAAAATATTGGCAAATCGAATATATGTATACATGTTTCCAAACTAAGAAAGAGAGTAGTGGATCAGTGGAATAGGAGGTTAGGTTCATAGGACAAAATACTCAATGACAATAGTAATATCTAGTGTTTGATAAACCCGAAGACCCCAGCTTTTGGGATAAAAACTCACTATTTGACAAAAACTGCTGGGAAAATTGGAAACTAGTATGGAAGAAACTAGGCATTGACCCACACCTAACACCATATACCAAGATAAGGTCAAAATGGATTCATGATCTAGGCATAAAGAATGATATTATAAACAAATTAGAACAATGTAGGATGGTTTACCTCTCAGACCTGTGGAGGGGGAAGGAATTTGTGACCAAAGAAGAACTAGAGGTCATCATTAATCACAAATTAGATAATTTTGACTATATCAAATTAAAAAAGTTTTTGTACAAACAAAATGAATGCAGACAAGATTAGAAGGGAAGCAATAAACTGGGAAAACATTTTTACATTCAAAGATTCTGATAAAGGCCTCATTTCTAAAATATATAGAGAATTAACTCAAATATATAAGAATTCAAGCCATTCTCCAATTGATAGTCAAAAGATATGAACAGACAATTTTCAGATCAAGAAATCGAAACTATTTCTAGTCACATGAAAAGTTGCTCCAAATCACTATTGATCAGAGAAATGCAAATGAAGACAACTCTGAGATACCACTACATACTTGTCAGATTGACTAAGATGAAAGGAAAAGATAATGACAAATTTTGGAGGGGATGTGGGAAAACTGGGATACTATACATTGTTGGTGGAACTGCGAACGGATCCAACCATTCTGGAGAGTAACTTGGAGCTATGCTCAAAAAGTTATGAAACTGTGCATACCATTTGACCCAGCAGTGTTTCTATTGGGCCTATATCCCAAAGAGATCTTAGAGGAGGGAAAGGGACCCACATGTGCCAAAATGTTTGTGGCAGCCTTTTTTGTAATGGCTAGAAACTGGAAACTGAATGGATGCCCATCAATTGGAGAGTGGCTGAATAAATTATGGTATATGAATGTTATGGAATATTATTGCTCTCTAAGAAACGACCAGCAGGACGATTTCAGAGAGGCCTGGAGAGACTTGCATGAATTGATGCTGAGTGAAACAAGCAGAACCAGGAGATCATTATACACAGCAACAACAATATTACATGATGATCAATTCTGATGGACATGGCTCTCTGCAACAAAGAATTGTCTCAAACCAGTTCCAATTGGTCACTGAAGAAAACCATATACACCCAGAGAGAGGGATATGAAATATGGACCACAACATAACATTTTCATGCTCTCTATTGAGGTTTGTTTGCATTATGTTTCCTTTCTCTAATTTTTTTTTCTTGTAGATAGGATTTTTCTTGTACAACTTGTCAAGTATTTCAGCATTATTAACATGTGGTGGACTTCCTGCCATCTAGGGGAGGGGAGGTGACTGGGGGTAAAAGTTGTGATGGAAAGCTTTGTAAAGGTTAATGCTGGGGAACTACCCATACATATGTTATACAAATAAAAAGCTTTAATTTAAAAAAAAAAAGAATTATCAAACTGTGCATACCTTTTGACCCTGCAGTGTTTCTACTGGGCCTATATCCCAAAGAGATCTTAAAGGAGGGAAAGGAGACCACATGTGCAAAAAATGTTTGTGGCAGCCCTTTTTGTAGTGGCAAGAAACTGGAAATTGAATGGATGCCCATCAATTGGAGAATGGCTAAATAAATTATGGTATATGAATGTCATGGAATATTATTGTTCTATAAGAAACGACCAGCAGGATGATGTCAGAGAGGCCTGGAGAGACTTGCATGAACTGATGCTGAGTGAAATCAGCAGAACCAGGAGAACATTATACACAGCAACAAGACTATACGATGATCAATTCTGATGGACATGGTTCTCTTCAACAATGATGTCATTCAAACAGTTCCTATTGTTTGGCAATGAAGATAGTCATATACATCCAGAGAGAGGCCTGTGGGAACTGAGTGTGGACCACAACACAGCATTTTAACGCTTTCTGTGAATATTTCCTTGTTTTTTGTTTTCCTTCTTAGGTTGTTTTTTTTTTTTCTCTCTCTCTTTCTAGATCTGATGTTTCTTGTGCAGTAAGATAACTATATAGATATGTATACCTATATTGGATTTGTCATATAATTTCACATATTTAGCATGTATTAGATTATTGTCATCTAGGTGTGGGGGGTGGGGGGAAGGAGGGGAAAAGCTTGGAATAAAAAAAAAGTTTTGCAAAGGTCAATGTAGAAAAATCACTCATATGTTCTGTAAATAAAAAACTTTTAATTAAAAAAAAAAAAAGATGGAAGGACTTCTTAACTTGGAAAGGAGGAAATGGTACAAACTATCACAGCCAGTGATGTAAATGGCCATAAGATGGCCTTCTGTTCCTGTTGGACAACTGATTGGTCTGGAGGTACAAAAATATTATTTCCATGTAGTTGTGATCTCTGCCACACTGGACTTGGTCACCATGACAAGAAAAAAAACAAGGGAGAAGGATTTTCCTATAATTAAACAAGTGAATGTAGAATCTGCAGGTTATACCTCTTGGGTCTAATATACAGAACTTTGATATGATTTTATCAAATTGATTAGTACTGATTGAAATAGAGTTAGAGTACAAATGAATTATTTCTTATACTTCAATGAGTTGTAATCTTCTTGCTTGTAGAGAGTCTTCCCTTAATGTTGATGCCTGCTGACTGACCCAGATGGTGGTTGCTGAAGGTTAGGGTGGCTATGGCAATTTTGTAAAATAGAAAAGAATGAAGTTTGTTGAACTATTAGTGGCCATTGTAGGGTGATTAATTGGCGTAGCTTCAGTATTATTGTATCTCCAGGAATAGGGAAAAACTCCAGGAAAGGGAGAGAAATGGTGGAATGACCAGTTGGTGGAGCAGTCAGGATACAACTAACATGTATTGATTAAGTTTGCTGTCTTATATAGTTATAGTTCATGGTACCCCAAAATAATTAGAATAGTGACATCAAAGATCACTGATAATAGATCTACAGGACATACATAATAATATTGAAAACATTGGAAAAATAACTAAAATGTGACACAGACGTGAGCACATGCTGTTAGAAAAATGGTGTCAACATATTTGCTCAAGGCAGGGTTGCCACAAATCTTCAATTTGTAAAAAAAATTATAGTATCTGTATAGTATAATAAAATGAAGGAAGCACAATAATGTGAAGTATGCCTGTATATACTCATTGCTTAATCTAATCCTGGCTTTTTACTAATACTTAAGTAGAATACTTCTTTCAGGTCATTAGGAGTATTAAGAATAATAATAACAGATAAACTATACACGTTACAGGTAAATTATTTTTACACCTTTAAAAGAAATGCAGAAGCAGAGCCAAGATGACAGGGTAGAAGTACTAACCCAGCTGAACTCTTCCAAAAGTCCCCTCCAAACAACATTAATATAATAATTCAAATTGAATTCTGGAGTAGCAAAGCCAATAAAAAGTCAGGATAACATTTTTTGCTAGCCTAAGACAGCTTAGGAAGTTGGCAAGAGAGGTCTGTGATACTGGAGTTGGGGCAAATGTAAGGTGCATGCATACTTGTAGACTTTGGACATGGCTGCAAAATCCACAAGAGTTTATAAAGCTCTGCTCAAAGACAATAAAAGGGCTAAGTGGGGTCAGACAACTAGTCAGAGATCCTTTGCTCACTTATGTTTAGGACCTGACACTGTCTGGCACCTCTATTGACCATCGGCCCTTCTGGGCCATAGTTCTAGGGCAGAAAAAAGCCTTGTGGTTGGTCACAGGGGTCAGGGGTCCTGGTTGCATTCCTGATGAAAAGATCAGAGCTGAATAGAAAATGTGACATCAAACACAAAACTCAAGGGAAGAATAAAAAGGTAAGCATGAAAGAGAAGTCATAAAGCATTCAAAGGAATATTTATATTCCTATATGGGAAGATGATACATATAATTCCATTAAGGTAGTTGGAGTCTTTGTAAACAGAAGGCATGGCCATGAAATAATTATGTTGGAATAATCTTAGAAAAAGACAAATGAGTGGATGAGAAAATGGAATGCACTGGGAAAGGGGGAGAGGAGAGGAAAGATGGAGAAAGTTGTATTACATAAAAGATAAAAGAAAAGTTTTTTTCAATGGAGGGGAAATGGAGTGGTGGTAGCAGGCAATGCTTGAAATTCAGCCTCAGTAAAATTGGTTCAAGAGATGAGAGAGAGATATTGTGTGTGTGTGTGTGTGTCTGTGTGTGTGTGTGTGTGTGTGTGTAATGTTGATTTTTTTCCCCCCAACTGGGAGGGAGCAAAGCAGTGTAGAACTTAAAATGTAATAGAAAAATAAAATTTTAAAAACACAAGAGATGATCTTGGAAATTACATTTTGCTAAAAGGTGGTGTCATGGACAATGAAATGATATAATAATATGTGCATTAACAAGTTACTCTCATAAAGGTCTCATTTCTCAAATATCCAGGGAACTTAGTCAAATTTTTAAAAATCAGAATCATCCTGCAATTTCTAAAACAGTCAGAAGATATGAACAGGCACTTTTTCGAAGAAGAAATCAAAGCTTTCTGTGGTCATGTTAAAAAAAAAATGCTCTCAGTCACTATTGATTCAAGAAATACTAATTAAAATGTTTCTGAGGTGATGCCTCAAGAAGGTACCCACTGATACCAAGAAAATACTAAATTATTTAATGACAGCAAAAAATCAGATTACTCTCTTGTTCAGAGTAGCTAAGTCTTCACAGTTCATCATCATTAAAATACCACTGTTAGCTATGCTTAATGCTCTGCTTTTGCTTACTTCATTGCTTTGCATCAATTTATTTAAGTCTCCCCAGGTTGCTCTCCAGAACGGTTGGATCTGTTCACAGTTCCACCAACAATGTATTAGTGTCCCAGTTTTCCCACATCCCCTCCAACAGTTATCATTATCATTTCCTGTCATTTTAGCCAATCTGACAGGTGTGTAGTGGTATCTCAGAGTTGTCTTAATTTGCATTTCTCTGATCAATAGTGACTTGGAGCACCTTTTCATGTGACCGGAAATAGTTTCAATTTCTTCGTCTGAAAATTGTCTGTTCATATCTTTTGACCATTTATCCATTGGAGAATGGCTTGAATTCTTATATATTTGAGTCAATTCTCAATATATTTTAGAAATGAGGCCTTTATCAGAACCTTTGGATGTAAAAATATTTTCCCAGTTTACTGCTACCCCTCTAATCTTGTCTGCATTCATTTTGTTTGTACAAAAACTTTTTAACTTGATATAGTCAAACTTATCTATTTTGTGATTGATGATGACCTCTAGTTCTTCTTTGGTCACAAATTCCTTCCCCCTCCACAGGTCTGAGAGGTAAACCATCCTACATTGTTCTAATTTGTTTATAATATCATTCTTTATGCCTAGATCATGAATCCATTTTGACCTTATCTATTTATATTCTTAGGGAACTGTTTGCTCGTATGCTTTGGCCACCGATCTAATACTGATAACTTCCTTTTTTGGCATAAAATGCATTAATCTATCTGAGAAGTCTTCAGTTTCATATAATCAAAGTTGTTATTTTGTTACATTTATAATTGCCTCTATCTCTTGTTTGGTTAAAATATCTCTTTAATATGTGATTACACATGTAAAACCTATATCAAATTGCTTCCTGTCTCAGGAAGGGAGGAAGATATTTGGAACTTAAGTTTTTGTTTTTGTTTTATTACTTCTTCCATAGCTTGATGGTGATTTATTCTTCTTTTAATTTTTTTTAATAATAAGATCACGTATTCATCCAGAATGTATTATAAAATATGGTATAAATAATGTAAATCTAATTTCTACCAGACTACCTTCTAGTCTTTACAACAGTTTATATAAAAGAAGTAATTTTTTTCTGTGGTAATATGCTTTCCCCTGGAATGAACAAGTTCTTGTGTTCTGATTCCCTCCTTGACTAATGTTTCTTTCATCTATCTCTTTTTCAATAATTACCAAATAGTTTTGATGATTTCTTCTCCATAGTTTGAAGTCTTTCATCTCTATTTTGCATATTTTCCATAATATTCTAGATTTTTAGTTGTTCCAAATGAATTTTTATTATTTTTATCAAATTCAATAAAGCTCCTTCTTGGTAATTTGATTAGTATAGCTCAAAAAGAATATAGTAGTATTGTCATTTTCATTACTTTGATGTGGCCTACCTACAAGCACTGAATATTACTCATAACTACTTAAGTTGTTTATTTTATCTCTTAGCTAAAGTATTTTGTAATTGAATCTGTTCAAGTCTTTTGTGTGCCTTTGGAGGTTGATCCCCAAATACTTTATGCATTTTATAGATATTTGGAATAGGATTTCTTTTATTTCTCCCAATACTTTGTCATTACTATTATGATATAGAAATCCTCTTATTTTTTGAAGGTTTATTTTGTAGCTTCCCACTTTACTAAAGCAATTAATTATCTTTGCTGATTCCCTGTTTTCCAGTAAATCATCATATCATCAGCTAATGGGAGTAGCTTTATCTTTTCTTTATCTATGATTCCTTTAATTTCTTTTAATTCCTTCATATTCTTTTTCTTGTAAATGCTTTTATTAGCATTTCCAGAACTATAATAAGTTATAGTGGGGTGGAGTGGCCATCTTTGCTTCATTTCTGTACTTATTGAAAAAAGTTCTAGGGTATCTCCAGTGCATATGATGGTTGCTTTTGGTTTTAGAAGGATGCTTATTATATTAAAGAAAATTCATCCAACCGCAAGTCTTGGAAAGAACAGGCACAAGACCAGTTTGGCTAGATCATAAAGATCATTAAAAGGAAGTATCGTGATATATAATAAGCCTGGTGAAACATTCCTACTTAAAGTCCTTTAGTTAGTCATTCTTAAATTCTTCAAGCTTTTATTATGTGCAAGTATTATTATACAAAATATTGTTGGATGATCAGAGGATGATCATAGATAATCAATCTTGAAGGGATTTAATTTGGCCTTTGAGGAATGAAAGTAATTTCTGTAAGTGTTAGAATAAGGGAAATTTATTCCAGACAGAAAGAATAATATGAAAAAAAGACAAGGGAAATGGGAAAATTTATTTGGAGAAAGGCAAATAATGTAGCTTAGTAGTTCAAGTATAAGCTTCATTTAAAGAAATAGTGGTAGAGACAATTGTAAGAATGCCAAATTAAGGTTCTTAGAATTTTAGGCTCTAGATCACAGAAAGCAATTGTCATTCATTCATTCAATTACTTTTTGGGAGAAAAACATGGAACATATTTTTTTAAAAAAATATTAGAATACCATGATTAAAATGGTTCTTTAGGGTAATTAGACTATAGTGGATTGAAGGAAGAGACAACCATCAAGAAGGACGCTCTTACCTTAGTTCCAATATTTAATATAATAATTGTGGTTAATAACAGTACAAATGCAAATACCTAGAAATGGCTGTAAAAGAGACCAAGAGAAGATATAACATAAGAATCAGTAAGATTTGGAAACTGATTCAGTGTGATGGAAAGTTTTGTCAAGGAACCTTGCATTTTAGTTATAAATTAAAGTGAGCTTCTTTTCTGCCCATTCACATAGCCTTAAGTCAGTTTGTTCATGTTTTCTCTGTATCTGTGGTATTTTCCTACCTGGAAAAACTTATAATTTTCAAATTTAAATAATATTGTGCCTCCCTTTTAAAGAAAACTTGTAAAAATTATAAATAAGATTTCATTATAACCCTTATGCAAACTTCCTTCATTGTGCAAAATTCTTTTCCAAAAAGTGACCATTTTTGCTTACCTCTTATTTTGTGGTTATAAAGTAGTTACCTCCTTAATCTGTGGTTTTCTTTATGGAGTAATTTGGAACGAAAAGTGGAAACTGCCTCCACTGATAATGAACCCAATACCTAGAGTCCTTAGTAGATAGTTTTAGGAATTGTTTTCCCTATCCCACCATTCCTCACACCCTTATTACCTCCAAATCATATACTGACCAACCTTTCTGAATTTATCTAGCTTCATCCTTAGAGAAAGAATGTAGCAGAATACAAACCTCTTTCAAGAGTTTGCATTATACTGGTGTAGCTTTCAAGAACTACCCATCATTATTAGCTGTCAGAATATAACTTAGTAAATGGGGCAAAAGTAGTTCTTAGCTATAGTAAAATTTTTCCTTCATTTCCCTTGTGCCTCTCTTAAAAAAATATGATCTAGAGGGCAGCTAGATGGCGCAGTGGATAGAGTACCAGCTCTGAAGTCAGGACGACCTGAGTTCAAAGCTGGCCTCAGACACTTAACACTTCCTAGCTGTGTGATCCCAACTGCCTCAAGCAAGGGGGGTGGGGGTGGGGAATATAAATATATATATATTTTATTTAAGGCCTTTGTAGAGCACTAAAAGGTAGTAGGATATTAAACAAAACTTTAAATGATAGCAAACAATTTAGCTCCTGAAATTGGTTTTTCTAGAAATAACTCCTATTGCCTAAATATTCCTGTGTTTCCATCTTCAGATGACATAGAATTAATATGTATACTATTTTATTCTAGCTCTTAAAACTAAGAATTCTGCTGTTTGTAATGCTCTATATAATTACCTATAAAGTGACTTTTAGGAAATGCATGTTGAGAAGTAAGGTGCTACATACAAAAATGGAAGGATGACTAGATAGCATCAAGTATTGTTTTAGACTGAACTATGAGTTGTTTTCATATTTTAAGAAATTTTTTTTATTTTCCTTATTTAAATTCTATAAGTTGATATTTTAATAAAATAAGTAATGATGTGCTAACAGTTGGCATGTTTAAAAAGCTTTTCTCCATTGCATTCTTTTGTTGTAGTAACTATCATTTGATAAATACCCTTTGTTACTTAACATTATTTTGAGTTTAATTGTATTGAATTAAGTAGAACTACTTTAAATTTTATGACCAGTTATTTTTTACTAAGTGAATGAATTTGAAGCCAAATCACATTGTTTCATCAAAATTTTTGGTCAGTTTTCCAGATCTTTGCCCTTGCTTAAAATAACATTTTTCCTCTGCCTTTATAGACTTGAGATTGTTCATTTAGCTTTTCCAAAGCTAATGAGTAAAGTATAGACTAAAACTACAATGCATGATGAACAACTGAAAGGCATGTTGAAACATAACAATTCTATTATTTCATAAACTGAGTGCCTATTTCATTTTGAGTCACACTTTACTGCAGCAATATAACACTCTGACCAAAGAATTTTGCAGAATACTTGGTAGCCATTTTTAAAAAATCAAAAAAAATTGAAAAATTCTTTTTTCTTGATACCATATTCAGTCTGATTATCTTTTCATTTTTACAGCCAGTGCATTACGTCCCAATTAGATGAGCTTCTGTGCCCACCAACAACAATAGAGGGAAGAAATGATGAGAAGGCACTTCTTGATCAACTGGTATCCTTTCTCAGTGGCACAGATGAAACTGAATTGGCTGAACTAGACCGAGCCCTTGGAATTGACAAACTTGTCCAGGTATTCCATAGAACTTGGATTATTTGAAAAATAGTGTCCAAATAAAAGGAATATAGGTGATCAAAATTATTAAAACTTTGGTTCCATGTCATGTTTTATGTAGCTAATTTATAATTAATAATTCTTGGGGAAATTATCAGGCTATAACATACTATGAATTATATATTTCATTGTGGCTTGAAGATAATCCCAAATTCTCTAAGGGTATGCCAAAAGAATGAATATCCAGATTGCATCTGCCAAGCTAGAAAGATTTCATGTGTATGGGCCCAGTTTCATGTGAACTTGTAATCAGTTTAACTTGAGTTTGGAGAGAAACTTGTAACCAGAAAGTTAATTAGTTACCATTTGTTGGATTTTTTGACCATAGGAACTCATTAAATTATCTTTTAAGGGATTTCATTTAGCATTCATTTAGCACACACTGACAAAATAAGTTCCTGAAGCATTGAGATAATTTGTCTTTCTTTGTCGTATGTTAATATTCTTTTGATTTCATCTCAGGATCCCATCTATACAGACTACTTCTCGGCAGTTGGTTTGTTTCTTTCTTGTTGTTTTGATTTAAGGATCAGTATATCAGGGATTATAAGATGAAAAAGAACATAGGGCAGAGATGTGTTTGGATGATTCTTAAACCTGTCCATAACACATTTTGTAAAATTTAGTAATCTTTATTTAATAATCTTTAATTGATTTAGAGGTTTGTTTTGTTTGTATTTTCATTCTTTATTATTCCATTTGAAAGCAACTTTATACATTTAGGTAGCAGGTAACTAAAGATGTTCAAGAAGCATTTTCTGGAAGATATACTGTACTCAGATCAAAGATTATAATGTTAACAAATGTAACTAAAAAAAATGGCATGTTTTAGAAATTCAATTTCAAATTTGCTTTGGTTCATTTTATAACAGGGAGGTGGATTGGAAGTATTGACAGAGAGATTTCAACCACAACAGTCAACACCACCTTTAATGATGGAGGAAAGGTCTAGCCTCTATTCTCAGCCTTACTCTTCAGCTTCACCTACTGCAAATCTCCCTAGTCCTTTCCAAGGCATGATTAGGCAAAAGCCTTCCATGGGAACCATGCCAGTTCAAGTACCACCACCTCGAGGAGCTTTTCCTACTAATATGAGTATGCAGCCTCGCCAGACTTTGAACAGGCCTCCAGCCGCTCCCAACCAACTTAGACTTCAATTGCAACAAAGATTGCAGGGACAGCAGCAGGTAAATGGTGTTCTTTCATGGTGGGATCTCTATTCTAAATGTGAGAAAGCTTCATAGCTCTTTCTGATACAAAACCAGTTGCAGTAATGCTGCAAAGGTGCCTGCCTATACAATGTTTATCAAAGAAAAGTATTATCTTTATCTCAGCCTAAATCATGACTAAGGAACTTCTTTCCCCACCTTTCTCTCCCCTCCCACTTTCCCCAATCATTGACTGAGGGGGGAAGAAAAGAGTTTCACTCCCTCAAAAAAAAAAGGTAATTGATTTTATTTCTTCAAGTTTTGTTAGTTTTGTTTCAAGAAGGAAAAAAAAAACTTTTTAATTAAGAGAAGGTGCCACAAAGCTATACAATGAATGCTACAAATAGTAACACTGCTTTGGTTCCTTATTTATATCGTGTTAAGAATACGAAATTATAAAAGGAGAAATGAAGAAAAAGAAATGACAATGGAGAGAACTATGTGATGAGGGAACAGGAATAGTGGGAATGAGTGTTTATGGTTTCCTTTAAAAAAGAAAAGGAAAAGACAGAAAACTGTGTGGGATGGGTGTGGATTAGAAATAAACTATTCTAATCTAATTCTTTATTCATCTTGAGTAGGGACATTCAGCTTAGTGGACACTGAACTTTAATGGATTAGCTCACTTTTCCTTTCATTCATTCATTCATTTGCTAATGCAGTTGGGGTTAAGTGACTTGGCTTAGGTCAAATTTGAACTCAGGTCCTCCTGACTTCATGGCTGGTGTTCCATCCACTGCACCACCTAGCTGCCCCTTTTCTTTCATTTATTAAACAAGTCTTTTATTGAGGTGGTCAAAGAACAATGTAATCCCTACTCTCAGTGCATTACTTGAGGGAAAAATTAAGTATCCTTGTTAGGTGCTAAACAAAACACACCTTATACTCCAAAGAACATTGAAGCAGATTGATAGGCAGTAGTAATTAGCAAGACTCCTATTATTACAAGAAGATTTACATCATAGTGTTTGTACATATACTAAGTAATACAGAAATTACTACATGTAGGCCTGATATAAATTAGAAGACCTCTTGTCTTTCTGGATTAAATTTCTAGTTTATGATAGACTATCTGTCAAGACTTATAAAACCCACCACTTAATTATCCCAACTGCTGTTTTCATGAAATGAATGAGTGCAAAAAAAAAAACAAAAAAAAAAAAACTCTTGCAAATTAGTGCTCCTTCATATTTAATGTCAGGGACTTCAGGGATTGTAACATTTGAACTATAAGTTCCCCTTCAGCAGAGAGGCTTCAAGCAGAGGCTAGATGAGCACTTGTGTGTAACTGAGCGCAACAAATTCTTTGTATGTTCCAGAGTCTAAGGATATTATGGTAAAGTTAAACAGTGTCTTACCTCAAGAACTTAACGGTCAGTTTGGATTTTTGTAAATAGGATTCACACTTTGGTTAAGACTAGGCTTAGATGACATTTGAATTTCCTTGCAACACTTTGTATGAAATTCTATGAATGGTAATTACAAAGAATTCTCATTATCTAAAAGTTCTAGGAGATAAGAAATTGGAGGTTTGAGAGTATAATTACATTTTCATCTCTCATCCAATAAAAACTTGTAAGAATGGAAGAGAAAAAATTTCATACTATGTCCCACAAAAAGATCTAGTCTATACTTTGTGATACTAGGAGATTGTCTTCAAGCAAAAGATAAAATATACCTATGAAGACTGGGTAAATATAAAGCTATTTTGGATGTGAGGCTTTAAAATCAATATTTTTAAAGTACTTTAAAATTCATTGTTTTTAAAAACAACTTGTGCAATCTTGGTTGAGTCCCTTAATCTTCTTTGACTTAAATTTATCTGTTCAAATGAAGATATTAGACTAGCTGGTCTCTGAAGTCACTTTCAGTTCTAGATCTGTGATTCTTTTAGCTTACATGGGTACTATACCTTGGGGTTTTCAAAACATTCACCTCAAACAAACTACCCTGTGAAATAGAATGTTAATATGAATTTTTGAAGGGAGAAAACAAAATTGCAGAACAATTGATAATATAAAAGACATGGAAACAAGTAGCGTAAGTGCTCAGGGGAAAATAACAAGGAACTCAGTTAAGAACAATATTTATAGCTTCCGTCTGTAGAGATAAATATATACCAACTCTAAAGTAAACATGGTCTCATAGTTATCACTGATATTTGGTGGTAGAGGGATGGAACTCATTTGGCATATAGTAATAGTAATACTTTGTTTTAGGTTCTCAAAATTACAAATATATTTAGATATATACAAATATAGCATTATGCTGTTATCTGCCAGTAAACCTGGCTTGTCAAATTCATGTGGGGGGAAAAAATGATTTTTTTTACTATAGACTTTATGCATTAATAAAAGCTAAAAGTCTTAGAATATATTGTTAGCACATATCATATTGCTAAAATAATAATCCCATTGTATTTTGTGTAATTATTAGCTATAGCTAAACATTTATATTTATGTAGCACTTAAAAGTTTAACAGGTACTGTGTTAAGTGCTTTAAATGTATTATCTCATTTGATCCTCTCACAACAACCCTGAGAAGTAGATGCTATCATACAGATATTTTATTTATTTTACAAATGAGGAAGCTAGGGTAGACAAAGGTTTAGTGAATGGACTAAGCTGGATTTGAACTCAGATTTTTCTGACTCCTAGCCTGGTGTTCTATCCATTGCACCACCTCTACCTAGCCTTAAGTTAGACTGTATAGTTAGATCATATAGACTGATTATTCCTGCTTAGCATCATATTTTTGAAGGGAAATTGCCCAACTGGAAGGCATAGAGAATGTCAGTCAGGATGATGAAGGGAATGAAACATAAGCTCTGCTGAAAGTGGACCCTGTATTTGCTGGTGCTGGGGAAGTTGAGATTTGTGTCTTAACTTGAGTTTGGGAGTTCTGAGCTCCAATAGAGTTAGTCAAGTCTCTAATAACTAGACCCTTCCAGCAGGAAAATGGCTGCCTAATGAAAGAGTGAGCTTCTTATCACTGGCACAAAAGCTGATATGGGCCCTTGTATATATCCCCTTATCTTCACTTACATAGCTACATTCTTATTCAGGCCCTCATCATTTCTTATCTTCACAGTTGCCGAAGTTCTCTAATTGTTCTCTAGTCCATCCTCCATACAACTGCCAAAGTTATTTTCTTAGAGAAAAAAAACTGGGTATATTATCTTCCCATTCAATCTTCAGTGATTCTATATTAATTCAGTATTCAAATATAACTTCTTTATTGGGCATTTAAAGCTCTTCACAACCTGACCCCTTCCTACCTCTTAAATTTTCTTATATATTACTCATTTTCATATACAATATGAACTAGCCATTCATTCTGATTTACTTATTGTTCCTTGTGCATCATGGTCCATCTTCCTTCTCCTAACCTTTGCACCCATATCTGGAAAATTGTCTTTCCTCACTCTTGTCTCTTAGATTCCCTATTTTTGTTCAATAATCAAATGAAATACCACCTACCTAACATACCTGTCTTGGTCCTCCCACCCTCCCCTTCCCCTATTTAGTATATATTTTGTATATACTTTTAAAAATACATGTTATCTTCTCTGTTGGGTTATCAGCTTCTTGCGGATACAGATGGTTTTTGCTTTACCTTTCTATCATCAGCGTTTGTATAGTCACATAGTAATATTAATTTAATAAAAGCTTGCTATGATAGGATTTTTTTTTAACCCTACATGTTTGTGCTTCGGGGTCTATATATAAACTATATAATATCAAACATTGATGGGCAAATGCTTTTGAATTCAAAGAAATTAATTAAAGAACACTGTGGTTTGGAGTAGTCGATGAGAGCTTCATGTAAGAAGTAGGTTTTGAACCTCCAATTGTTCACTGAAGAAAGCCATATACACCCAGAGAGAGGGATGTGAAATGTGGACCACAACATAACATTCTCATACTTCCTGATTGATGTTTGCTTACATTGTGTTTCCTTTATCTGATATATTTTTTTGTGTAGATAAGATTTTTCTTGCACAACAATGATAAGTTTGGAAATATGTATACATATATTCAATTTGCCAATATTTTAACATAATTAACATGTAGTGGATATCCTGCCATCTAGGGGAGGGGCGGGGAGTTGGGGGGAAAAATTTGTAACAGAAAGCTATGTAAGGGTTATCGTTGAAGAATTACTCACACATATCTTATGCAAATAAAATTTAAAAAAAAAAAAGTAGGTTTTGAATCAGTCTGTGAAGAACAAGCAGGATTTGAATAGATACAGTGAAAAAGAAAAGGGTATTTCAGGTAATACGCCTAACAGTAAAAACTAGAAGCAAGAATGCCCATGGTATATTTTGGGAGACAATGACTAAACCATTTTATTTGGAATGGAGTGCTTGTATTTTTCACTTTCAACCTTCAAAGATGTTTTTTTGTTTGTTTGGTTGGTTTTTTTTAAAAAATAAGGCTTACTTTATCATTTAATAACAAAGTAATAATTTTGGTTTTAGAAATGGCCTGTAGAGTTTTAGAAATGTCCACTACTATTTGAAATTATGAGAAATTATTTTCTTCAACATAAGTTTTGCTCCATTTTACATTGAATGTGTTACTTTTGTCCATGTTTTTGTTTTTTAAAACTTTCTCCCCAATTCAAATCCAGTTTATATATCAACTTAGGATCTAATAGAGATTCCCTTCCTTCTACCAATCAAAACAAAAATAAACCTTCAGTGAATAATTCCTTCTAAAATAAGTTGGTGATTGATTGCATTCAGCTTTTATTCTATGTTTATATCTTCATATACTCCTCTCTGGAAGGGATGTTTACAATGGTTCACAAGGGGAAAAGATCATTCTAGAGAATAGGCATCTATATAACCTCTTGTTTCTGGCAGGATATAGTCCTGTCCACATCTGATACTTCTGATTTAGAGAGATGACGTCTTCAGAGCAAACCATGGTCTTTTCTCTCTGATAGTTTGCATTTTCTTGTTTTTCTCAAGTTAAGGAATCCTTTTCAGCCCTTTTAGAAGTATCAGCATGAACTACATCATAGATTTTGAAGGTTGAGGAGATCTCAAAGAACATAAATAAATGATGAAGTCCAGAGGTCTAAAGATACATTTTTTTAATTAAAATTTTTATTTGCAAAACATATATATGGGTAATTCTTCAACATTGACCCTTACAAAGCTTTCTGTTACAAATCCCCCCCCCAGTCCCCACCCCTCCCCTAGATGTCAGGAAATCCACTACATGTTAATTATGTTAAAATACTTGACAAATCAAATATATGTATACATATTTCCATATTTATCATTGTTGTGCAAGAAAAATTGTATCTACAAGAAAGAAAAATCAGATAAAGGAAACACAATGCAAGCAAACATCAATCAAGAGCATGGAAATGTTATGTTGTGGTCCACATTTCATATTCCTCTCTCTGGGTGTATATGGCTTTCTTCACCGAACAATTGGAACTGGTTTGGAACATTTCATTATTGAAGAGAGCCATGTCCATCAGAATTGATCATCATATAGTATTGTTGTCTTTGTGTATAATGATCTCCTGGTTCTGCTTATTTCACTCAGTAAAGATACATTTTTTAAATAATAGCTTTTTATTTTCAAAATATATGCAAAAATAATTTTCAGCATTCACCCTTGTAAAACCCTGTGTTACAAGTTTTCTGTTTTTGTTTTTGTTTTTCTCTCCCTTCCCCTCACCCTACTAGATAGCAAGCAATCCAATATAGGTTAAATAGGTGCAATTCTTCTGTACATATTTCCACATTTATCATGCTGCACAAGAAAAATCAAATCCAAAAAAAAAAAAAAAAGCAAGTAAACAATAGCAATAGCAAATACTATGTTGTGATCCATATTCAGTCCCTGTAGCCCCCTTTCTGGATGCAGATGACTGTCTCCATCACAAGTCTTTTGGAATTGGCCCGAGTCACATAATTTTTGAAAAGAGCCACATCTATCCAAAGTAATCATCACAAAATTTTGTTGGTGTCTACAGTGTTCTCTTGATTCTACTCAACTTCACTTAGCATCAGTTCATGTTAATCTCTCTAGGCCTTTCTGAAATCACCCTGCTGATTATTTCTGATAGAACAGTAATATTCCATTATGTCCGTATATCATAACTTTTTCAGCCATTCCATGTAAGGGGAAGGTAATCTCAAAGGGAATTCACTAATTTTGGTTGGTGAGATCAGGGAATCAAAAAAGGCCTCCTGTTGAAGATGGTATTTTACCTTAATATTAAAGGAAGCCAGAGGAGCCAGAAAGAAGACCTCAGGTAGGAGAGCATTCCAGTCTCAGGGAATAGCAAGTGAAAATGGAGGAGGAAAAAGTAAATTGTAATGAGACTGAAAAGGGTAGGAAGGGGCCAGGTTGTGAAGAACTTTAAAAAGATACTGAATTTTATATTTGATCCTGGAGATAATAGTCAGTAGAGTTTATTGAGTAAGAAGGTAGCATGATCAAACCTGTGTTTTATGAAAATCATGTCAGCTGAGTGGAGGATAAATTGGAATTTGGAGAGACTTGAGGCAAGGAGCCTACTCACAAGCCTATTCTAGTCATTCAGGCATGATATGATTTGGACCTATACCAACATGATGATTGTGTGACTGGAGTTGAGATAAATAAGAAACATTTTAACAGTAGAGGCATCCAGACTTAGTAGATTGGCTATATGAATGAGAAGTTGAGGATGATACCCTGTTTGTTGATCTGGATAACTATGAGATAATGGGTAATAATAATAATAATTCCATAATAGTAATAGGGAAGTTTCCAAAGGAGGGTGGGTTAGGATAAAAGATAATTAGCTTAGTTTTGGACATGTGGTGTTTAAGATACCTATGAGACATCTCTTCAATATGTCCAAGAGATATATGATGAGGTAAGACTGTAGCTCATGAGACTAGGCTTGGAATATGTAGCTATCTCTGATATGTATTACAAATATGTAATCATTTGTGTAGAGATTATAATTGAACTCATGGGAACTAATGAGCTCATGAAGCAATATGATTTATAGAAAAGACACAGTCTAAGAATCTCTTGGAAGACATAGTTATTGGGCATGACCAACGAACCAGAGAGGGGCAATGCTATCAAAACCTAAAAAAAAAGATTATATTGGAGAAAAAGTCAGACACTTGCATGAAGGTGTAAGTCCAGAATTGAAAAAAGATCATTAGTTTTTTTTTGTTTTTTTTGCTGAGGCAATTAGGATTAAGTGACTTGCCCAGGGTCACACAGCTAGGGAATGTTAAGTGTCTGAGACCAGATTTGAACTCAGGTCCTCCTGACTTCAGGGCTGGTGCTCTATCCACTGCGCCACCTAGCTGCCCCTCATTAGTTTTGTTAAAAGATCATTGGTAAGTTAGAGAGAACAGTTCCAGTTGAATGGAGTTGAAAGCCATATAGCAGAATTTTGAAAAAAATTAGAGGATGCGAAGTGGAGAAACAATAACAATGTGCATTTGTGTGGACAGTGTTTCTAGATGCTAAGCTTTTGGGAGAAAACATAGTGCTTTGGAAAAATCACTTGAAGGCACTGAGTTTGTTTTAGCGGCTCTTTAGTACCTGTTTGACTTTGGGTCTCAATTTTTGTCATCTGTAAAAGGAGGAAGTTGGACTATGGGGGCTGAATTTTATAATTCTTTCCAGATCCAGTTGTGATTTTCTGTAATTTTACCCTTTTAAAAGTCATGAAATACTTCTGTTTACTTCGCTACATCCTTCTGTTTGTACCCTGGGTTTTTAGGAAATGTTGGATATTTACTCCTTTTTGGCAAATAGGTTTGGCAAAAGCAATATTTAATTTTGCTTAACCAAGCAGTTTAAATTAAATGTCCCTACTAACTCTACATAATGTTTGCTTGTAGCAGTGTAGTTATTTCATTTTCTCCCTGTCTTTCTCCAGTTGATACACCAAAATCGGCAGGCTATCTTAAACCAGTTTGCAGCATCTGCCCCCGTTGGCATTAATATGAGGTCAGGCATGCAGCAACAGATCACGCCACAGGTAATGATGGAAAAGTACATGTTGTTAGCATTATCAACCTAGAGCTGTGGTTTTCAAAGTGTGGCTTGGGCTGCTCTCTAATGGTAATGGTGTTTCTAATATAATTTTTTTTTCTGATGTTTACAAATAATTGTATCATTTCTCATTGTTATCTGTTCACCTGCTGTACCATTCTTATTTCTGTTGAAGTTGTTTGGTTTTTGGGTGGGGTTTGATTTGGCAAATAGTAGGAGTAGGCAGAATAATTCATTTTCACCCATTTTGGGGGGTGGGCTGTGGCAAGAGGGACAGCCCTGTATTTTTACAGATAAAAAAAATTCCTGATGAGGGGACTCCTATCACCTACCACAGAGTTACCTGGGGAACTGAGAAAGTAAGAAACTTGATTGTGCAATATGTGTCCAGGATGAAACTTGAAGCCACATCTTCCCAGTGCTAAAACCAGAATTTGCTGGTCTGTTTGCTATGCCATGGTGTCTCATTTTTAAGTCAAAAAATTTAAGTGTCACAAATGAAAGAATGTGAACATTTCTATCACTGAATTTTCCTGTTTCAGAAATGAAGGAATTTTATGCCCAATTTAAAGAAATATTTTAATCTTTTTGATAAATCTTGCTTCTTATTTTGTTTTTGAGTTTAGATGGTAGAGTTAAAAAAAAAAGTGCTCTAGGAATAAAAAAGCTGCTATTTTATTTTGAGTGATACTCTGAAACCTAGTCTATCAGGTACAAATCTAAAGTGTGTGTGTGTGTGTGTGTGTGTGTGTGTGTGTGTGTGTGTGTGTGTTTGTGTGTGTGTGTGTGTGTGCTCCTAGGAAAAATGGAGCTAAATATAGCGTAAAGGCTTCAGGTACATGCTCAAAAGCAGACTGAGTATGCTTTCTAAGGGCCTGACTTGCTATGCATGGATAGCCTCATTATTTGCTTGTGGGAACCCATGAAACAGAAAATTATGACATCTTCAGTTTTATGGTGTCCCATTCCATTTCTGTAGTGACAGTTGCAGAATGGCCAGAAAAGTAGAGTGGAGAGTAGAAAATGCAATGAATTACATGGTTTATAGAACATCTACATGTATTAATTTACCAGTTAGTATCATAGCATCTTTATAGAAAAAAAGAAATGAAAACAGTACCAAAAGATATGATTAATAATATGTCTTGACACTGCCAAGTGCTGGGAAAACAAAATATAAATAAAAGATAATCCTTGCAGATAAACAATACATATGTGACTAGAAGAACAGGGGAGAGAATAATGAACTTTGGGTTTGTCTATAATGCCCTATGGAGCATTATAGACAAAGTGCTAGGAAGAAAGACAACCCGAACTCTTTCCTTAGAATGAAGATTCTAGAAGGAACCAACCAGAGAGAGTGGCAGAAGATAATAGTCCAGAGATTGAGTGCGCTTCCAGGACAAAGAGATTTCTGGGACATTATAGAGAAAATTCCAGGGTTGCAATCTAAAAAAGAATGAAGAAATGGTTGACACGGACCTACTTCTTAAAATGAAATTCTCTCTCCCCTCCCCCCCATAAATTTATTTACTTATTTTGCAGTTACATGTAAAATTTTTTAACACAACTTCACCAGCTGTGCCTTAATGTTCCAATTTTCCCACATTCTTTTCAACATTTATCAGACCAATTTGATAGATATGAAGTGGTTTAATTTGTATTTCTCTAATCAAAACACTTCTTCATATGCTTATAGATAGCTTGATTTCTTCATCTGAAAACTGGCTATTCATATCCTTTGAGAACTTATCAATTGGGGGATAGCTTGTATTCTTATAAATTTCATTCAATTCTATATATATTTGGGAAATGAGGCTTTTAACAGAGAAACTTGCTGTGAAGATTGTTTCCCAGCTTTCTGCTTTCTGCTTTACTTTGGTCTATCTCTTGTTTGATCATGAATTTTTCTCAGGTATACTATTTCTTACTCTTACAGTTTGCATATGCTATCATCCATTTATGTCTTAAATCATGCACACATTTTGACCTCATCATAGAATGTGAGATGTTGGTCTATACCTTGTTTATGTCCTATTGTTTTCCAATTTTACAAGCAGTTTTTGTCAAATAGTGAGTTCTTATCCTGTTATATTATGCTTATATCTTATCCTTTTTTTTTTTTTTTTTTTAGTAATTTTACAACATTCACTTTTGATTGTTTTGTGGTGATTCTCTCCATTTACATTGTTATAGTTATTTTAAGATTTGATTGTGATTGTCCTTACATTTAGTGGCTATGTAATCATGGGGCAAATCACTGAACATCTTTGCACTTTGTTTTCCTCACCTGTTTTTTTTTAAAAAAAAAGGAGAAAATAATATTTAGCTTACAGCTACTGTTTTCTTTATAAACATTAATTTGAATATATGTGTTAATTATTTCTGTGCTTTTTCCAATTTCTGAACTTGGAGCTATCATGTTCACTGTCCCTATTTAAAAATCACAACTTACTATGTAAGTGAAATAATAAACACTTTATTTTAAGATAAAGAAATTTTCATGGAAAGCATTTTTGTTAGGAAGAGAGTCTACTTTGAACTGTTTCCACCAGCACTACATTAATGATTATGGGGGCTGGGCATTCATTATAGGATTTGATACTGTATAAACTGCATTAGATCTTTTGTTGTTGCCCCATCCTGCCTTAATTCCCAGCATACAGTATTTCTGAATTAACTCTGAACTAGAGTTGGAAAATAAGACTTAAAGATTAACTTTTGAAGTTAATATAATCTGATAATATAACATAATATGGCTACCAAAGAAAAACAAATTGTTTTTATGGCATTTTAACAGTTTACAAAGTATTTTATATTCCTTGATCCTCAGGAAGCAAGTCCAAGTTCAGGTGTTATTACTGAGGAAATGAAATAGAGGTTAAATCAGTGGTGGTCAAGATTGCCACCAGAGTGAGATTCCAGATTCTTAGTCCTTTCAGCTACAGATAACTGCTTCTCATGCATGAAAAGGTTTCTTGAAAAGGAGGGGCAGTTGTAAGTAGACATTTGTAGTAAGGTCTAAAGTCCCTGCATATGAGAATTTAAAGAGTGAGGTTACTAGATCTTTCAGAACACCAAATGAAACTTTTCTTTCCCCTAGAATACCTACACTGTGTGTTTCTCTATCACAGCAAGTATATTAACTTACAATTTACCAGATAGTAATGTGATCTGGAAATTATTACATTGTTTAGAAAAAGCCCCTGCTAGTAGTAGTTGGAATAGGAGATCAGAGGAAAAGAATGTGGTGATAGAGTAGGGAATAGGAATAGTAATGATGATGGTGGTAGTAGTAGTAATAGTGTCGTCCTCCTCCTCCTTCCCCCATTTGGGTTAACATATATGTCCAGAGTCTGATCTCTCAGTTCTACAAATCCTGAACCTGGATGATTAGCTAGCTCATCTAGTGTGGATTACAGGGAAACAAGCTCATTCTATTTAAATTCATATAAGTCTGTATCAGAAAATTATATTCAATTCCCATCCTCCACAAGTAATTTGGAATTGATGTGCTTATAATAGGATAAGCTTTAATTTCAGTTGAACTGTATGATTAAATCACTTTGTCTGAATATTGACAATTTCCCTTGTAGCATTTGACATATGCCATGTTTCTTTTAATAGACTCCAAACATTCTTTTAATTTTAATTTCACCATTTTTGTCTAGTTCAGAATTTTGTGGTTATAAACTATCTTAGAAATCTGCATTGAGGTTCCTATAATTTTTTGAAGTAATGTTGAACTATAAGAGATGCTTTTTTAACTTCCTTACTTTAAGGGTGATTTTTTCTTCAGTGTCAGTATTTTCTCTAGATAACAACTAACAAGTTGTGTTATAGCAGAAAAAAATATTGATCACTTGGGCTTTTAAAAAAAATACTTCTAGCATTGTATTCCTCGGAACTTAGGTTTGGCTAAGGTCATATATGTTTGAGTAAACATCAGAAATGGAATTTGGAACTAGATTGTCCAACTACAGAGCCAGTGGTTTTTTTCTTTACCATGCTGAGCTTTAGTAGTATTCTGAATTACTCAATAGCTCTCCTTATTGTTTAGTTTCCTACTTCATCTCATTCACTAAAAGGGGTAATTTTGTTATGTTACGCACCAAATTGGAAGCTGTCATTGACTTATAATGAAATAAGGTAAATGACAGATCTGGGGAAAAGCTCCCGAGGAAGTGTTGTTTGTGCCTGTTTGCCTTTTATTATTGAAAAAATAATTTTGATGAAATGTCTCAACATAGAAAGATTTATCAAAATACTCTTTAAAAAAATTAATTTGTAGACTCTTGGGCAGATGGAACAGCTTTGGAAATAGGAAAAAGATTTACAGTCTTACTCAGGTGAAAGAGAATGCATCAACAATCTTCTGGATTTCTTTTTCTCTAATTAAAGATGTATTTAATTATATATAGATGTTTAAACAATTTTGATGAGCAATATCATAGTCCTGATCAATACAATTTTTCAACTTTTGACTTTTTAAATATTGGAAATTTGAACTTAAGTATGATATTCAAAGCCCATTTTAACACTTCTGACTTAAATTTTATTGATGATAAAAGTAAATTTGTATAAATGTTTCTTATTATTTGGGAGAGTTTGTTTTTTGATATTTTCTTTGCACAATGTTCATTGATGTTATCTACTAGAAAATGTCACTTAGCTTTATTCCCATTTAATTGTATTAGTAGATAATGTTTATGATAATCATAATATTAATTTTATTTTACAGCCTCCCCTGAATGCTCAGATGTTGGCACAACGACAGCGAGAATTGTATAGTCAACAACACCGGCAAAGGCAGCTAATACAACAACAGAGAGCTCTATTAATGAGACAACAAAGTTTTGGGAACAACCTCCCTCCTTCATCTGGAGTCCCAGTTCAAATGGGAACTACTCGTCTTCCTCAGGGTGCTCCACAGCAATTCCCTTACCCTTCAAGTTATGGTACAAACCCAGGAACTCCTCCAGCCTCCACCAGCCCATTTTCACAACTGACATCAAATCCTGAGGCATCCTTGGCCAGCCGCAACAATATGGTCAATAGAGGTATGACAGGGAATGTTGGAGGACAGTTTGGTACTGGAATCAATCCTCAGATGCAGCAAAGTGTCTTCCAGTATCCAGGATCAGGTATGAGGCCAATACATTAATATTAGTTTTAAAAGCAGAGACCCATGTGTTAAAAAAAATTATGTCTAAGAGAAAACAGACTGTAGTCAAAGTTGTTTTAAAATCATTGTATAACCCAGCATAGTTTATGATGTATCAGAAAGGATTGCAAAAAAATTTTAACTGGTAAAAATAGCAGTAACAGTTGTGGGCTTATGGTTTGTTTTTTTGTTTGTTTTTTAAGGGGTTAACAATAGTCAAAGTGAATTTATATTTAGAAAGATAAAAGGACTTTTCTTTTTACAAAAGAAGCTTAAGCATATATCATCTCATTTTATTTTGATTATGTTTTCATATTCATTTAGGGGACTTATAGAACTATCTCATTACTAGTCATGTACCTATTAGGAGTTAATCTTAGGAAAAGGTTAATCAAATTATAGTGCTCTTAGCAGATCATAGAGTGTTTCAAACTAATGTAAGAGCTTTGAAAATTATTTGTTGGTAGAAGTAACAGGATTGATTTGATAATTTCTATATTCTGTCTCCACAAGATTAGTCTTATTTAATCCCATTAACTCTTCTTCTTACTACTTCTAAACAGAATGCAAAATTTTACTCCCCCCTTCTCAATTTTGTGAAAATCTTTTTCTAATTTACTTTTGTTGGAGCTGTGGTGGGAGTCGAGGGAGTCTTGTTAAAAAAAGAAAATTGGGTGCCCTTTGTCTTAGTGTAGAGGTATTTATTGAAATCTAGGGCTTATCAACTTGGACTTTTAATATTTTGATGTCTTTCAATCTAATTCTTTCCCTTTGTTAATTTTATGTATTTTATTTTGCCACTTAAAAACATTCTTACTCGGTTCTATTTTTGCTCTGTGTTCATTTATGTGATCAGCAATCATCCTGACTTTTAGATCTCTTCCTACTTGGCTTTTTGTTTTGGCATTGGCCTCTTTTTCCATCTTGCCTAAAGAAATTTTACTTTAGTTATTGAGATAGCTGTCCCTTTGAATTTTCTATGTACATTCTTTACATGAGACTAATATTTGGCTTCATCTTTTTTCTAAAGTTTTTCAGCTTTGAGTCCTTTGCCTTCAATGGAGTTGTTCTTTGGAGTGTTTTGTTAATCTGTAATACACATAGACCAGTCCCTTAGGTCCTACACTTCATGCAGAGCCTCCTGATCAGGAAGGGTGACCAAGTTCAGCATATTATTTAATTGCTTTAGCACTGTGCTAGTGCTTTATCTAGCCTTTTTTGCATGGGCCCTGGCCCCATTCCAGTGATTTTTAAACTCTGTGGACTCATATGTTCATTAGTAACTAGTCATTGACTCTTGAATTGGTGCCTCTGTTTCATTATTGTACTATAGTATTCAGTATTCCTGATTGAAGATGATAGTATAGTGGAAAGAGCAATATACTCTGGATATTGAAAAAACTGGTTCAGGTTCCTGTTGTGCCACAAACTAGCTACCAAAATATTGTGCTAGGCCCTTGTATAACAAAGATTTTAAAAATGGAGCAATTTCTTCTTTTGAAGGAGTTATATGAGCTTAGGCAAATTCCCTGTCCTCTCTGGGCCTCAGATTCCTCATCTATAAAAAATGAGTTTGGGTTAGTTGACCTGTGGTGACTCTTATGGCATTGATGTTCTTATTAATGATCCATGATTTTGATTATAACCCTTACTCAGATTACCCTCACTACAATTACTTAAAGGGATTGGTCAGAGGCTTTCCCTCTGATCATCACATGCTGCTACACACACACACACACACACACACACACACACACACACACAATCTTAGAGTTCATTCCCATTCCTACTCGTTGTCACTGTTTAAATTTTCTGCTTCTAGAACCTCAGGGTTTCTATGGCATGATCAGGGTCCCAGATCATTCATCTGCCATTTTGTGTCATGTATATTGATATTAATTTCACTTTTTCAGGCATCCACTATACTATATTTCATTGTGTTCTCAGGATCTAAATGAGATTTTTTTTTTTTAGACTTAGATTTCTTTTTGATATAAATCTCTTAAAATTTAAATTTATAGAAGTGAATTTTGATGCAGGCAGCTGAACAAGTCTTTGTAAGACATTCATCACACAATTTTCCAAGGATACATAGGACTGATTGAAAGGAGATAAGCATTTGCCGTAGCCTTTCAGTTTCATTTAGAGAAATTTTTGAAAAAACTTTGAGAAATTTTTCAAGAATATGGGATTTATTTCATCCTTAAAAAACCATCACTTGATCTTATCATCCTTTATCTTTCCTCCCTTTCATATATAAATTCTGAGCAAAAGCCCTCTTTTATCACCTCTGCTTCATATTATTATTTACATCTAAACCCTCTACATTATAGCTTCTGACTTTATCAATCAACTAAAATTGACCAAAGTTACCAGTTTTCTGAATAATGAAATCTGATAGGCTTTCTTCAGTTTTTCACCTTCTTGACATTTGAAGCATTCAAGACTATGCTTTTGTATCTGGGGTTTTATGATAATCTTCCTTGGTTCTCCTCTAAGACATTTGGCTTTTTTTCTATCTTATTTGCCGATTTATTATCCATATCCTATATCCTGACTGTGGCTATTATCCCCAAAGCTCAGTCTTAAACCCTCTTCTCTCTGCATGTTCTCTCCTGCTGTCATCATCATCTCCCAAGGGTTAAGCCACCTGCACAAATTACTTATGGATCTGTATACAATCATAATCTTTTTCTTGGACTCTAATCCTAAACTCCAATTCTCTGTTGAGCATCTCTACCTGGAATGCACTATCAGCTTCCCAAACTCAACTTACTCAAAACAAATCATTTGCCAAAACCCACCATAGTTCCAAACTTACCCATGTCTCTTAAGTTCATGACCCCATCCTTGATTTCTCACATTCCCTTTCCACAAAAATCTAATTCCCCAGTCTTGTCAATTCTTCAGTAGCTCTCATGTCCCTCTCCTTCTCTCCATTCATACAACCACCACTCATTAGGCCAAGAGGAGTGATGTTATTTGGCTCATCTCACAACCAGGTTCAAGCTCTTAATACCCTCATTTTGATTATTGCATTAATTTCCCTGATTCAAATTTCTCCTCTCTCCAGTCCACTCTCCACAGAAATTGCTAGTAATATTTTAACTGAAAGTGTTTTCCTTATTCAGTAAATTCTAGTTTATTGATTACCTCTAGCATTAAATACAAAGTATTTTATTTGACATTTAAAGATCTAATTTCCCCTTTTCATACTTTTTATACATTACTCCCCTGCCATACAGGCAATTGGACTTTCTGTTCTTCACAAATGACATTCCATTTCCTATATTCTTATTTTTGCATAGGCTGTCACTCATGCCTGGATACCTGCTAACTTCTACCTCTCAGATGTTTCTTTTAAATTTCAGATTAAGTACTACCTATAAAAGGATTTAATTGATCTTTACCCACAATCATGAGTAAAAACAGAGATAAAACCAACTTTAGTCTTTGTGTAGCAGTCTTTTGAATAGAAGACTCAGGAAAAGGAGTATCTGTGCAATTTGAGCAATATTTTTAAAATATTAAGTGAAACAACAGTCCAGTATAATCATAATAGGAAACATTTTATCTCATTTTCCAGGATTAGGCCAACAAGGTGAACCCAACTTTACTCCATCTCTCAGTCCTGGCAGTCCCATGATGTCACTGCAGATTCCTCCGTCCCAAAGCCCTATGCTGCAGCAAGCTCAGCCCTCTTCAGGGTACCAGTCACCAGACATGAAGACCTGGCAGCAAGGAGCAATTGGCAATAACAAGTAAGAGTGATGATGTATAGTCTTCAGTTGTTATCTGCTTAGAGTTAAAGCCATGGGTGTGACTAAGGTAGCCAAAGGATTGGGGAAAGACAAAAAAAGGAGGACAGCATCAGAACTTTAGACAAAGTCCACATTAAGCAGACAGGAAGATGATGAGACTCCTTTACAAAAGGAGATAAAGAAGGGAAGGCAGGGGATATGAAGAGAAGACCCGAGAGAATATGGTATCTTTAAAGCCAAATCAATAAGGTATATACGGTAGGAGAAAAGAAGTCAACAGTATCCGATGAGTATTTCAGAGAATAAAAAAACGTGCAGCTGCAACAAGTCACAAATTTTGAAAAGAAAATGTCATTAGTAATATGTCAGCAGTTTTAGTAGAATGGTGAGAGTAAAAAAGCCATTGTGTAAAGGATTAAGGAAAAGAATGTGGGGCAGCTAAGTGGCGCAGTAGATAGAGCACCAGCCCTGAAGTCAGGAGGACCTGAGTTCAAATCTGGTTTCAGACACTTCCTAGCTGTGTGACCCTGGGCAAGTCACTTAACCCCAATTGCCTCAGCAAAAAAAGAAAAAAAAAAAAAAGAATGTGTTAATAATCAGTGAATTAAAGAAGAATAGGATGATAGGTGAATGAAGTAGAAGGATTAAGGGAAGGCTCTTTTATATTTGAGATGATCTGGGCAAATTTATAGACAGTTATAAACAGATACAATTGAGCAAGAGAGATTGAAGGTTTAAAATAATGTCCTGATGTTAATTGACATATGTCCCTTAGGAACTAAAATACGGTTTCTTAGAAATATTCTATGCCTTTGTACTGAATTCAGTCTTGCTATTTAAACTTTTACAATGTTTCTTAATAAAAAATATTAACAAATTTTGCCAAAATAATATCCACATTTGATAAATTGGAATAATAGCTTTTATTATGTGTCTAGAATTGAAATTAGTCATCTTGGGTTGTTTTGTTTTTTGTTTGTTTGTTTGTTTTTTCCCCCTCTTCATGTTATACTTCATCGGGTAAAATTTTTAAAGGAATGCCTGTTTGTTTTTTCTCCACACTTCATGCTTGCTTTTCAAGCAGTTTTCTTTATGGCAAATCCAGCTCCTATTAAACTTATAGTTTATTCTTAAAGACTTTTATTACGATAGATTTATCTTTAAGAATTGGAAGTAGCGTGGATAGAGCACCAGCCTTGAAGTCAGGAGGACGTGAGTTCAAATCTGGTCTCAAACACTTAACATTCCCTAGCTGTGTGACCCTGGGCAAGTCACTTAACTTCAATTGCCTCAGCAAAAAGAAAAAAAAAAAAAGAATTGGAAGTAGCAAAAGGCATTCATATAACATACTGTTATAACTTTAGAAGCTAAAGTAAAATCAAAGACTAAGTTCATTTGGTTAACATTTTTCAAAGCTGTAGCTTTTCAAAGGGCAGCTTCAAATATCTAGAACACTATTCTCCAATAAAGCCAGACAAATAAGCTATTATGAGACCAGGTGAATTTCTCTAAAACCAGCTTACCTAAAGCTAGTTATGTCATTTTGTCTGAAATCAATATAATCACTTTCCTTAAATGGATTTGCTTAGGGAATTTGCCTAATGATCAAGTGTCTTAACATGACAATGTATGTATGACAGTTTCCTAATTTGGGGTATTTTTCCAATACAATTTTTTATTTTATTAACTTTTTTCAGATTTTAATATGATTTTATAGTTTTTGTAGCTTTTTGTTTAATGTTGATTGGCCTTATACTTTTGAACATTTTAGATATTTCTTTTAAGCTTACCTATTCCCTAATGGAAGGCAAAGGCTATCAAAAAGTTGGAACTGAGTACTCAAATAAAAATTAAGTAAAAAGGAATCTTTGATTATTAAGGATAAAAACATAAGGGCCTGAATTGAGTAGGCAGGGATAAGCAAAAGCTTAGGAAGGGAGGAAGCCCCAACCTTTTTGAGCAGTATTTTTAAGGTAAGAATTGGTTAAGTTACTCTCAGAAACACATGGAAATCAGTCTTGTATCCGGATCCAATTATGTTAAAAGGTATATGTGTGTGGTTTTAATGTATATTAGTAGATCATTTTAAGGGTTAATGTAAACAATGCCCTCTATGTTAAACATAGAGGTAAAGAAAGACTTATTTCCATAATTAGATAGATAGGTAGACTTTGGTGTGTATGTCTTAAGAGGAGATATGGAGATTATTGGTAGCCAAGCCACATCAGTTCCTGATCTGAAATTTATAGTATTTTTTAGAGAATTGAGACACCTAAAGAATTAGTCATTTGCCAAAACTCAAACCCTGTTCACATTCTCATCACCTCTTACCTGGATTCTTATAGTAGTCTACTAATTCATCTCTGTGCCTCCATTCTTTACTATCCCCACTCCATCCTCCACAGCTGTCAGATCATTATGTCTAATCTGATCTACTTATCTGTCATTTCAAGTCATTCATAAATTCGAAATTCTTCAGTGGATCCTTATTACCATTACACTAAAATGCATAATCCCTGTCTTGTATTGCCCTCCACAATCTGATTTCATACCTGAATTTATTGCTTTATTAGCTTTTTTAAAAATTTAGTATAATTTCATGGCCTTTCTACCTTTTTGCTTTAATGTTGATTAGCCTTATGATTTTGAACATTTTTGGATTTTTTTTAAAACCATATTTACTCTGTAATGGAAGACAAAGGCTATCAGAAACTTGGGATTGAGTACTCAAGTCTTATTTTATGTGAGTGCCTTCATATACTTTCTGTTCCAACCAAATTAGCATGATTTTATATATATATATATATATATATTCATTCCTCACCTCTTCTTAGAATTCTAACTCAGGTAAAGGACAACTAGTATGCTACCTCTCTCCCAAAGCCTCTGTAATATTCAAGTATTAGAGCTTTCTTCTTTTTTTTTTCCCCTTTAAATGTCTTCTTATTGCTTTATACATTGCATTTGCTTCTGTACTAGTATTTCCACATATCAAGAAAACGGAAGGTCTTAATGGAAAAGAATTATTTATTATATCTTTGTTTTTGTATATGTAACAATTTATTGGATTGAATTGAATTGAAGCTATTTTATTTGTACATATTGATTTTAGGTGAATTATTAAGGTTTTTAGGGTAATTTCAATTTAGCCAAAATCCTATTGTAGGTAAGTTGTTTGGTCTATTTTCTAAATTTGTTCTAAATGTTATCAAAGTACTCTAAAATTTTACTATAATGTCATTATCATAGCACATATCATTAATGTCTTATTTTGAAATTCCCATTCTGATTTTCTTTAAAGAAATGCAAATTGAACGTGTATTATGTTCCTATGTAATGGAAAATCTATGTTAATATGCTTTAGTTTGTTTTCCATATGCAAAGATTATAAAATTCTGTATTTGAAGTGCCATCTTCAATTAAAAACCAGAACCCAAGTATATTATCCTCACTCTTAGGCCCAATGTATGTAATCCAGACTGTTTTTGAGTTAACAGCATGTTCAATCAGAACCAGCCTACACCTGCACAGCCAGGAGTATACAACAATATGAGCATCACCGTATCCATGGCAGGAGGAAACACAAATGTCCAGAATATGAATCCTATGATGGGCCAGATGCAGATGAGTTCATTGCAGATGCCAGGAATGAATACAGTGTGTTCTGAACAGGTTAGTACTATAATATAATATATGTGTAATATAAATTCTGTTACTACACACACACACACACACACACACACACACACACACTCCTCTCTCTATTTAACATTTGCATTTTTATCTGTTTGTTCTCAGAAATAATAGCACCCTCCTTATGATTGATTATTTTAAACTTTATTTCTTTTTAATACTTTTTAGTCACAACAGTACATAGCTTCTGTAATTTTGCACTCTTAATATTATAGCCTATACTTGTTTACATTTTTTGAATATTTTATTTTTTCCCAATTACATGTAAAAGCAATTATTAACAATGATTTTGTAAAAATTTTCTCACTCTTTTTTTCTCTTATCTCCCTGAGACAGTAAACAATTTCATATAGGTAAAACATGTAATCATGTAAAACAGGTTTCTATATTAATCATGTTTTGGGGAGGGGGGGAACATAGATACCACAACTGTCATCCTCCCCTCAAAACAAACAAAAAACCAAGAACATAATAAAGTGAAAAATATTATTATTATTATTAATTATTAATATTATATTTCAATCTTCATTCAGATCCCATCAGTTCTTCTCCAGACATAGATAGCATTTTTCATCATGAGACCTTTGGGAGTGTTGAATCATTGTATTGCTGATCACAGCTAAGTCATTCACACATTTGATCATTGTACACTATTGCATTTGCTATGTATAATGTTCTCCTTTTTGTACTCACTTTACTTTGCATCAGTTCATATTAATCAAGGTTTTTCTGAAAAAAAGCACAATAGTGTTTCATCCCAATTATATACCAAAATTGTTCAGCCATACCCCAATTGAGGAGCATCCCCTCAATTTCCAATTCTTTGCCACCACAAAAGGAGTTACTTTAAATAGCCCATGTGCTGTTTTCTTTTTATTTTGAGTTCTTTGGGATATAGGCCTTTTAATGGTTATTGGTAGGTCAAAAAGTATATAAATTTATAGCCCCTGTTCTCCAGAATTGTCAGATATTTCACAATTTAATCTCCTTTCCTGTCATATTAGCCAACTTGATAGGTGTGAGATGATACCTCAGTATTGTTTTAATTTGCATTTCTCTAATAATAGTGTTTTAGAGCTATATTTGTGTGCTTAAATCTATATACTGAAGTTTCCTGTGAGTTTACAGTGTAGAATGAATTTGAGTGTGCATAAAGTTTTAGTATCCAAATTTGTTTAAATCTGACACATATTAATCTGACTTGAAGCTCATTACTTCTTATCCTTAAGATATTTTCTTTCTTTATAATAGTATAAGGGTCTTAAAACTATTTGCCATCATATATTTTTGGTGTTCTTGATATGTGACATTTTTCTTTAAGTCTTCCTGGGGCAGCTAGATGGCACTGTGGGGTAGAGCACCAGCCCTGAAATCAGAAGGTTCTGAGTTCAAATATGGTCTCAGACATTTAACACTTCCTAACTGTGTGATCCTGGGCAAGTCATATCACTTAATCCCAATTGCCTCAGGAAAAAAAAAAAAAAAAGTCTTCCTTAAGTACAAAATGTATGGCCAAGATGTTGGAGAGCAGACACAACTCTCTAATCTTCTCTCAAACCAACAGCAGATTAAGCCTCTAAACTGGTTTTGGAGTCAAAGAATCTACAAATATTTGGAGTACAACACATTTCTAGAAGATACCTTGGAATAACTTCAGAACAGGTCTGCTTCAAATAGACAGGGTGACAGTCTGTCAAACCCAGGCAGCAGTTCAGGGAGCCCAGGGCAAGAAGCAAGAGCAAAGAGTCAAAGTGTTGTAGCTTCCACATACCTGGGAAGCTTCTATGAGCCTCTTAGGTGACTGTGTCCTAGTTGCAAGCAGGTGGTTTGGCAGATTTGCCTTTTGTAAATTGCAAACTCCTAAGCCCTGGGACCTAACTGCCATTACCCAGCACCGGAAATCAATTAGCAGACCTGCCTCAGGGCAAATTAAAGCAGCTGTTGCTCCTTTGCTTTGTACAGACCTCAAGCTTTAAAAAATGAATAAAAAACAAAAAAGTACTTTCACCATAGACAGCTTTTACGGAGAGAGAGAACAACAGATCTCAAATCCTGAGGTTCCTAAAGGCAAAGCAACCCCAGACCCCACAGAGAGACATGAGATGGTCCCCATTTCACAAGGCTTTCTTCGAAGATTGCATAAAGGATCTTAAAAGAAAGTTGGAAGAAAAATGGGGGAATGAAATGAAATCATTGTAAGAAGGAATGGAAAAAGAATGCAATGAACAAAAAAATTTAATTGGTCAATTGCAGAAGGAACTAAAAAATGTAACTATAAAAAATAATACACTAGAAATTAGAATTGAACAAGTGGAATGACTCAATAAGACTTCAAACATCAGTCAAACAATAACAAAAAAATGAAAAAATAGAAGAAAATATGAAATATCTCCTAAGAAAAACAGCTGACCTGGAAAATAGGTCTAGGTGAGACGATCTAACAATTATTGGGCTTCTTGAAAGCCATTTGAAATCTGCCCTCATATTTTAGAATCAGAAGGTAAAATAGCTATCTAAAGAATCTACTGATCACCTCCTGAAAGAGACCCCAAAATTAAATCCCCAAGGAATATTGTGGCTAAACTTCAGAACTATGGTACCAAAGAAAAGATAAGCAAGCAGCCAGAAAGTACAAAATGTATTCATTTCACATTTATTTTGTATCTGAAGAAAGGTAGCATGTTGAAGTAGATAGAGGTGCAGCCTTGAATCACAAAGACCTGATTTTCAATCCTGCCTCTGATACATATTAAATTGTATATTCTTAAGAAAAATTCTTAACTTCTCATTGTCCCAGACAATGAGATTGTAAGTGTAAAAGAAGTATTGATCTGTATCAGTGGAAGAAGTTTCCATACCTGGGAGTTCTTTATATTGATAAAACTCACAGTGTCCAGATTAAGAAAGAAAAAAGAAAAAATGCTAAGGCTGCAATAATATAAGAGCACAGTGAAAATGTATCTCCCCAGATTTCAGTACTTTAATAAAAAGCAAGTTTCAAAAATTTTAAAAGGCCTAATTTAAGAATATATCTGAACTGCTTTCAAAGTACTTCTAAGGCAGGGACTCTTAAACTAGAGTCTGTGAATTTGAAACTTTTTCTGTTTGGTAACTATTTCACATAATTGGTTTTCTTTGTAATTTTGTGGATTTTGTGGATTTAAAAGCTTTATTCTAAGCAGGGATCTATAGGCTTGACCAGACTTTCAGGACAATTTAGACTTATCACTAAGAAGTGGAGTGAAGGAAAATATTGTAAGTAGAGCTTATTTGTATGATTCAATTCCTCCAGTGATCTACCAGTTAAGATAAGGATCTCACCTAATCTATAGACTATATAAAAATTATGCAATTCTTATTAATTTCTCCTTTTGTACCAGTTGTCCTCATCATACTGAAGTATAAAGGAACTCCACAGAACTGAAGAGCATTTTATTTATTTGTTCGTTTGTTATGAATGAGTTACCTTGGTCAAAAAAAATCAATCATCTATTGTAAGGGTTCTTTGGTTTTTCATGTGTCTTGGACCCCTTTTCCTGTCTTATGAAACCTATAGAATTTTCTTCTCAGAATGAATTTTTTTTAATTGAAGCAAATGCTGAATTTCTGTTAGAGATTAGGGAAAATAAAGATGTAATTTTTTTCCCCCATCTTAGTTCATGGACATGCTCATATTTGTACATGGACTACATTCTCATGGACCCTAGGTTAAGGATCTTAGTTTAAGGCAAAAGCTTTTTAAAGACATCCTTTGCCAGCCTGGTCTTTATAAAAAAAGATACACTTGGTTGTTAGGATCCCCTCCCCTTCCCGCTCACCACCCCTCTTTCCCCCCAAAGTCTCTAGCCTTCTAAAGATTTTCCATTCCTGGCACAGATTTGAAAACTCAAAGTCACAATCATACTTTAGAAAAGTTTTAGTATTAATATAATAGCTCGCTGCCTTTATTCTCTTCTGTCTTCAATCCATCCCTCTCACAGATATTGATTTAAAATTGGGACTCACATTCCTCTACCCCATCTCTCAGAAATCTTCTATGCCTAGTTGCCAGTAAGATAAAATAAAAAAAAATCTTTAGCCTGGCAGCCTTCCACAATCTGCAGGCAACCTAATTTTACTCTGACTTGATGTTATTCCCCTACACAAACTCCCTTCCAGTAAAACAGGCCTGTTCCCATTCCCTGAACCTGTCCTTTAGTCCCTTACTTATTCTTTGGTTTAGGTGATCCTCCATGTCTAAAATACTCTCATTTCTTACTCCCACTTCTAATTTCCAGTGTCCTTCAAAGCATAGCTCATTTATCATACAAGTTGCTACCTTCTGCCCATACCATCTTAGTTCCTAGTCCTCTGCCTCTTAAATTTTCTTTTTATGACTTTCATAGATATTTTTTGTATTTGTTGATATTGTATCCTCCTTCCACCTTGAAAACAGGGATTGTAGGGTTTTGTTTTGGGTTGCTTTTTTTTTTTTTTTTAAATTCCTATTACCTTGCACATTACCCTGGCACATACAAATAGGTGCTTAATAAACATTTGTTGAATTGAGTATATTAATGCTAATTAAGATCTATAGCTCAGATATTTTGATTGGAAAAGTATGCTGTAATCTTTGATTTAGTTAACAAAGCTTGTCTCCATAGTCCAATAACCACTACCCTGGTGGTGGTAGTTTTCTCAAATTGCTATATTAGTAATTTCAAACAGATTTCCCAACTGATTATTCTCCTCAGTAAAACAAACAAACAAAAAACAACAACTTGAGTATTTCCTAAATGCCTTCTAGATGAAATTATAATTTCTGGATCTGGCATCTCAGACCCTCCACTGTCATGTTTCAGTTGATTGTTCTGACCAATCCCTCTCATTACTCTCCTGTACAAACCCTTTGTAAACTGGCTGCTGAATAATTGTTGGGCCAAATTCTATGGCTTTGATTATGTCATTCTCTATTTCCTAGACTGACTTTTCCCATCTCCTGAATTCTTGGTTCTTACTATATATACTACTCCTTAGCAATTATACATGTGCTGCTTTGTGACATCTCTTCCATCTATTAAACTTTTCAGTTGTTAATGCCTTATTTCCACAATTAGATTGCAAGCTACTTGAGGTGAAGAATCATGGGATTTTTCTGATGACCCTCCTAATGTCTACCACAGTGCCTGAGGAGTGGTTAGATACTTAATTGATTGAAAATAACAAAAAGTAAGTGATCCCGGAAGTGCTAGCCTTTCAAACTCATCTGCCTAGTTATATTACATATCATAGGAGTAAAGATTTCTCTGAAAGTTCATAAAAGATGTCACTAAAGGTTTGATAAGACCAAAGTTGGTAGTGATAAGTTTTTCCCCACTTCACTGATTTGTATTTCCCTGATTGAAATTTTGGAGGTCAGACCCCAGGTTAAACACTAGATAAGATTTTTAAGATTATGACAATAATCTTAATAACTTGAAAAAAAATTGCTTGTCTTTCCTGGACTTTCTACCTTGAACTTTTTACTCTTTTTCATTTCTCCTTTCTGCCTCCTTTACTTCTGTCCCTTTCTGAGTATTTAAAAACCAAAGTAGGAAAATAATTACATATACTTTAAAATGCTTTAAAAAGTGAGCGATCTTTCTTATCTGAATAAAAGGACTAAAGAACATTTTGTGAAAGGATATGATTGTAGTCCAATTAATTAGCTTTTAAAGGTTTTGATATAATTCTAAAATAATCTATTGATCATTAGTAGTAGTAATAGATCCTGTTAGGAATCTGTCATCCTTTTATAAAAATCTGTCTAAATCCTTATATCTTGGACCCTTTTGACAATCTGGTGAAACTTATGAACTCCTCAGAACAATGTTTTTATTTCCTGGGTTTTTTTTTGTTTGTTTGTTTTTGTTTTTTGCTGAGGCAATTAGGGTTAAGTGACTTGCCCAGGACCACACAGCTAGGAAGTATCTGAGACCATATTTGAACTCAGGTCCTTCTGACTTCAGAGCTGGTGCTCTATCCATTGCACCACCTAGCTGCCCCAGAACAATGTTTTTAAATGCATAAAATATATAGTATTGTAAATGTGACCAATTATTGAAATAGTTATCAAAATTGCAGAAGTTTCAAGTTCATTTGACCTTACGTCAAGAACCTCTGCCTTAGAGCATACCTTGTCAAGAGATATTTGTAGTGTTGGGGCTCTTAATAAGCCTCTGTTTTCTATAGGTTGCCTATGGTTGGGAGAAAGAATGAGATAAAGAGATTTATCTAAACTATACTCAAATCATTGTTTATAATTAGTTTAAGTGTGAATTAACTTGAGTGGTCCTACCATAGACAAGAAAAGTTACATTAACCAGTGCCTGAATGCTGTTCTGTAAGAAAAGTCTTTTCTTAGGTGCTCCAAATCACTGTTGATCAGAGAAATGCAAATCAAGACAACCCTGAGGTACCACTTCACACCTGTCAGATTGGCTAAAATGACAGGAAAAGTTAATGATGAATGTTGGAGGGGTTGTGGGAGGGCTGGGACACTGATGCATTGTTGGTGGAGCTGTGAACGGATACAGCCATTCTGGAGAACAATTTGGAGCTATGCTCAAAAAGTTATCAAACTGTGCATACCCTTTGACCCAGCAGCATTTCTATTGGGCTTATATCCCAAAGAAATCATAAAGAAAGGAAAAGGCCCCACATGTGCAAGAATGTTTGTGGCAGCCCTTTTTGTAGTGGCTAGAAACTGGAAATTGAATAGATGCCCTTCAATTGGAGAATGGCTGAATAAATTATGGTATATGAACATTATGGAATATTATTGTTCTGTAAGAAATGACCAGCAAGATGATTTCAGAGAGGCCTGGAGAGACTTACATGAACTGATGCTGAGTGAAATGAGCAGAACCAGGAGATCATTATACACGGCAACAACAGTACTATATGACAATTAATTCTGATGGACACGGCTCTCTTCAACAATGATATGTTTCAAACCACCTCCAATTGTTCACTGAAGAAAGCCATATACACCCAGAGAGAGGGATGTGAAATGTGGACCACAACATAACATTCTCATACTCCTTGATTGATGTTTGCTTACATTGTGTTTCCTTTATCTGATATATCGTTTGTGTAGATAAGATTTTTCTTGCACAACAATGATAAGTTTGGAAATATGTATACATATATTCGATTTCCCAATATTTTAACATAATTAACATGTAGTGGATATCCTGCCATCTAGGGAAGGGGTGGGGAAGTTGGGGGGAAAAATTTGTAACGAAAGCTATGTAAGGGTTATTGTTGAAGAATTACCCACACATATGTTATGCAAATAAAATAAAATTTAAAAAAAATAAAATAAGAAAAGTCTTTTCTTTTCCCAATTTTGGGATTGAGATATGGTACCTGACAGCAAGAGTTAGTTTCAATGAGCTTTGAAGTCTCTTCTGAAAGATTCTATGATTATGTGTAACCTGTGTTTCAAAATATAAATGTGAGGTGGAAGTGTTGTTGGAATGAACTTTTATATTAAGAGTGAAAAAGCTATTGTGTTCCTAGAAAGCAAGCTATGTTTAGAAGACGTAACTTGCTTGACTGGTCCTGAGGATGGGCAAAATCTTATTTATTTATTATTTTTATTTAGTTAGTTAGTTTATTTATTTAGTACCCTAAATTCTTAGGAGGGAGAAAAATAGGGTAGAAGAATAAAAAAATTATGGGGGGAAAGAAGGCTAAGAATTCAAGGTCAAAAAAGGCCAAGAAAAGGCGTGGTGTGTGACTAATTTAGGCAATAAGCTAATTAATAAAACTTAAGAATTGTTGCTATCCTTTCAAATATAATTATATATATCTTGAATTTTTCATCATTTACAATTAAGCAAATTTTGTTTACAACTTTGTGTTGTCTGATATAGATCTATGCATATACAAATCTTTATTGTATAGCTAGATATGTATTGTATTTGTTGAATATCACTGTCTTCACAGTCACTCTGGCTATAAACCTTTGATTTATCTATTGCCAAGCTCTCTCAACTCAAATACCACAAAATCTTATTTCAACATCTTGTTTTATCACCTCATAATCTCTATGTAGCTTATACTATTGAATAGACTGTTAATAGGTGGTCTGTAGCTGCTTCTTTTTTATAATCCATTCTTCCTGAGCACAGCTTAAACCAAGGTAATCTTCCTAAAATATATTATTTCTCTAGTTAAAAATCCTTAGAGGCTACCTGTTATCTCTAGGATTAAATAAATAATACTCTAGCCTAGCATTTGAGATCCTGTGGTGCCATCACACCTTTTAACTGTTTTTTCCCACATTATTGCCTTTCCTGAACTCAGTACCTCAGTTACACTGGAATGCTAGTTGTTTCCTGAACATAACATTCCATTTTCTGTTTACATATCTCATTCCTGGAATGTAGTTCCTTCTCATTTCTGTCTTTTAAGAATCCTTGGCTTCCTTCAGCTTTGCTTATGTGTCATCTTAATGAAGCCTTCCCTTATTTTTTCCTCTTCAAATTATCTTTTATTTAAGTTTTATGCATAATTTGCATCCAGACAAAATGTAAATTCCTTGCAGGCAGGAAGGGACTATTTCATTTTTATTTCATTATCTCTAGTACTCTGGTGCATATTTGAGGCTTCACAAATTTTCATTAAATTTAACTGAATTGCAGTGATCCAGGACAATAATGAACGATTTATGATGAAGAACTGTCCATCTCCAGAGAAAGAACTTAGGGGATCTGAATGCAGAATGAAGCATACCTTTTCTTTATCCTGGGGTTTTTTGTCTGTGTTTTCTTTTACATTATGATTAATAATATGTTTTGTATGACTGAACATCTATAACTTTTTAAAATATATTAATTAAAGCTTTTTATTTACAGAACATATGAGTGATTTTTCTACATTGACCTTTGCAAAAGAAAAAATTTTTTATTCCAAATTTTTCCCCTCCTTTCCCCCACCCCCATCCCTAAATGACAGATAGTCTAATACATGTTAAATATGTTAAATTATATGACAAATCCTGTATATGTGTACGTATCTATACAGTTATCTTTCTGCACAAGAAAATCGGATCTAGAAAGGGGGGGGGGGAACACCAACAACCTAAAAAAGAAAACAAAATGCAAGCAAATATTCACAAAAAGCATTAAAATGCTGTGTTGTGATCCACACTCAGTTCCCACAGACCTCTCTCTGGATGTATACGACTGTCTTCATTGCTGAACAATTGGAATTCGTTTGAAACATTTCCTTGTTGAAGAGAGCCATGTCCATCAGAATTGATCATCATGTACTTTTGTTATTGCTGTGCACAATGATCTCTTGGCTCTACTCATTTCACTCAGCATCAGTTCATGCAAGTCTCTCCAGGCCTCTCTGAAATCATCCTGCTGGTCATTTCTTACACAACAATAATATCCCCTAACATTCATATACCATAGTTTATTTAGCCACTCTTCAATTGATGGGCATCCATTCAGTTTCCAGTTTCTTGCCACTACAAAAAGGGCTGCCACAAACTTTCTTGCACATGTGGGTCCCTTTCCTTCCTTTAGGATCTCTTTGGGATATAGACCCAGTAGAAACACTGCTGGGTCAAAGGGTATGCAGAGTTTGATAACTCTTTGAGCATAGTTCCAGATTGTTCTCCAGAATGGTTGCATCCATTCACATGAACATCTATAACTTAATATCAAATTGCTTGTCTTCTCAATGAGTGAGGGAAAGAATTTGCAGCACCAAAATTTTAAAATATATATATATATATATATATATATTTTTTTTTTTTTTTAAATGGGGCAGCTAGATGGCGCAATGGATAGAGCACCAGCCCTGAATTCAGGACCACCTGAGTTCAAATTTGATCTCAGACACTTAACACTTCCTAGCTGTGTGACCCTGGGCAAGTCAGTCTACCCCAATTGCCTCAGGGGGAAAAATTGTTTTTAATGTAATTGGCGGGAAAATAAAATTTTAAATTATAAAAATGAATTGAATAACTTTTCACCCATCTGTTCCCTCTTTCTCCACCACAACCTAAGTGAGCTGTAGCAGTGATGGCAATTGAAGCATGAGACTCAGCCAAATAAGGTTAACAAGCAACACAAGACCTGTAATAAGTACTGGCCTCTCCAAGTCCCTCTTATCATATGTTCAGAACAATCGTGTAAATTTCAAAAACAAGGAATCATGTGTATTTTAGTAGTGTATACTGGCATTTATTTATGGTATTACCAAGTTCTTCTTCAAAATATTGATCCTTGTGATGGATTATCCCTAAATTAAATGTGTACTTGTAATTGTTTTTCAATTTGTTATTAACAGATAAATGATCCAGCACTGAGACACACAGGCCTTTACTGCAATCAGCTTTCATCAGCTGACATTCTCAAAACAGAATCTGATGGCAGTGCCCAGGTCAGTAAGAAACTTTTAAATCTAGATTCATCAGAAGTATTGATTGTATGGGCCAGCTCAACATTTCTGAATTGGTCATTTTTTTTAACCATGCATACTGTTAATGTTCATGTTTAGTAGAGGCACTTCTAGAAATAGTGATTTGAACAACTTTTGTGCCTACTATGTGCAAGGCACTAGGCTAACACTGTGGAGAATACAAAGGGAAAGAGCCTGCCCCTGTCCTCTGGGAGCTTGCAGTCAAATTGGAGAGATAAGACACAAATTTATAAATGATGAAAAGGCAATCTATTTTAAGTACCAAATGAATGGTAGGGATGGTGAGTGTTGAGAGGAGAAAGAATTCACTAAGTTGCTGGGACAGACAGCAGAACCTTCATGGAAGGGGTGCAAACTGAACTGGACCAAAGGATCCCATGAGAGTTAGCTGGACAGATGCAACAGGCTGCATGTGAAGGCAGCAAAGCAGGTACGTATAAGGCATGTTCTGGGGGCAGTGAAACCGTCTGGCAAGGACATGGGGTGTGGGATACACAGGGGCCCTGGTTAGAGAAAGGGGTAAGGAGAAAAGAGTTAGATATTACAGGTTAACATATTTAGACTTTTAAATCCTAATGCACACAAAAAACTGTTGAGTAAGGAAGTGCGAGGATGACATAGGTGTTTTCACTTAGTGGTAGTGGTGAGCAGGATGTATTAAAATAAATTTGGGGAAGTCAAGTCAGATGTGAGTCTAAATTCAGATGGTAGGAGTGGAAATGAAAAATAAAAGCCTAGAGGAATAAATACAAAATGAGGGAAAATGACAATTCTGTCATCCTTTTAGAACGTACCATGTTTGCAGGATAGAGAAGCAGAGGCAAAACTGATTCTTCTTTCCCTTTCCCAGCCTATCTTTTACAAAATAGTATTCCTCAAACACTGGTCTAATCACAGTACTCTCCTGTTAAAAAAAAATTTAATTGCTATTTACTTCCTATAGGATAAAATACAAATTCGCTTATTTAGCATTTAAAACTTTCCAGCTTATTTTGTACTGCTTTTCTATGCTTTGTGCCCAGAACTTCATAAAGTACAGTCTGGGGACCATGAAAATCCCCAAGACCATGTCAGGGACTCTGCAAGATCAAAACCATTTTCATAATAATACTAAAACATTTTATTCTCTAATTCAGTAAATATCAATAGATAGAACCCACATAAAAGTTTTTAAAGGGTCCTCGGTATTTTAAGAGTGAAAAGCGCTCCCAAGACCAAAAAGCTTGAGAAACAGTGCTCTAGCCAAATTAGATGACTGATTTTTGCTGCAAATTCCTCAATTTTATCCCACTTTTTCATCTCTATTCATTTTTGGAACAATAGAGTAACATTTCTCCATTCAATACCACCTTCTTCATTGATACCTTCCCCAAAATCCCAACTGTCTTGGCTCTTCCCTGTCATTCTGCTTGCCTTCTCCCTTACATACCACATGAATATAACAGATTTAATAATTGTCTCTGTATGGATCCTATCCCTTTTAGATTATAAACTTCTTGACAAGAATTTAGGTAGTTTTTTCATCAAAGGAACTGTCAGAGAAATGCTTGATAAGTATTTGCTGATTTAAAGCAGAGATGGAGTTGATCTGGGGAAAGAGTATAGATTTCTAAAGAATGGACACCACACAAACAGCTGGTAAGAACAACTGAGAGGTGTTTTTGTTTTTGTTTTCAGATGTATTACAAGAGAATAAAAACTATATGAAAAGGAAGCAAGGCTAGTCTTTGGGAGGTTGTACAGCTCTTACTTGTTACAGTTCAATTAATCCATCTGGCTGTGAAAGAGACAAACAAATTGAGTCTTATCCAAGAATAATTTCTTTATTTTTGAGTTAGCTTAAGTTTTGAGATAGCTTTTAGAGCAAATCTTAGAGGGTAGTCCAGAGAGAGGGACTGTCAGTCTAGAGAGTAGTATGGGGTAGATTTATTAGTGACAGTCAGGAAATTTGAGGAAAACATGCTCCTTAGAATGAAGCAAATTAGTTTTATTCAGTAAAGAAAATTTTCAAGAGCCTTACAAGAATGAATTATTGCTAAATGATTGTGCAAAACAATATTAACAAAACAGTACTCTCATGTAATATAATGCTACATGTTTTAAAAGCATAAGGTTACAAGGAGCTTGAGCACAGGTTCTTGGCTTGACTAATTGCAGGAGTTTATGTGGGTGGGCTTAATGAACAATATGATATATCCCCAATGTTTTAATTACTTTGGCTAAGTAGTATTAGATGGATTACCAGTTTTATTTTCCAGATAGAAAGTACTAGAACAATTTAACTAGAAATTCTTTTTTTTTTTAAAGTAGAACATGAATGCTAGTAAAGCTGCACTTTGCTATGCTGGGGGTGGGAAGTTGGGATGAGAGGGAGAAGATGGTGGTATGGGGCGGGGAGGAGGGTACCATTCATATCTATCTATTATCTGAGAAAATATCAAATATAAAAAAATACCATTTCCCTCTATTCCCATTTCATAAGGACACAGACAAAACAGTTCTCTTAGTTAACCTTAGTATTGCTGGTCTTTTGATGGTGGTTTCCCCTTGATAAGTGTGTCATTGTGAGCATTGCCTATTGACCATTCATTGACACGGTAGAGTAACTCCACTTGGAGACATCTAGTAGATTTATAAGTGTACTTTTAAGGTATTTGTCCAAATCAAAAAAAAACAAGAAACAAAACCCCCATTTGATTCCCAGTCTGTGAAACTGGGTTTTCCCTATTGCATTAGTATTACCAATGATGCTCATTTGCAGTAATGATGGCAACCCCATAGGCAGCTTGGCCATTCCAATTTTGGTTTAATTTTTAAAGTGTGAACTTTCTAGAACCCTGAGCAAAATGAGTGCAGCAATTTTCTTTTTATAGGACAAGAAGACAGAAGAGTTCTTCTCTGTGGTGACTACAGACTAGAGGAATGCTCTAGTGAGTTCCCACTTCAAGTAGTACGCACTCATGAGCCGGGGGGGCCGAGCCTTCTGTCTCAACACAGCTTTTGTTTGTATTCCAGCAGGTGCAGCAGGTTCAGGTGTTCGCTGATGTCCAGTGTACAGTGAATCTGGTAGGCGGGGACCCTTACCTGAACCAACCTGGGCCCCTGGGATCTCAAAAACCCACATCAGGTCCGCAGAACCCCCAGGCCCAGCAGAAGAGCCTCCTTCAGCAGCTACTGACTGAATAACCACTTTTAAAGGAATGTGAAATTTAAATAATAGACATACAGAGATATACAAATATATTATATATTTTTCTGAGATTTTTGATATCTCAATCTGCAGCCATTCTTCAGGTCGTAGTATTTGGAGCGAAAAAGGGGGTTTGCTTTTTGCTGAGGGTTGGGGTGGTGTTTTTTGCTTTGTAAAGACCTTGGATATTGAGAGAGCAACTCGGCAGGACAGTTGGACAATCGATTTCTTGAGCCAAATTAATTGTTCTTATTTTTATAATCAGTCATTGGCTTCTTATCTGAATGAAGGCTTTTGGAGGAGAATCAAGATGAAAAGTTCCAAGGGGAGAAAGAAACTCCGTTTCAGCTGGATTTGACTCTGACCCCATTATGGAGGAAGGGGTTGGCAGCCCTGTGCCCTTCAGCAAAAAAAAAAAAAAAAAAACTACAAAAGGCTGTCCTCTTTCTGTAAAGCCTATCCCACCCCCAGGCAGCTTGTGTGTACAATCAGCTTCTTCTAGCAATTCTGTGTCTCTTGGCTTCAAGAAAGTATTTTGCACCTCCTCCTCCCCATTCCGTTTTTTTTTTTTTGTTTGTTTGTTTTGTTTTGTTTTATTTTTTAAAGATGGTTTAAATCAAGATGCCTCCAGTGTTAGAGGCTGAAATATGTACATTTGCAAGGGATTTAAAAAAAAAGTACAGTTTGGGGAAAAATGCAATAATTTTTTTTGGAAGGGTTGGGGAAGGACAAAGGGCAAGGTCTTTTGAGTTATTGTAGATACAATTTTCTGATTAAATGTGGGAAAAAAAGGCAGTCTGTTCTTTCTGCTTTTATTGTAATAACAGCTAAGGTAGCTAAAGTTATTTAAAAATAAAAGTAAATTCTATGATCTAAGCAGCTTATTCTGCCCTTTAAATCTCCCTGTAAATATTTCTGATTTCTTGTAGAAATTTATTTCCTTCTGTTTAGCTTTCTGCTTTTAATATCACACTTGATTTTTCTAAATTTTGTGTAAAATATAACTTGTTGATTGAATTGCAGTTCTGAAACATTTGGCTAACTATTTCAATATTTTAATTTCTGTGATGCCATTTATAGATTTACTTTTAAGAATTTACAACCAATAATGTCACTGCCAGAAAGTGCCGTTCCTTGCTTTAAGGGGGAACCAATAGCTATGCTATATTGAAGAGTCCCATGGGGCAAACTGACTTGTTCCAGAGAACTGTACTAAACTATTCTTGCAAGTAAATGTCAAAATTACATAGGCTTCTTGAATAAAGGGAAAAATTAGTTCTCAAAGAAATTCTCACTTTTCAGGTTTTAAGGTTAACCATCCATCCAGACATAATTGTTTCTATATCAGGCTGGGAAAAATCTACCTCCTGCTATAGGGCTAATTTTATTCCTTTCCACTATCCCTACCCCACATAAGGGATCCATTGAACCCATTTCCTGCCTTTAGAAATTTCACTGTGAGAATAGGAAAGTTTGAGAAATGGAGTTGTGAAAGAACCAGAGGTGGCATCATTAGCTTCCCTGGACCACCAATTGATATTTTCCACTCCTACTACCTCTGCTTTCTGGGCAAAAGAATAATGTTGAAGAACAAAGAACATAGATTCCATCATTAAAGAAGCAGCCATTTTTTAGTCCTTACCCTCCTGCCCACCCAATTCACCTCAGTTACAAATATGTTTACCTAATATAAAAAATTAGTTCAGAAAATGTAATGAATGAAAAAAATGGAGAGCTAAGTAACAATGGGTAGTAATCACAAAACAAAAATGAAATATTCAATTATAAATATGACCTCCATAAATTCTTCATAAACTTCATCCTGTATCCATTCATTCCCAGCCTGACTGCCCAGCCCTGCATTACTCTAACCCTCCAACTTATTGTCCTGTTACCCTAGGGTGGAGGCAAGGGAGAATTTCTCTTTTGTTTGTCACATGTGGATGTACAATCAGATTTCAGGATGTTCCACTCTCACTTCAGCATTCCAAGTGAAGTTTCCTGGCTGACTGCTTTTGTATAAGGAACTAGGAAAAAATGTAGAGAATACAGAAGATGCCAACATAAGACAGCACCTCGCCCATCCCAGTCCAGCTGCACCTTAAAGTATGCATGTCACCTTAAAAGTTTTTATAGTTGCACTGTTTGTTTTATGTTGTACAGTTTAAAATGATTGCTAAATTTGAGGAAAATAAAATTGCTTGCACCTATGGCACTTCTGTCATTCCACAGGAAATCACTCTTCAGCCACAGAATCGACCTGGTTTAGCAGTAATGTGGGTTGCCTATTAATAGATTAACGGAAGCAATGAAAATTATGGAAATATCCAAAGCCTATCCCAGTTAACTGAAAATTCAGATTTAATAACAGAAATAATTCTGAAAATGAATAGTCCTCTTGAGAGAGACGGTTCTAGTTGATTTATCCATGACTATTTATTCATCATTTTCTTGTCACCAGGGTCAGGCTATTTACATCTTTACAATGGGAGCTCATTCTTTAATCTTGACTTCCTGGATTCATTGAGGTGTCACTGTGAGGTTGTTTGGTACTTTGGATGTTTTCAGACAGATGATGCCATTTGCAGATGATTAGTTTTATTTGCATCCTATTTATCAATGTAGATGTTGCTTTCTAAACTTTGAAGAAATTGTTGAGTAAGAAGTTTATCCACTATAATAATACTTTAAACAAAAGAAAAGTATGAGCAGCCTCAACTGAACAGAAAATGATAACATTTAATATAATAAAGACAAGCTTTGGTAGGAACATAAGCCCTAATGGTTTCAAGAGGTTAAGTATCCATGTGATTGAGGGGCGGAGGGTGGAAATGGGAAAAGGTTGAGGGGAGTACCCTTTTGCTTTAAGGGGAGGATATCCTACAACTCAGTATGAACCTTTGAGGACTGTGTCCCTAAACCTGCTCCAGTGTAACTGTTTAATGCACTCTCTAATGCAACAAAGAGAAAAAGACCACTTCAAGAAAAAAGACATCTAATTAGTGATCATATATTCTAGGCAACATCCCTATTGAAGAGATCAGTTCTACCACAATAAAGTACATTTGGGACAACTTCTACCCCTACTTTTAGAGAAGATCATTAAATACTTCATTCAGGGTCCTTTCATAAGAATCTGAAATCGCTTTTCCTAGGACACAGGAATTTAAATATGTGTTTCATTTGCATTACTAATAATTTCTTTAGACAATATACAAAGAATGCTATCCTCACATTGATGGTTCCCCCAGTGGTTCTGAAGAACTTTAAGTTGGCTAACTTGATAGAAAGCAATGCTCCCTTTCTCTCAGACACTCAGATCTTTTTTCTTTTCTTAAAGCTTTTTATTTGCAAAACATATGCAAGGGTAATTTTTCATCATTGACCCTTGCAAAGCTTTCTGTTACAAATTTTTCCTTTCTCCCCACCCTCTCCCCTAGATGGCAGGAAGTCTAGTACATGTTAATTATGTTAAAATACTTGACAAATTGAATATGTATATACATATTTATACAGTTGTCTTGCTGTACAAGAAAAATCGGATCTACAAGAAAAAAAACATACGATAAGGGAAACATAATGCAAGCAAACATCAATAGCGTGAAAATGCTACGTTGTGATCCATACTCAGATCCCTCTCCCTGGGTGTATATGGCTTTCTTCATCACTGAACAACTGAAACTGATTTGAAACAACTCATTGTTGAAGAGAACCATGTCCATCAAAATTGATCATCATATAGTATTGTTGCTGTGTATATTGATCTCCTGGTTCTGCTCATTTCACTGAGTATCAGTTCATGCAAGTCTCTACAGGCCTCTCTGAAATCGTCCTGCTAGTCGTTTCTTACAGAACAATAATATTCCATAACATTCATATACCATAACTTATTCAACCACTCTCCAATTGATGGGTGTCTACTCAGTTTCCAGTTTCTAGCCACTACAAAAAGGGCTGCCACAAACATTCTTGCACATATGGGGCCCTTTCCTTTCTTTAAGATCTCTTTGGGATATAGGCCCAATAGAAACACTGTGCACAGTTTGATAACTTTTTGAGCACAGTTCCAAATTGCTCTCCAGAATGGTTGGATTCGTTCACAGTTCCACCAACAATGTATTGACACTCGGCTCCATTATCCCTTCTTTCCAGTGAAGCAAATTATAATACAATCTAAGTCTAACCTTTCTGTACAGTTCCTATCCACTTTCTCCTGTAAATTCAATACTGGAGAAATTCCTTTCCTGTATGTTATTACTAGTATAGGATCAGCAAGCCAAAATGTCCCTTATAATCAACCCCTTGAGTACCAGGAAGGACCCTGCCAAGAGTAACAAGTTCTGGGCTGTAAAATGAATAAAAATGATATCTTCTGGGTGCAGCTATGTGGTCCTGGAGTTAAGAGTGCTGAGCCAGGAGTCAGGAAGATTTATCTAAGTTTATATGCACTTTTTTTCTCCTGTCCTGACACCAACTGGCCAAACAAGTGAGTAAACTTACTCTTCATTCCTCACTGACACTTCTAGGCCCTTCCTCTAGCATTATCATTTGGCAATTTTCCCTCCCTGCAGGTGGTGTATTCATCCAGGTATATTCAGACCTCATTAACATCTATATGCCATTTCCTTAAAAAAAAAACTCTTTCCTTTCTCATTTAGTATCTATCTTTCCTGTCTTCTCCACACCAAACCCTTCCCTTATATTCAGGATCTTCAATATAGATGTTCCCTCAAACATTCTGATATACTACTTCATCTTCATCTCCCAAGACCTGTATCTTCATCTCAACTCAGCCATAACATGGGCATCTCAAACTTATCTCCTCTCCCAAACTTTCCTATTGAGAGCAATATCATTTCCAAGTCAAGCAGGTTCACATCAGCGTATCCTCAACACTTTTCACTCACCCCATCTATCACCAATCTGTTGCTAAGTCTTGTTTCTAGCTTTGCAACATTTCATATATCCATCTCCTTTCCAGTCATATAGCCACCATCTTGGTGAATGTTTCTATTAGCTCATGCCTAAACTAATATAACTTGCTAGTTAGTCTCCCAGCTTCTAAGTCTCTCCCCATTCTAGGGCATCCTCTACTGTTGCCAAAGTGATCTTACTTTTAAAGTAAGTCTGACAATGTTACTCTTCCCTATTCAATAAACTCCAGTCAATAGAATCTTGTTTGACTTTAAGTTTTTCATTATAACCTGGTCCCTTCCTAACTTTCTAGTCTTTACACTTTCTTTCCCTCCAAGTAGTCTAAAATCCAGCAGTATTAGCCTTGCTGTTTCAGTCTCCCATTTTGTCTTAGCTTCCTTCAATATCCAGCTCAAATCTCACCTTTTAGCAAAGTCCTTTTCCAGTTACCTCCTAACCCATCCCTCCTAGCAGTATCCTCCTCCTACACCCCTCCATTAGTGCCCTCCTGAGAATACCTTTCATTTATACTATACCTTGGTGTGTAAACTTAATGTTTTGCATATTATCTCCTCCAATTACAATGAGAACTCCTTGACCACCTTTTTGCCTTTAATTCCCTCATTGCTTAGAATAGCACTTGGCATACAGAAAAAAAAAAAAAAAAAAAAAAAAGGCAGTAAGTGCTTGTCAATGGATTGACAGAAATTGGCCTACCCTTGACCTTCCTTGAGCACAACTTGGTCTTTACCCACTTATTAACTTCCAGTCCCTTTAGTCTGCTTTTCCATCCCTGCTCTGGCCTCCCTTTCCTCTCTGGTTACTCTGATCCTGTAACAAATTCAGTTTTATCCTGGCTTCCACCTTTCATGCAGAAAGAACAGATGGACATGGACAATGTGCTGGGGTTGAGAAAGCATCAATAAAATTTATCGAAAAAAAAATATGCACAATGGCAGCTGAAAATAAACAACTCAAGCACATAACTGAAATTATATTTGGGAGTCCTCCATTGAGAGGGTAAGTACATGTAATTTCTATCAACAAATAACCAAATCAAATGAAAATGCATATGAAAGCGCTGTCTTAAACCAGAGAGTGAAAAACATGGTATCTGCCATCAGAGGACCTCAGTTTGAATTGGGATGTCACTGTAACTTTGGACAAGTCACCTAAATCCTCAGACTATTAACTCATTTCTAAAATGACAGCACTGGATTAGATCAGGATTTCTTGAATTCATGGACTTTTAAGCAAGAGATTAACTATATTTGAATATACTTGGTTTCATTTGTAATCTTGTATATTTAAATGCATTTAAAAACAACCGGAAAGGGTCTGCAAGCTTTAGACTTTTTCGTAGTCAGGGAAAAGGGAGTAAGATCTCTTGAACCAGTTGAGTTCTAAGTTAACTTCTAACTAAATCCCATGATCTGACTTGAAATATTAAAAGTACTATGTGAATCACAGTTATCCTCATAATCGGCTATAGTTTGAAAAAAGACTAGAGGCAGTTCTTTCTTTTCCCAGGATAATAATTACTCATATCAAACCCTAAAATTGTGTTTAAAGGCCACACAGCCAGAGAGTTCCCTGTGTCAATAATCACTTGATCAAGTCACAAAGTAACATAATAACTAACAGAGGCATGGTATCGTTCATCTTTCCTACTTTCACAGAAAGAGGAATCGTTTATTAGGTTGAAATCTACTAGAAAAATCAATTTGCTTGCAAGTACTCCTAAAGAAATTGCCAGTATTAAGGGCAAATGTGAGATGTATCACTGAGCTGTTGATGCAGTTTTTGCAGAGATGCCAAGAGATGGGTATCATGCACTTTCTAGGTCCCATTTGTCCAAAACAGCCCTGACACATGGGGTTACTTCAATAACTTGAATTTCCTTAAATGTATGTTCACTTCCCCTTTGAAGTAAGGCCTAAGAGCTATACAGGTAGCAATGTTCTCTGGCTGCTCCAGCCACAGTATATAGTCAACATTGTTTTGTTTTAGGGTCTCAGCCAGTGTCATCAAGGCAGCCTCATCAGGAGCCTACAGTAGAGTAGAAAAAAGAGAAGGAACAGAAGATTATGAACGTAAGTCAAAAGGTTCATCCAACAAGGGCTAAAGTGCTGTAAAACACAATCCCTACTTTCTAAAATCAAAGAACAAAGTTATACCAAAGAAGAAGGCCTGGGAAGGCCCTAGATTCTAATTCCAGCTTTGCCACTAATCTGCAAGCCATTCCTATTGGAGGTTTTATTTCCTTTTCTATGAGAAAATGAGAAAAATGAGCTTACTTCCTCTTCCCAGAAGGATATCTACAATTGCTGAAATTACTCAGTTACATATCAAGTTCCATCATCCATAATCCCAGATCCCAAATCCACCTGTGCGGAAGGACATTTAAAGAAATATATTTTTTCCCTTTAATTTATAACCCTCAACAAAGAAAAATTTAACTGAGGTTTCTTCCCAAAACTTGCATAGAGAAACTCACACCATCCCTTCCCCAAATTTTTTTCATATTGGGACATAAGGGAAGACAGAATGGGAAGTAAATAGAGGAATTGAAGGGAGTAGAAATTTAAGGAAAGACTAGTTACAAGCATAATAAACTATCTTCAGTGGTTGGAGTATTGGGGGGGGGGGATAAAGAAGACCAGGAGAGTGACACATAGAGGAAAAAAAGTATAAAATGATAGGTGAGGGAGAACTAGACAATTAGCAATCATAACTGAATCTGAATGGAATAAACATCTATAAAATAGAGGGGAATAGCAAAATAGATTTGAAAGCAGAATCCAAAAACATGTTTGTTTGTTTGGTTTTTATGAGAAAACAAACTTTAGAACAAAGGTAATACAAGAGAGCTAGGGCAAAATCTATTAAGCTTCGGCTGAACTTTAAAAAAAGGAAATAGTAAAAACAGATGATGCTTAGAGGCATTATAGACATAATAAATATGCACTGAATGGCATTTCATGTCAATACTTAAAAGGAAAAGCTAATCAATTTAGCTAAAGAATCAACAATAAAATTGTAATTGGGATCTCAATGTACCTATGTCAGACTTAGATAAAATTAACCAAAGAAGTTAAGGATCTGAATTGAATTTTAGAAAAATTAGATATTTAGACAGCTCTGTGGGAGATAGTTTGGTATGGTGCTAATGGAGGGTAGGGGTATGGCAGAATAGAGAAGGGAGACCAATTAAGTCATTATAATAGTTAAGATGAGAACTGATGAATTTCTAAATGAGGGTGATAATTATGTGAATGAAGAGAACTTGTGTGAAAAAATATGGAGATAGTACTGACAATTGTTAAATATCTTTTTTTTTCCCCTTAAATGGGATATTTATTCTCAATCTAAAGCACAGGTCTACCCATATCCATTTCCCATTCATGAAGTATCAGTGGATCTCTGCAGTGGATTTTATCTCTAGGATAAAATGCAAATTCCTCTACTTAGCATTCAAAACTAAGAGTATGCTACCAAAATATCTTTTTAGATTTAGGTTAAACCAATCAAAATTGGCTATTTCTTAAACTTGATATATAGATATATAATTTTGCTCCTCCATGCTTCTGCACAGGTTGTCTTGAATTCCTGGACTAAACTCCCTCATCTATCTCTGAGAACCTTTTGCTCCTTTCAAAGCTCATCTCCCATACTATCTTCTATGAGAAATCCTTTGATACCACTAGTAATTCCATATTCACCCCTAGTAATTCCATATTCTCTTCACACTACACTACTAAATATGCTTTTCTATATAAATTTTGTGACTATTCAAAAGAACATAAGCTCCATGAAGGTAGTTACTTTTATTTCTGTATCCTCATCACCTAATACAATGCCTCTCAAAGAACAGATATTTATTTAATGAATACTTGAATTCCTGGATCCCATGTCCCTTCATTCTTCATCCTTTTCCAAATGCCCAGTCACAAATTACTGACACCTAATCTGACACCATTTGCCCTCACTCCTGCTTACAAATTTCAGAATGACATAAAATTCCCAAGGGCATTCAACAGTACACAAAAATTCTTTTGACTAATTGTACCATACCTATTCTTTCTCTATTCAAATGACCTACACTTTTTTTCTTCTTCTACTCCCTGAAATGAGGTCTCCAGGGAGAGCTACCCATAATTCAATCACATCAACATCATCCCCTATTCTTTCCTCTAATTTTGGAGGGATATTTGTTTCCTTGCTAACAGCCTTCTAAATGCATGCTTTCTTTTATTCTCTCCATCTCTTTGGGAAGCTTGTCACTTTGATCATTCCCTCTGCCTGATTTTCAACATCTTATCCACTGATGTCCCTATTGCTCACAATACAATTATGCTCAGGACTCCCTAATGCTTAAAAACTGACCCTACCACGCATTACTCTATCAATCTACCTCTCTCCTTTTCACAATCAAATTTATTGAAAAGAGATGTAAAAACTCATTGCCTCCACTTTTTTCCATTTCATTTCATTTCTCAGGCCCCTTGCAATCTGACCTCCCTAGTGGCTTTAACCACTCCATAAGCTTTCTCCAAGGTTACAAACTATCTTTAAAAATACAATGACCTTTTTTCCCAGTTATCACTGTTCTTTTCTCAGTATACAGTACTCTATACCCTAATTATAATACTGTTTTCCAGTGGTTTTCTTCATGCCTGATAACCCTCAACTCTTATAACAAAGCTTCTTAACCTGGAAGGACCCTGTAACTGAATATGGGGGTCGTAAAATTATAATTATCAGTAAATATTTGATTTGCATACCTATTATATTCCTGTATAAATGAGGTCATGCAAACATTTCTCAGCGAAAAGGGGTCCAATTGGAAAAAAGTTTAAATAAGCCGTTTTATAAAATCACTATCCATGTCTAGCCCCCATGCTTATGTGATTTCCTGGGCTCTGATCTGAGACTCTAATCTTTTTTCTTTGATATTATCAACTTCCAATAGTTAAATTTTAATGCAGACAGGATTAACAATTTTACAAACCTAGCCCTCATTTCTTCAGAACTCCAGCCCTAATCTAACTGCTTACTGTACTGTCTATACTGAGATGTAAGCACAAATTCAAAGATCCAAAACAGTATTTATATTTACTTCTGAATCTAAGACCTACCCTTCCTCGTCAGTTAAGAGGCTTCAACCTTTTCCCAATCACATAAGTGTTAAAACTTAGGGGAGCAGTCCTGCCTTCTGCATTCCCTTTACCGCCGCCGCCCCGGAATCTCCGTCAGTCTCTCTCAAGTTCATCCTTTTATCTCCACTCACTCTCTGGCAACTCCAGGTCCCAGATACCACCCCTTAGGTGTTAGTGCTTTACTCCTCTCATCAATCACATGTTTCTGCATTTAACCATCAGCAAATACGCTGTTTCCCCCCTAGAAAAATATAAGGACTAAGGGAAGGATGATTCCCGCATCCTCAAATCCGAACAAAAGGCCCGGAAAAGTACCAAAGAGACTTATTTAAGTGATCGATTCTTGAACTACGGGAGTTCACCGCATCCGGAGTCTGGAGTCAAACAAACCACTCTCACCCTCCACTCCACCTCCCCACCCCCTCCAAGAATCCGGCTTCGGCTCCGGGCAAGGATACCACCAGCCCTAACAGAAAAACTAGGCAGGCCCAGCAGGCCCAGGGCAGCTTTCCTTTCCTGAATAGCTTGGAGAACGTAGTGGATCCAGTCCCCGCCCTATCTAAGGAACTCCAAGGCTCAAAAAGAAAACTGCAGTATTCTGTCCCTTCCGCTTCCGGCCCTAATGCAACCTTTCCTTCCTTCCCATTCAGGGTTTCCGCACCTCAAGCACCACTTTGCGCATGCTCCCCAGATCCTGGAGATAAGCAGCCGTTTTTGGGTGGTCGCGGTGGGCGTGAAGGGCTGCGACAGCCGCATGACACCCCTGCGCCACCAGCGCGCCTAAGGGCCATGAAAATGGAGCCCGCACCAAGTCCCCTCGCAGAACCAAATACTGCACCAGTGGTTGCACTGCCTCAACGGGAGCTGCCATCTTCCCATCCGGCGGAAAAGAGTCATCAAATCCTCAAGGCATGCCGGGAGGAATGGGGAGGAGCCGATGTCCATGGTGCCGCCATGTTGCTGTACGATATGTGCGCTAAGCATGTCGGGACGGATGAGCCTGTTTTAAAGGCGTTTTCGGCGGGAATCTAAGTTCGTTCGGTTTTGAGAGTCACTGAAAGTGAGACTTCATGAACCCTTCCATCTCGGCCGGAGAAGTGACTTAAGAAAGAGGATAAGACCCGTTCGTGGCAAGTCACTAAGAACTAGCTTCAAAATCTACTTCTTATCCTTACTGACTGTCTTGTTACCTTTGCGAATCCTGGTTTGTCTTCCTTTTTAACATGGGACTAACAATACCTGTAATAGTAGCCTACGCCACTTGAAGGTTTGCAGATTCCCCTCCTCCCCCCATCCCTTTTAATCCTCAAAGTAACGTAGGAGCCCAATTTCATCTTTGGGGAAACCGAGGCTCACAGAGTTTGCATCATTTGCCCGAGGTCACGAAACCCATACATTCCCAGCTGGAGGTTTTGAACCCAGATGCTTCAGGCTTCAAGCCCAGTCCTCCGCCTCACACCCCTCGGCCTGCTAGGAGTTTGCCCCAAATCCGGTGGTCGTGGTGAGCATCAAATGGATAGAAAGTGTTTATAAAGTGCTTTTTTAAAGTCAATAATTTAATAATTTAATTTATTTGAGTGGGGTAACTATTCATACCTGAAGAAAGGATATTATCTTATTTTCCTTTTTCTCATCTTGGAATTCGGGGAACGTACTCAGTCATCCACTCTAGGTATCTTCAAAACCAACCAACCAACCAACCTTTGGAAGTTGGGGAGCCAATGGCAGCATCCCAGAAACATGGTGAGTCTAGAGGAAGACATTCATACCCTCTTGGCCCGGGCCCAGTTTATTTATAGCTTATGAGAGCCAGAAAGGATCTTAGAGGTAATCTGGGCCAATCCTTTCATTTGACAAGTGAGAAAACAGACCAACAGAGGCCAAAGGATTTTACCTAAGATCATAGAGCTAGTATGAGGTAGGTGTGGAAATCCTAAACGCAGATCAAGTCAGATGCACCTTCTGTTATATTCCACTGTTTTTATTTTTATTTATTTATTTTTTTTTGCTGAGACAATTGGGGTTAAGTAACTTGCCCAGGGTCACACAGCTAGGAAGTGTTAAGTGGCTGAGATCGGATTTTCCCACATCCCTCCAACATTTATCATTATCATTTCCTGTCATTTTAGCCAATCTGAGAGATGTATAGTGGTGACTCAGTTGTCTTAGTTTGCATTTCTCTGATCAGGAATGATTTAGAGAATTTTTTCATATTACTAGAAATGATTTTAATTTCTTCATCTGAAAATTGCCTGTTCATATCCATAGACCATTTATCAATTGGAGAATGGTTTGCATTATAAATGAGTTGGTTCTCTATATATTTTAGAAATGAGGCCTTTATCAGAACCCTTGGATGTAAAAATTTTCCCCCAGTTTTCAGATTCCCTTCTAATCTTGTTTGCATTGGTTTTGTTTGTACAAAAACTTTTTAACTTAATATAATCAAAATTTATCCATTTTGCCTTTCATAATGTACTCTAGTTTTTCTTTGGCCATAAATTCCTTCCTTCTCCAAAGATCTGAGGAGGTAAACTATCCTTTGTTCTTCTAATTTGTTTAGAGTATCACTGTTTATGTCTAAATTATGAACCCATTTTGACCTTATCTTTATATAAGATGTTAGGTCTTGGTCATTGCCTAGTTTCTGCCATACTATTTTCCAATCTTTCCACCAATTTTTACCAAATAATAAGTTCTTATCCAAAAGCTGGGATCTTTGGGTTTATCAAACTCTGGATTCTATAGTCATTGACTGTTGTGTCTTGTGATCCTGACTTATTCCACTGCTGGACTACTCTGTTTCTTAGCTAGTATCAAATGGTTTTGATGACCACTAATTTATAATATAGTTTTTTCACCAAGAGCTTTAAAAGCAGAAAAAATATTTCATAGTATATCTTGTTGTTTTAAAACATACACACAACAAGGGGCAGCTAGTTGGCGAAGTGGATAGAGCACCAGCCCTGAATTCAAGAGGACCTGAGTTCAAATATGACCTCAGACACTTAACACTTCATAGCTGTGTGAGCCTGGGCAAGCCACTTAACCCCAATTGCCTCAGCAAAAAGCAAAAAAAAAACAAAAAAAAAAAAACATACACACACACACATGTTCTGCATTTGTTATTGGCTGCCTCCTTTTGGTCAAGTATTGGTTTCTTTTATCTGTTGTTCCATGAATATTTTTGGACAGTCTGGGTTATCTTTTGCTTCTGGTAAAATGTCCTTTTCATTGAAGATGTCTGGCTTATGAGATATATCTGTGGCTTTTAGTAAATATGCATGCCTCATAGATCCCAGTTCAGCATTTTTGAAACTAGAGTTTTGCTTTCAGGTATTCTTCCCTAGAACTGAAGTAATATATGGCTTCCTTGACTAAAGTGGTTTCCCTATTCTATTTGTGGTTATAAGACATATTAAACTCCTTTATACTACAACAGAGCTTAGAGCTGGTTAAGAGACTTTGCAGATGTACCTTTCACCAAAAATAATAATAATAATAAAAAATCCACAATTAATTAAATTAAATTAATAAATTAAAATTTGGGGTTAGCTTTTGTGCATTTTAGATTGGCCTTTGTTGAATTGTCTGTATTCCTAAATGATGAGCTGTTTTGTACACCTAAAGTTTCCAGTCACTGAGGACTCTGGATTAAAGGCTTTGGGTAAATAAGTGGTGTTCCCATCAGCACCAAGAGTTTATGCAAATGGGTCCCAAATGTCCATATTGATGAGCATAGCTTGCTTGACATCTTGAATCAGATCTTCCATGGGCATCTTAAACCTTTTCAAAACAAAATCCATTTTCTTTCCTCATGGATTCAGCCTTCTTCCTCATTTCTAATTTTTTTTTTCCCTTATGCTTTCTACCATCTTCCCAGTCACCCAGATTTTCCACTTAGGAGTCATCTTCAGCTATTCATTCTCATTAATCTTCCCTATTCTTCTATTCAGGCAGTTTCTAAATCCTATCAGTTCTTCTATAGCATCTCTTACATACAGTCCCTTTTCTGCTTGTGTTCCACAATCATCCTAATCAGGCCCTTCATTTCTCACCTGGACTATGCAGTATTTTTTTAGTATTATTCTCCTTGTATCCAGCCTTTCTCCCCTGTGATCCTTCCTTTACATTGCAGCCATGTAGATAATCCTATTGCAGTCTCACTAGGTAGCTCCATTGTCTAGGAGCTATATTTTTTCTCTAGATAAAAATGTAGACTCATCCATTTGACATCTAAAGTCCTCCAACAATTTGACTCCGTCCATTTCCAGGCTGATTAATATTACTCTCAGGCATTCCATGTTCCATCCAAAATGTCCTATTTAATTGTCCTCTATAAATGACATTCCATTTCTTCCCTCTGTGCTTCAGTCTTTGCAAAGATTGTTCCACCACCACACCACATCCCTATCCCTGAAATGTTTCCCTACCTCACTTCTGTTGTTCTTGGATGCCTTTTTTTTGAATTCCCCACCAGTTAGCTCTCCTTCCTGCCAAAAAAACCCCAATTTTATATACTTGTATTTATTTACCTGGTTATGTGTTTTCCTTCATTAGAATGTAACCTGCTTTCTGCTTCTGTAGTCCAAGTACCTAGCATAGAATCATGCAACATAATTGGCACTTGAATACATGCTTTTTGAGTTGAATACACATGCACCCTTTTTGTGGAAAATTGATTTTCAATGCATGCTCTTTTGGCTAGAGAGTAGCAACATCTTCAAAACCAAAGGAGCATAATAAAACCTTCCATGGAAACTGGGTGTTCCTTAGGTACTTTGAGACTGAAAGGTAATTTTTTTAATAGTGGACAGGAAATTTTTCCAAGGATAAAGGGTACATATAGAATCCCCATTTTAATGAAATAATTGTTCTAGAAAAGCTCATAAACCAAATTGCCCAACACAGATTTCCATTAAACATAGATCCTAGATTTAGAGCTGGAAGGGACTTTATCAACAAGGTCACCTTTCTTATTTCTCAAAGAAGAAAACTAAGACCTGGAAATGTTAGATGATTAGCCCAAGATTACAATAGGAAATGGCAGAACTTAGAATCTGGGTACTTAAAAACCTGAGAATGCAACAAAGATCACATTTTTTTTTTTTTTTTTACAATAATTGCTTAATTTTTTTTTAATATGATGCCTTTTAGGTGTATCGTTATTTGATAACATTGATGTTATTGGGCTGGGGAAACCTGGCATTCTACTGGATAATAAAAAACTTTCCCCATACTTTCCTGCTAGTTTTTGTTTCTTCTGAAAGTTTTTTTTACTCGCAGGTATTTTGTATCAGCTGGAAAGACTGGAGGCTTCCAATCAGAGATCAGCCAGGAGACAAGATGGGCACCAGGAATTGCAGGATACAGAAATCGACTTGGAAGAGAAGATCCTTAAGCTGAGAAAACTTCGGGATGAACTGAAGATTAAAGTGAAGCTACAGGAAACCAGTGTAAGTAGAGTTTACTATTTAATAGGTGGTGGCCAGCTAAGGTGCTATAGTGGATAGAGCACTAGCACTGGAGTCTAGAGGACCTGGCTTCAAGTTTGTTCTCAGACACTTTCACTTACTAGGTGTGTGTCTTTGGCAAGTCATTTAACCTCAATTACTTCACACAAGAAAACACCTGAAAGAGTATTTAATAGTAACTCTCAGGAGAAGGACATTAGAAAATGAGAAGACAGCTGGGTTTAGTTGATATGGGGCCAGATTTGGAATCAGAAAAACTCTACTTAAGACTTAGTCAACTATCATCAAATGAAAGTTACTATATCAGGAAAATGAAAGTTCATTGTATAGATGTGGTATTAAAACTTTAATCTCATTTACAGCTCTGGATCTTGAGTCTCAAAAAATAGATTTTATATTTTATACTGTAATCAGAAACTAAAGAATTGGGGTTTTTTTTAGTTTTTTTTTTGTTGTTGTTTTTTCGTTTTTCTGTTTTTTGTAAATGATGCCTTTTTCATATATATAAAAACAAGTTTATGAAATTGTTTTTATCTTCTCAAAAACTGGATGCCTGATAATTCCAAAGCATATCCATACAACTTTTATGTTTGCCTGATATTTGTTAAACATTAATGATGTAATCAGTGAGTTCTTCACAAAAACTGTTTTAAGTTTATGATCAAAGGCACCCAAACTCTATAGGTGAATGGGATTTCCAGACCATTCCCCTGTGCTTAGAATATATCTATTCCTCATTTCTGTATTTCCAAATCCCCCCCCCCTTTTTTTTTTCCTTCAGGGTTCAGCTATTCTGTGAAGCCTTCTCTGATTTAATTTATTTTTCCCCATCTTCGTTCCCTTTTTTCCTCTTCCATCCCCCTATTTTTGTGAAATGGTTTTCTGGTTCTTTCTTTTATTTCATGATTCCTGCCTTAGCAGGAAACCAGCCAGTTAATCAGAAAATATATTAAGTGCCTATTATAATCCAGGCACTGTATTAAGCCCTGGGGATGAAAAAAGAAGCAAAAGACAGTTCTGGCCCTTAAGGAGTTTACTATCTAATGGGGAAGACAACAAGTAAGCACATATATACAAACAAGTAATATACAGAATAAATAGGAAATGATAAAAGAGGGAGGACTTTGGCATTAAGAGGAGTTGAGAAAGCCTGGTTGTGGACAGTGGAATTTTAGTTGGAATTTTAAAGGCCATCAACAAGTCAGTATTTGGAACAGATGAGGGAGCACATGGCAGGCATGGGGACAGCCAGAGAATGGGCCCTGAGCTGAGGGGGAGGGTCTTGTTTGTGGAGTCTTAGGGTCTTAGGAGCCTGGAAATGTAGAATGGGGCAGGTCATGATGAGTTTTAAATGTCCAGCAAGGCATTTTGTCTTGGCTCCTGCGGTAGCCGGTGGAGTTTGTGGGGCATGGAGGGCGACATGATCCAACTTATGGCATAGAAAAATCATTTTGGTGCCTGAATAGAGGATGGATCGGAACAGGAGAGGCTTGAGGCAGGCAGGCCTACCACCAGGCAATAATCCAGGCCTGCTATGATAAGAGTCTGCACTACAGTGATGGCTATGTCAAAAGAGGAGAGAAGGGGCTTATTGGAGAGAAGTTGCAAAGGTGAAATCGATAAACCTTGCTAAGAGCTTGGATGGGGCTAGACATGATGCAGATGGAGGTGTCTGAGAGAGGCAGCATGGGGGGGTCAGGAGGGGAAGTAGAGGGAAGAGTCATCAGCAGGAGGTGGGGCTCAACTCCACAGGAGCTGATGAGGTCACGAAGTGAGGCAGGGTGGAGAGGGAGGAGAGCTGGGACAGAGCCCTGATGGGTATGTTTAGAGGAATGAACTGGAGAAGGAGGCTGAGCCTGCACAAGGACTGGCTGAGGCCCTGCCTCTGACACTTAGTCCTTGTGTGCTTAACCTGTAAGCCTCACTTCCCTCATCTTTAAGAGGGATAATCGCTGTGTTACCTAAGTTACAGGGTTGTCCTAAGGATCAGATGAGTTAATAGGCAAGGTGTTTTACAAACCATAAAGTACTCTACAATAAAATATTGTAAGAATTATTACCACCTTGTTTTATGCTACCTTATTTGCACATTGTCTTCCACTGTCTCCATAGAATGTAAACTTCTTGAAGCCACAGGTCAGCTTTATTGCTATTGCTGTATCTCTAGAACCTGTGTGTAATAGGCATTAAATATCAATTCGAATGCTTTTTTAGATTCTACACTTCTGGAAGGCAAGGACTATATATTTGTTGCCTTCCCTTTAATTCCCATAACTGTGCCCAGCACATTTTAGGTACTTTGCAGAGTTGTTGAATGAATACATTAATTTGTTTTGCAGGCCAGAATACCCATCACTAATCTAGAGCCCTATGAACCATTGAAGAACTGTGAGGAAAATTTGGAGATGAAATTGGAAAAAGTTAAAGCTTTTTTTCAGGCATTCCATTTAACAGGTATTGATTAATCCCTCTGCCCCATCCTGGCATGTACCCTCTCTGACCATGATCAGTGACCTTGGATAAGACATTTCATCTGGGTGGGCTTCTTTTTAAAAATCAGGATACAGAAGATGGCTGGGGCAGAGGAAAGCAGTATTTAGGTGAGTTTTCCTATAAAGTCCTTCCTAGCTGTAATATTTTTGTGATCATACTATTTGAGTTCTAGATGCACTTTTTAGCATTTGAATGCCTACTGTGTACCTGCAGTTAGGGGGATATCTGTGAGCAGCTGTCACTCCTCATGTTAAATTCCCCATCAAAATATATCAGCCTCTTAAGTCATTTAGTCATTCTGTCATTCATTTTATTCATGATATACCCAACCTTGTTCTATTCTTGACTTAGTACATTAAATTGCATACATTTTTAGTCTCCAGGCTTCAGTTTTCTCTATAATATAGGCATTCTGTCCCTTTTCTGTGTCACAAGGGAATATAGAAAAACTCATGTAACATGCATGTATGGAGTATTTACTTTCCTCAGGGGGTGAACATTATAAAAATTTCTCTTTTCACATTGACCTTGTCCTTTAGGAGCTGTCACATAGACTGGCCTCTGCTGGTCTTCTCTTGGTTTTGATTTCTTATTTGGATACAGTTTAAACAGCATCAGAAGGGAGGAATGAGTACCTATAGCATTAATTGAGAGATCTCATTTCATCCTTTGTCTCAGGGTTCAATGGCAAATTGACCACGAAAGGGGCTTGTCTGTGCTTCAACACTGCTTTTGAGGGAAACATCTTGGAATCCTATTATGTGGATGTTACCATCAAGAAACCCCTAATAATACATCGCCATTCAGTTCCAGTCTTCATCCCCCTGGAACAGATAGCTGCAAAATACTTACAGACCAATTTTCAAAACTTTGTGTATAGTCTCAGTGAACATCTAAATGCATATTCTGGAAGAAAATACCAGGCAGATCAAGTCCAGGTATGTGTGTCCTATAGTCAAGAGTTGTATATAACCTGTTTTGTGAGCCCAGAATTCAAAAATAAGATCTCTGTTTTTTCCTGTATTATTAGTAGGTCTCAGTTTGCTTGAGGAAGTAGGCCAATCCTCTGAATAGGCATTCTGGGTAGTTAAGGAAACATTTCTCTGTTTATTTCTTCTTTGGGGCATTGTAGGGAAGTTAGATTATCAGCAGTCATACTCTATTTTTCCTTGTAATTTGAAGGTGAATTTGAATTCCTCAAATCCAGAAGAATACAAGTTTTTAAGATAGATAGAATAATGGTGACAGATAATGGAAAAGAAAGGAAAATTCATTTTGTTTTTTTTTTTTGCCAAGGACAATATGTACTCTTTGGACTAGAAAGGAAGGGAGAGGGAGGAATCATTACTAAGGGAGTTGATATCTAAAGGATAAGTAGAGGGATAGTAAGAGGGTCCTCCCATTGGTGAATCAAATCAAGACATACAGACAGACTTCTACCCCAAGGTACCAGAAAAACTTGTAATTGTGATTGCTAACTGTCAGTGAATTAAAAAAAAAAAAAAAAAAAGCATAGTTAAATATAGAAAGGGCATGTGTTAGAATTTCTTGGGGGAAAAAAGGGAAGAGATTGGAATCTGTAAGCTATCAGCTAGTCAACTTGGCTTTGCTTGTTGGCAAACCTCTGTAAAATGTTATAAAAGGAGTGATTAGTGAGTATCAGGAAAAGGAGCAGAGGAAATGTGGACCAAACCTGGACTGGGAAGCAAGGAGACCTGAGTTCAAATCTAGTTATAGACACTAATTAACTATATGATAGAATACTTCTGTTTCTTTTCTGTTATAAAATGAGAATAAGAACAGTAGCTACACCTCACAGGTTTATTATAGGAATCAAGTGGCTCAGCATAATGCCTGGCACTATAAATGCATATTCTCTCTCCTTCCCTTCCCTCCCTCTTCTCAAACAATGGTATACTTAGTTAGATTTGGAACTAGTTGAATGGCTAGAACATGAACTGAGTAGTCATGATGATTCTCTGTTTCTTGGAATGAGATCTCTTAGAAGTTTGCCCTAGGGAAGGAGCTATAAATGCTGTTTAACATTTGAATTAATGACTTGGATAGAATGATTTTAGGGAGGAGGGGGAATACTTATTAGATTTGCAGATGACACAAAACAAGGTAGGAGAGTTAGATTTGGGTTAGGATCCAAAAAGATCACTAGAATATTAGCTTGATTTAATATGAAAGTTATTAAGGATAAATGGAAAGTCTTGCACTTGAGTTGAAAAAAGAGACTTCACAATTTTAAAATGGAGGAATTATGTTTCCATGAAAAAAATCTGGGAAATTAGTAACTGCAGGCTAATTGTGTCAACAGAAAAGAAGGGGCCAAATCAGCTAATTCAGTATTGGACTAATTTAAGAGAGACATGGCTTCCAAGAATAAATAAGTAGTAGCTTTATTGTACTCTGCCCTGATCAAACCAATCTTTTGTGGGCTTCTATTTTTTTTTCTATAGTGATTTAAGAAAGGTATCAATAAGAGACAATCAAAATGGTGAAAGACCTTGAATCCAGGTCATATGAGAATTGTTTGAAGGAATAATGAATGTTTAATCATGAGAAAAGAAAACTCAGGGAAATAGAGGTATTTAGAGGTCATCAAATATAAACCCCTTATTTTATGGATGAGAAAAGTGAGCCCCACTGAGTTGGTCTGACTTGCTCAGGGACAACACAGCTACTAGAGCTCCATGAGTACAGACTGTGCCTCCTTTCTGGTTTGGTAGGGGGACTTTGGGAGTGCTACAGCCAAAATATTCCTTACTCTGTGAGCAGCCTGGCTAGTAGGGTGACAGGTGCAAGGCAGAAAACAAAAATTTAAAAAAATTAAAGCCCTTTTAACGTTTTTGCTCCCCCAGGGTCACCTTGGCTTAGACATTCTCATTAAAATGTGATTTTACAAAATATTAAAGAGTTCAAAAGGATCTCAGGAACTTAATTAGTTCAACCCATAGCTGCACAAGAACATTTTCTACAATATGACATTCCAGAGAAGGGGCCACCTGACATTTGCTGGAAGATTTCCAGTAAGACAGAATTTATCACTCCCAAGGTTTTGAATAACTAATTGTTCAGAAGATTTTCCTTTTGTAAGGCTTAAATGTGCTTCTGCAACTTTCACTGCTTCTACAGTGAATTACACAGGACAAAGTAAAATAATTCTGTTTATTAATTTTTATTACTTTAAATTTTATTTGCAACATGTCCTTTTTCGGCTTCAGTTACTTGTTTTACATGATTTGGGTTCATAAGACTTTAATATCTATTTATAAATAAACTTTAGCGATTGACCCATTTTTCTAGATCTAGCCTTGATAATTTTCTCCAAGTTTTCAATGGGATTTAAATCAAAGGGGATCCCTGTACACTGAAGCATATTTATCTCTTATCACTTAGTAAATTTTTAGCCTTTCATAGTGTGTGGCATAATTTAAGCTCATTATGCAATATTCCATCTTCATTTCTTAATTTCTGTAATTCTGGAACAATTCTGCCTGGCATGTCAAAGCATTTATCAGAATTCAGCATTCCCTCAGTGGATTCGACTTCTGGAAGAAAAAAATCTCCAGAACATTTTTTTGGGTAGACATTTTATAATGCAAAAATGCCCAGATCTTATAGATTCACTTGTATTTTTGACAATGGTTTTTATATGCCCTTAAATGAAAAAGTGAGTTACATCAGTAAAAATTACCTTATTTCTATCTTTAAGTCTTCATATTGTCTTACCCATAAATAATGTTTTATCTTCTTAGCAATCACTTAAAAACATTCTGGGTTTTTTAAAACTGGTATTCTTAATGTTCTTCCAACTTTAGGAAGCTAATCGTTATCAATAACTACAGCTCTGAAGGACTTACTTTATGATGATTAATTTAAATGTTCTGAAGCAAAAATTTCATTTCTTGACTTTTTTCAATTTTAATAACATTTTTCTTGGTTCTTCAGTGCAACTAATCAAGACTTGAACTATCTTCGAACCATATCACTTCATCACACCAGCAATCTTTACAACATCTCTAACAGTAACTGAAGTATGCTGTCTTAAGAGCTACCGGTTTTTGCACATTTCCTTGGAGGAAATATCTGTGTGACCCTGTGAACTCTAATTGCCTCAGCAAAAAAAAAAGCAAAAACAAAAAACAACAACAACAAAAAAAAAAAACTAGAGAATTGATGACAAAAAACATACAGATAACAATCTATCACACAGCTGGCAAATAAGTTTACTACAGATAGGAAAATCAACTCAATCTAATTTAAACCAGTCAGGGTCAAAGGTTCTGAGTTAGTTCTAGTGTCACTGGAAACATATATGCATAACTTTTGTCCAAAAGTGTAGCCATATTAAAATTACAGTTGGTTCTTAATAATTTGGATGCCACTGTGTCGTCTGCTTCAATGAAATTGTAGATCCTTGAAGTCTTGAGGATTGTTTTCCACTTGTTTTTTGTTCCAGAGAATCATTTTCCCACTGAGGAGAACTAGATTTCATGTTGACACAGAGATACTATTTCAGGAGTAGACTCAAACTATTCTTAAATTTTTATTATTGAACTTTCCCATTCTTCACCTTGCTCATTTACAGAAATGTAGAGCAAGATTTTTTGTACTTTTCTGAAGGAAAGTAATAACCCTTATTTTCTTTTGTAATTTACTTATTTGAAAAATGATTAGGCTTCCATTAAGAGGCAGACAGATGAGCTGATAATGTAGAATAAATAATCACATTAACAAAGTGTTTCCCAAGCTGTTTTTGGATTACATCTTCTTAGATTCATTATTCAGTTTCTGGCCATCTCTACATCCAGACAGTATTAGTGCCTTTATGAACACACTATATCTTTAGTATTGTGTGTTCAAGCATCATGAAGAATTACAGTTATAGTAATCATGGTATTCTTTGGTGTTCTTGTTTTAAACTTTTGCTGCATTTAGGGTGGCTTTTCTGCTTTCCTAGCCAGGCCCTTGCAGAGAAATTCGCTGTGCACTTTGCTGTCATTCACATACACCATGGATCCCAATGGAGAGTCCTTCCCTTTTTGTGCCAGGCTTGTATATCATGACCTCACAACTACTCTTCCCACCAGTGTCACAATTACGTATCAAGGTAAGAGGAAGGACCCCAAATCTTTGTAGAAAGTTTTCTTGTACTATAATAATACTTAGCATAATCTGGTCACATTAAATACAAAAGAAGGTATCAGCCAGACTTTTGGAAACCAGTTTCCAATAGGGACAAATGGCTCTGTGAAGTGCTGGAACTGAGATTTTCACCAGCTTAATTGATTTTTCCCCCCTCCCCTTCCTGAAGGAAAGACATAATTCTTATGTTCTTCTCTTCACTAATAGAATTTTGTCAGTGCTCTTGTCTTTCCATGTCTGGTAAACAAGCCAATCATGATAAAGTGTGCAGTCATTTAAAACATGGAAGCTTTTGTGGAAGAGAGCCCACAGTTTCATTGGCTCAGAGCTATGTGGTCCAACCTCCACATTTTACAGATAAGAACACTGAGACCCAGGGAGGGACATATCAGGAACTAGCATCAGGTGGGATTTGAACCCAGGTCACCTGGCTCCAGCATCTATTTTTTCACTGCACTATACTGCTTCCATATTGTGAAACAGAGCAGACACTGAAAGAGCTGTGCCCTGCCCATGGCTGGCTGATGGGGTGGGAGTAGGCATCCTCAGGAGGGCAGGGCAGCGCCCTTGGGCTTTCATTGGCTAACCTCCCCCAAGGAGTACAACTCAGCACCTTCCTCACAACTTGAGAGTTGCCCAGAGGGCACTGAGAAGTGTAGTGCCTTGGCTCAAAAGTCCCCGTCCATATAAGTCAGAGGGGAGACTGGAACCCAGGTCTTCATGCCTTTGAGGTTGGCTCATTACCTACTCTAGCACCATGCCTCCTAGAAACAAGGAACAATGAGATAAAACCTGATGCTAAAATTCTGAATCTTTTGTGAAGTTTAGATTTGAGTGGGCCAAGTCCCTCTCTGTGATTACCTTGTCCTAAGTGAATGCCCTTGAGAGAGCTCCTGGAGCTCTTAACACTTATGCTTCTTGACCATGCCTAAGAAAGAACATGGCTGGAGGAAGAACTCCCTGAAAGAGCCTTTGTACCAACCAGACTGATAGATGGAATATTTCTTCTTTAGGAACAGGAGCAACACCTGCCTCCTGGGAGGACCAGCGAGCAGCCCATGAGACTTTATTTTATAAAAATGCCCTTCATAAGGTATTTGAATCTTTTTTGAGAGTAAAAGAGAACTTTGATTGTTTATCCAGTATACCCAGAAGCAGATGAACTTGTTCCTTGGAAAACACATGCAGAATGATCAGGAGCACAGTATTACTCACAGCTCTTTGAAACTGACAAATAGTTGATAGACTCTGACTCCATGCTTTCTCCATCACGGATTTTCCTGTGCATGTGAATGGCCACACCTACCTTTTCATGTGACCTGCAGGGGACAAGTCTATGTGCCTGTAGATAATAACCTTTGAAGTTAAGCTGTTGGGACCAGTCAGTGCTTGGATAACTTGGACAGTAAGAGGAGGCTCTTAACATAGAATGGTTTGTTGAATATTTTGGGGGCCAATAACTTGCTTTATATCAGCAAATGAAACAAGGCATTGAGGAATATTCTGGTGGAGGCAGGAGATGGGAACATTCATCAAACCAAAAACTCCTGCCAGTAACTCATGGAAGTTTTACTTTTCTTATTTTTATTTTTACTTTCTCGTTTTCTTATGAAAATGAACAAAATGGCTTTGAAAATTAAATTAAATTATGAGAGGATAAAAATATGTATGTATGTTGTGTGCATTAGTCCATGGAATAAACCAACGTAGCCTAAGCTAATGCCTTGTTTTGGTTGGATTCAATTAGAGAAGATTATTTGGAATAAGTAGATCAAATAAATATTGTCTAGCTAGAGCATTCTTAATCCATCTGTGAGAAACCCAAGTGGTAGAAAATAAACTAGGATCTATTCCAAACTAATCATGTCCCCTCTGATGCTTTAACTATTTGTATTCCCAAATACTCTCTTCCTTCCCTCAAGAAATATTACCCAGGTCTTCATCTTTATTTGTCTATGAACCTTTAATCCTTGTCTAAGTCCTTACTTCTCTAAGAAAACATGGCTTTCCTTACCTTTCAAAAAAGCCTTATACCTTATGTCCATAGATATGCATTTCCATTGTGACCACCTGGCTGGACTCCACTGTTTCATCTCCCCCTTAAGCAACCACTGGCACAAGTAGCCCCTGCTATTATTAATAAAGGATAATGAATGACACATGTGAGCTCTACAATTTATATCAACAGTGAATTAGCCACTGAAATTATTAGCACATTACAGACCCTGTTTCTTCTTCAGAGCCTTAACTTAGGAATAATTCAAAATGTTATGTTGGGTTATTCCTTAGGTATAAAACTTGTTTAAAACTTCATGAGCAAAGCCCTTACAACACACACACAGCCTCCTGATTGGGCTCTTTTTGTATTTGATTTGTATTTGCTTAAGCACTTTTGGTCTCTGGCTCTGATCTGTCTTGTCCAGATCTCGTCTCCTCATTCTGAGTTCTTTCCATTGCATGTGAATTCTGGAATGTCAGATCTCTGGGTACAGAAGTACACTGTAAAATCTGATTAAGAGTTGTAGATTATTCATCCATCTTTACATTTAAGGGTTCTGATAAAGGCTTCATTTCTAAAATATATAAAGAATTGTCTCATTTATAAGAATTCAAGCCACTCCAATCGATAAATGGTCAAGGGATATGAACAATTTTCAGATGACGAAATTAAAACTATTTCTAGTCATATGAAAAGGTGCTCCAAATCACTATTGATCAGAGAAATGCAAATTAAGACAACTCTGAGGTACCACTACACACCTGTCAGATTGGCTAAAATGACCGGAAAAGATAACGATGAATGTTGGAGGGGATGTGGGAAAACTGGGACACTGATACATTGTTGGTGGAATTGTGAATGGATCCAACCATTCTGGAGAGCAATTTGGAACTATGCTCAAAAAGTTATTAAACTGTGCATACCCTTTGACCCAGCAATGTTTCTATTGGGCCTATATCCCAAAGAGATCTTAAAGGAAGGAAAGGGACCCACATGTGCAAGAATGTTTGTGGCAGCCCTTTTTGTAGTGGCTAGAAACTGGAAAATGTATGTCCATTAATTGGAAAATGGCTGAATAAACTATGGTACATGAATGGAATATTATTGTTCTGTAAGAAACAACTAGCAGGATGATTTCAGAGAGACCTAGAGAGACTTGCATAAACTGATGCTCAGTGAAATGAACAGAACCAGGAGATCATTGTACACGGCAACAACAAGACTATATGATGATCAATTCTGATGGACATGGCTCTCTTCAACAATAAGATGTTTTAAATCAGTTCCAGTTGTTCAGTGATGAAGAAAGCCATATACACCCAGGTAGAGGCCTGTGGGATCTGATTGTGGACCACAACATAACATTTTCACACTCTCTGTTGATGTTTGCTTGCATTTTATTTTCCTTCTCAGATTTTTTTTTCTTGTAAATCCAATTTTTCTTGTACAGCAAGATAACTATATAAATATATATATACATATTTGATTTGTCAAGTATTTTAACATAATTAACATGTGTTAGACTTCCTGCTATCTAGGGGAGAGGGTAAAGGGAAGGAGGGAAAAATTTGTAACAGAAAGCTTTGCAAGGGTCAATGATGAAAAATTACCCATGCATATGCTTTGCAAATAAAAAGTTTTAAAAAAAAAAAAAGAGTTGTAGATTATCTGTGTTACAGGCAATCAAAACTCAATGGGGATAGATAGGAACCAATTATAAGATAGGTACCTTCCCTGAAGGTTGTCACATGTGGTTGTATGCCAATCATTGGTTAATGAGCGAAGTAAAAAGATTAAGCAGTGTGGTAGAACCATTCTTTGGTCTTTTCTAGCTCCTATCCTAATACTGAAGAAAAGACTGATCAGTAATTAAAAGTTATATTTTAGTTCATGACACCAGATCCCAGGTGAAGCCCTGTTTACTGCCACTCAGAACATAAGTGGGATTAGAAACCTCACAATAACCACACTTAGAGTTGGGTAAACATTTTATTAAAACAGTCTTGTTCTTTATCACCTGTAAATTCTCTTTTAAAGCTATAGCAAAGGTGACTAGCAACAGCTCAAAAGGCAAGGCAGTTTTGGAAAGAAACTATTAACAGAAACAGTTAAAAATATAAATGTAAAAGAATCTGTTTATATATAATCTCTGTTCTTCTTTTGGAAATAAATTTTTCCCCTCCCCCAAGTAAAAGGAAATATTGCACTCACTCTTCCTGATCTCAAGACTAAGGTGGCAGGGATGTCCAGGAATGCCATTACAACCAATTACATTACAACAACCATTACAACAAACCAATCAGGACTGGTCTGTTTACTTCTCTCAGACTGCATGAAAACAAACTGGACTCTCTCTGGAGCTCTGTAACAGAAAAAGCCTCAATCCCTCTGGTCTGTGCAGACCCCGTAGGATCTGGGTGGCCAGCCCAGTAGCAAAGACCTTTGCTCAGATACAAATGCTCTGCTCACAGTGGCTCTGGCCTCTCTTGGCTGGGGGGGAGAGGAAGGGCTAGGGCCCTGGAATGATCATTCCAGCACAATTTCTCCCTACTCTGAAGAAGCTGTAAGCACACTGAAGGGTGATTGCAGGTACCCACTGGGCTCACACTCCCAGAACAAAGGAGGGGAAGCAGGGAGAGGCTGTATCTAAAGTCTATGTGGGAATTCATTTGATAATTTCAGAATATCAAGATTTAGTCATTTGTCTTTCACAAAGGTAGTGTTCTGCTTTGGAACTACCCCTCCTGTCTCTGGGTGGGTGGGTGGGCAGCCATTCAGGAGTTGTCCACTACCTGGTGGGGCAAGGTGACCGAGGAGCCATTAGGGAATGGGGCCGGTTTATCCCGTCCCTTAAGGAAGAAGGTCAGCAGCTCCCCCTTTCCTTTGACAAAGATGGGGCCACGTCTGACAAAGCGGAAGCCGTATTCCCGGAGGATGGTCTGTGTTTCCTCCACCACCTAGAAAAGGAGGAATGGTACATAAGAAAACGGGTAGGGTAGGAAGGTGATCCTAGATTAAGTTGTTTGTGCTGGGCAACAAGGGACTCCAGGATTAAGTGATGAGAAAAGAACAAAAGCTAGTCTACTTGTGTGACTTGAAGCAAGCCAACCTCTGGTCCTCAGATTTTCCATCTGTGTACCAGCTCCCACCTCATCCTCCTTGTGAGCAGTTGCCTTCAAAGCTGCTCTTGAGTAGGAGATGGAAAGCACTCCCTAACTTGAAAGCCAAAGAGTGGGGCCGTGAGTGGCTGGGCCCAGATTCAAACCTAGACCCGCTTAGCTCCAAATTCAGTACCCATCCCAGTGGGCCGTGCTGATCTCACCTGGATCTGAATGCAAGGAGGGAGGAGGGGCTCCTCACAGAAGGCCTTCTCTCCTGATTAAATGGTATCTAAAAAGAAAGGCTCTGACCATGGCAACCCTAGCCACTCAGGTCTGGTGTGAAAGCAGGAGAAGGAATGCAGGACTGGCCAAATGGCTTGGTCCGGTATGAATGAGCTGGCTGCCCTGGCCAGGGACTCCTCTAGCTCTGATACCTCAACCCTTGGGACCCATACCTGGATGTTGCCCATGACACCTGTTGACTCCATCCTACTGGCCACGTTGACGGTATTCCCCCAAATGTCATAGTGGGGTTTTCGGGCCCCTATAACTCCAGCCAGTACTCCTCCTTTGTTCATACCTGAAAACAAGTGGGAGAAATAAGATTTGATATCACCATTGTAACTTTCTCACATTTACATAATGATTTAAGGGGTACAAAATGCCTGCGTGATAACTCAAAGGCCTAATCCCCAAATCTCTACACAACCTGGCTCCAGCCTACCCTTCCAACCTCACTGGACATTACCTGCCATCCCTCAGCAGCAAACCGGCCCCTTCTCCTGAAACAGTCCTCGTCTCTTGTCTCCATGCTTTTGCACTCTACTGTCCACATTTCTGGAACACACTACCTCCTCCCTTCTGCCTCCCAAAGTCCCTTTCTTCCTATAAGAAGAACCTTCAAGCACCATGTTTGGGATGAAGCCTTTGGGGATTTCCCCAATTGCCAGTGCCCTCCCTCCCAAATCACCTTATGTTTTTATTATTTTGTATATATACTGTATTTGTCTCCCCAGGCAGTATTGTTCCTTTGGAAAAAAAATTGAAACCATCTCTTGTGGATGTGTATCATCTACTCTTACTGTTGCCCAAAGGTTTCTATTTTGATCTCTGCTCTCATTTTTACTGTTTCGGAGGAGAAGTTTCTTCTAACAACCTCTTCACTCGTGCCCTGATCCCATCCCTTCCCTACTCTGAGGGGAGATTATTCTCACTTCTACCCCCTGCTGTGATATTTTTAATCTCCTCATATCAACACTGATTCCTTCTCTGTTACAGTCTGCTTTCTTTATCCAAGCCTCCTAGGAGGAAGAGAAGGATATTTGAAGATAATTAAACCAATAAGTATTTATTAAGTATCTACTATGTGGCTGGGGACACACCCCAAAAGACAGTTCCTGCTCTCAAGGAGCTTACAATCTAAATCACAATTAATGGACATATGGTTATATACAAGGCATGCTATCTTTCTTAAAAATCTTTTACTTTTGGAGATCCATAATTTTACAAATGAATTTCTCCCTCCACTTATATATAGTAAGGCTCCCTTCCTCATTCTGCATCCCTCACCTCAAACAAGTCATTTCATCACAATTCATTTTGTCCCTGGAAAATCTATCCATGGTCCCAGAGGCCTTTTATTATTAGGCAAGCCAGTGCTTCTCCTCTCATTCTTGCTACCTGACCAGTTTCTTCTGGGCACCAAGATGCTGGATAACCTTAGATGGTACTTCCCTTACATGAATAGGCAGTGGTAACATGCAGCCTGCTTCTATGTACTATGCATCTTTCTCAATTACATTTTTGGTTATTTGTAACTTAAATTCTTTCAAAAATTGTGGGGTTTTTATGATTCTCAGCTATATTGCATCTCTGATAGGACATTGGTGTTGAATAGATAGATTTCTGAACATCAACTATCCTAGAATCTTTGAAAGCACTAGTTTCCCAAATGGTTCTCAACTCTAGCTTTCATTCATTGCTCATTCACAATACCTGCCTAAAATGCATAGAGTAATGAACTAATACAATAGGTTTTGTAACCTAGGCTGCATTTTCCCCCCAAATTTATTGTATTTGAAGAAACAGAATAAGCAAAAAGAAAAACAGAAAAGCAATATGAAACAAGATGAAATTTACCAACCTGCTCTGCCATCTTCCCAGAGTCCTCCCTCATAAGCTGCATTTTTATTTTATTTTATTTTTTTGTTGAGGCAATTGAAGTTAAGTGACTTGCCCAGGGTCACACAGCTAGGGAATGTTAAGTGTCTGAGACCAGATTTGAACTCAGGTCCTCCTGACTTCAGGGTTGGTGCTCTATCCACTGTGCCACCCAGCTGCCCGATAAGCTGCATTTTTTAAAGACACTTTGCCCCAACTATCTGTGCTTGAAAAACAATCTGTTTTACATTACATTACATTACAAGATTTTGTTTCTCATAGATTTGAAGTCAGGAACTTTCATTTGGGTTCTTATCACCAACATACGTAGCGGGTACTTAATAAATGCTTATTGATTGATTGCTAGATTCCCCTTGCCATGAAACCTAGGTCTTCTCTGGCCTTAAAAAACAAAACAGCTCTCAAAATCAGGGTCCCTTCCACCTTCCCTTTCAGAAACATGTCCTCTCCCCTGTGGCTTTCATTCCTTTGTATTTGTTTCCTCCTTCACTCACTACAATCTGGCTTCTGTTGCTACAATTCCATTGAGCATTCCTTCTGGGAAGAATAAAATTATTGTCGTTAATTCTAATGGCCTTTCCTCCACTCCTCTGCCAAAAAACCTGACTACTCTCCCTTGACCCTCTCTTCTCCTTTACCTACAGAGTACCACATGCTATACTAGGGTAATTCTCAGTGACCTCCCTCTGTCCCTTCTGTCCAATCCAGTCTGTACCATAATCATATGAATCTTCCTTAAATATTGCTTTCTGCTTATGAACCTACATTTCTCCCCATTTCTGCTCCATTCCCAGCTAAATTCAAACATCAAGCTTCAAAGATTTCCTATCTATTCCTATTGAGCACTTACCCAATACAAACTCCTGACTCAAATAAGCTTTTTCTTGGGCCTTCTACACAGCCATGCCCTTTGCCTCTATTTTCTCCACCATTACACCCAGTTCTTCACAAAGCTTGCCCTCTGCCTCTAAGCCGAAAGGTCTCGAATGCTAGATGGCAGAATGAGGCATTCATTTTCAGATGTGATCATTGAATTTGTTTGGATTGTAGCTATTTCTTACAAGGGAGAGTTTAATTGCGTTAAGGAAGAAGAGTCATTGGGAAGGGACAGTGATGTTTTTTAAAAATGAATATATCAATAAAACATTTTAGGGAGTTGATTAATAGCTTGTTCTATTTCTTTTTCTAAAATAGGGCTATTTAATGTATACATATATTCTATTTGTCAAGTATTTTAACATAATTAACATGTAGTAGATTTCCTGCCATCTAGGGGAAGGGTGGGGCCTAGGGGGGGAAATTTGGAACAGAAGGCTTTGGAAAGGTCAATGTTGAAGAATTACCCATACATATGTTTTGCAAATAAAAAGCTTTAATACAAAAAATAAAATAGGGCTATTTAAATAATTTATTTTCTCTTCTGTTAACCTGGGCAATCTATGGTTTTGTAGATATTCCTCCATTTCATTTAGATTATCAAATTTATTGGCGTATAGTTGGGCAAAATAGCTCCTGATTATTGCTCTAATTTCCTCTTCATTGGTGGAAAGTTCTCCCTTTTCATTTTTGAGACTAACAATTTGATTTTCTTCTTTCCTTTTTCTAAACAAATGAACTAAAGTTTTATCTATTTTGTTGGTTTTTTCATAAAACCAACTCTTAGTTTTATTTATTAATTCAATAGTTTACTTATTTCCAATTTTATTAATCTCCCCTTTTATTTTCAGAATTTCCAATTTGGTATTTAATTGAGGGTTTCTAATTTGTTCTTTTTCTAGCTTTTTTAGTTGCAAGCCCAATTCATTGGTCTTCTCTTTCTCTATTTTATGCAAGTAAGCATCTAGAGATATAAAATTTCCCCTTATTACCACTTTGGCTGCATCCCACAAATTTTAGTATGTTGTCTCCTTATTGTCATTCTCCTGGATGAAATTATTGATTGTGTCTGTGATTTGCTGTTTCACCCATTCATTCTTTAGGATTAGATCATTTAATTTAAAATTAGCTTTTGGTCTATTTTCTCCTGGCCTTATATTGCATGTGATTTTTATTGCATCTCAATAAAACATTTTAAAAGACAAAAAAAAACTTGAAGACAAAAGTAGTGAAATATATGCTCTCCAAGGGGATTCATTGGGAAAGAGGACTTGTTTTAATTTTGATCCCTCTTCTGCCACTGGCTCCTCCTCTTCTCCTAACTCATCTCAAAATGGCAACTTCACCACCTTTCTTTCTCTCTTTTTAATATGATAATCCCACTGTATGTAACTCAGAGCTCCACAAAGGGCCCCACTAAGACAGTCTTGTCCTGTGGTATTTTAATCCCTTTACTTACCAATGTGAAGAGAATTGTATAAATATGTTTATACATTGGATTTAACATATATTTTAACATGTATAACATATATTGAATTGCTTGCCATCTAGGGGAGGGGGGGAAGGGAGGAAATTTGGAACACAAGGCTATGCAAGGGTCGATGTTGAAAAATTATCCATGCATATGTTTTGAAAATAAAAAGCTTAAAAAAATTTTAAAAAGTAAAAAATAAAAAAAAAATACTTACCTATGCGAAGCATGAAATTGTTAAAAGATTGATTGTTGATGTTTGTGAGAGTGTCTTTCATGGCCAGGGCAAAGTCAGCCAGATCTGCAAGATGCTGCCAGCGTTCCTTCTCTGACTTTTCCTCCTAGTGCCACAGAATAGGAGCAAAAGAAAATTCAGGAATCTGTTTCCACTTCTCTAGACTGCTGATGTCCTTCCTATCCCCTGTAATAGCATCTCACCCACACAAGAGCCTCTTCCTGGGACCCTCCATCAGCACTCTCTGACAGGGTCTGGCAGCCCTTTTCAGTGCCACCTGAAGGCCTGAGCAGGGTTCTGGCCATCACTGGCAGGCCTAATGTATGGGCTGGGGAGCAGGAAGCAATTCAGGCCTGTTCTTTACATGTGATACCCCATCCCTTCTGAATTTTATTCTCTCCTTAGAGAGATAAATATTACTTATATAATAAATATATATTTATGTATATCATATCTTAAATAGCTTATTACATAAAATATATTTGTATGTTATATGATATATAAACATTAAAATAAAATTAAATTAAAATAGAGAGACATTAAAATAAAATAAAATAAAAATAGAGAGACATTTCCAGGCCTTAGTGTAGACTGTCCCCATAATCAGAATCTCCATGCCTTGAATGCATTTTCTTTTCACCTCTACCTCTTAGAAGCCCTAGTTTTATTCAGAACTCAACTATTCCTTTCTCCATGAAACTTCCTTATCCCACTTCTACCACAGGAACTTTTGCTTGAGAAGGCAGTATGTTACAGTAGAAAGACTCTGGAGTCAAAGGAACTGTGTTCAAATCCCACATTTTCTCTTTGTGACTTTGGATAAGTCATAATTTCTCAGTTTTCTTATCTGTAAAACCATGGTATTGGAATCTTTGAAAGCCCTACCCGACTTTAAATCTACGATTTCTCTAGCTTCTAGTATTTCCCTCCCAATTGTTTTTATTTTGAATATATTTATATGTACATATCCCCACTTATACTGCAAGCTCTTTAAGAGCAGAGAATGCTGCTGTTCTGTCTATGTTCTGATACATGATAGGAGGTTCATTAATGTCTTACCCTGACAAATCCCTTCAGAAATAAAGTTCTTTCTTCCTTGAACTAGCTTACAATCACAATTAAAAATTCTCATCTAACAGCTACAGTCTTCAAACTGGAAGGCTCTCAGTCCAATCTCACCCATTTTATAAACAGTAACCCTGAAGTTCTGGGAAGATAAAGTGATTTACCTAGAAGTTACACAGCTATTAGTGACAACACTTGAATCCAGGACTCTGCTTATCAGTCCCAGCTCTTTCCTCCATATTATGATATCTATATTTGCTTGTACCATCTCTTCTACCAGTATCTTTAATTAAAACTCAGATTTTGAATTGCTCATTATCTTGATCATAAAACTTATAATTGTGCCAAGGAAGGAAACAGCTCCAAGGAATCTAACAGCAGAGAAAAGAGACTCAAGAAATGAATATTTTGAGAGTCCAAATGAGCAACTAGCCCAGCAGACTGAACTCAAAGAGCAACTCTGAAAGGCTTGCATAAAAAGAGAGAAGGCTGCTAGGTCTGAGAGACCGAAGGCTGCCTCACTATCATTGTACCTAAAGTCTTTGCCTATTTTCCCCACTGATGTGTGCATCTGTGGGGCATTTTTTCCCAGTTTTATGTGAGGAATGTTTACACCAATTGTACTTGGTATGTACCACCTTAATAAATGTCTTTGCTAAGAACAAAAAAAAAAAAAAACAAACAAAAAACTTATGATTGTCTCCCTAACTAGATGGTAAACTTCAGAAGGCAGGGGTACCATCTTTTGTTTTCTTTTCCTCAGAACGCCCAGCATCCTATAGACACTCCTTTATTTTATTTTACTGTGATAAAGGGATTTGAACTCAAGCAAAGTCCCACAGCCAATGGCAGGATTTGAATCCAGGCCTTCCCAAAACCAATGCCAGCCAGCCTTCTATCTACATTTATTCAACAAATGAGTTTAATTTGAAGGAAAGGGGAAAGGAAGAAATGGAAAAACAGAAGAACAAGCAGAAAGACATAAAGAGTACCCCCAACCCATATTGATTTTAGGAGGGGGGGAACACCTGCAAGGAGATGTTTCTTATGCTATGGAAGGCACTAGCTGTGTGATCCTGGACCAGTCACCTAACCTCTCTCTGCTTTCACTCTAGATCTATGCTCTCTTGGCTGGTCGGACTAATGAGCCATGAGAATGCACACTGTCCTGCCAGGCAAGCATCTCCTGAGTGCCTGGGCCAGCTGTGAGCAACACAGGGCTAAGATCCCTGATCTCAAGGAGGTTCCAGGCTAATGAGACACTCACACAAATGACCCCAATACGGGATAAGCTCTAACAAGGGCCCAGGGAGGGCCTGTGCCCTGAGCTTGCTCCTCTCTTGCCCCGAGCTGGACAGCTCCCCTGTCTTCTCCTTGCCCCTCAGCAGTGATGTGACTACCTTGTTTCCACTTGTGAAGCCATTGGTGTTGACATCTGGGGTGACCCCTGATGCTGCCATATAGGTGCTGCCAATGGTCTTGATCTTGGTGATGATACGGAATTTAGGATTGTCCAGAAGCTGGAGAAGAATCACAAAGGAGAAAAGCACAGTAAGGAGACAGGAACAAATTCCCCCAAAGCCGAGACCCCCCCCCAAGCATTCCGTGGAACTGGGGCGAGACGAGGGACTCAAACCAGCCGATTTAAGAGCTTCTGTGCTGAGTCTGCCTCAAAGTCCAGGACCCCCAACATGAACAGCTAAAGCAGCACCCCAAGGGCTGCCCCTTTTGTCCAGCCCCCATCTCTCCACTCCATATTCTGGCCCTGTCCCACTCTGTACCCTGTCCAAGTTTGAGGGTCTGTAGGGTATCAGTGCTTGGTGCTGGACGGCAGGATTCTGAAACACTTACAGAGTCAAAGTCAGAGATGATCTCGTTGAGGAAGCGGAGACACTCGATGCCCCCGTTGTTGATGCTCTCCTCCGTGTAGAAGTCAGCAAAGTTGGGCAGGGAGGCAAACATGACTCCAATCTCATCATACGACTGACTGTACAGTTCCTGAAAAGAGAGAATAAATGCCGAAAGGCTTCAGAACTGTAAGCAGCGCAGTGGCCAGGCAGGACTTCCAAGGACTGGCTGACTTGGAAATGTGATAGATCGGGGCTTCTCAAACTTTTCCCTTTTTTTTTTTTTTGACCTGAGAAATTTTTGCACAGCTCCCAAGAATACAGTTATACAAATTAAACATTTACTGAAAATAAATCCTAATTTCCCACATTCAGTTAGGCGACCCCAGTTGGGGTTGCAACTCACAGTTAAAAGAAGCTTTGTGGTAGATTGCAGGAATGGAAGGATGCGTACATTTTCAGCCATGGGTAATGTGCTGATCTGTTTTGTTTAGCTATTTCCTTATAGCACAAATATGAGAGTCATTAGACAATGGCAATAATAGTTTTTTTTTTAATGCATCTATAAGGCTGGAACCTATTGAATCAATCAATAAAGTACTCCATTACCCTTAAATAACAAGACTGCTACACTCCAATGCCATTATACAGCAAGAACAACTCTGCTGAATCAAAGGCAGCAAACTGAGAGTGAAATGTGCCTCCAATCTGGAAGAAACAAAAAGATTCCAGACACTGGAAGAAATGAAGTGATATTACACATAAAGCACACTGGGATTTTCCGAAAAACTGATCATCACACATTGTGGGGATAGATAAAAATGGTGAGCTCATCTGAGTCTGGCATTCTAGTGGCTGCCAGTCTAGTGGTGAAAGTTCCAGCCAAGGCCCTGGATGAGATGACTTTGGGCCAGGGGGGAGTGAGTAGAGGTAGGAGAGAGCCTCTGTCTCCGCTCCACTCCTGGACCAAAGAATGGCCCTGTGAACTGCAAAAGGTGGGAAGGTTTTAGATTTCAGAGCATCAGTGCCCAACAGTCTTTGCATTAGGAACCAAGCACAAACTGTATACTGAGCAACTTGAGGACTCCACAGGGAGCCCAGCAAAGAACTACAACAGGCCTAAGGTGAACTTCATGAGGAGCCACCCCACTGGGGCAGGGGAAGAACTTCCAGCAACCAGGAGCTGTGACAGATCCCCTGGGGACATGTGTTGGATCCCCTGGGGACATGTGTTTCTATTAAACCCACTTTCCCCCAGATTCCACATGTTCTTATTTATCTATTTATCTATTTTTGCTGAGGCAATTGGAGTTAAGTGACTTGCCCAGGGTCACACAGCTAGGGAGTGTTAAGTGTCTGACACCAGATTTGAACTCAGGTCCTCCTGACTTCAGGGCTAGTGCTCTATCCATTGTACCACCTAGCTGCCCCCCCCCCCCAACATGTTCTTGTTGGGGAATAAAGCCAGGCTTCTGGGGGAATGTTTTATGTGAACTCTTCCTATATCTGCTTAGTAAATACCCCTAACTAAAAGCTAATTAACTATGGCTTTTTGATTCAAATTGATTTCATTTTGGTTGTTTTGGCATTTTTTAATCACGTCTGACTCTCTATGACCTTTTTGGGGTTTCCCTGGCAAAGATACTGATGGCCATTCCCTTCTTACAGAGGAGAAAACTGAAGGGTTAAATGACTTGCCCAGCGTCACACAGCTAGTGAGAGTCTAAGGCCAAAGACCCCTGGCCTGAGGCTCCATCCATTGCACCACATAGCTACCCCTGGCTAACAGTGGGGGAGGAGTACATCACTGTGGGCTCAAGAACAAAAGGACTTGAAAACAATTCCCTTTAACCCCTCAGGATTATCCTAGAATTCAGAGGAAAGAAGTCATCACTCTGTGTACTCAACCTGCCAGCATGCCAGGGTTGGAAAGAGTGATCCCAGAGCCTGGGTCAAGAGCAGGATCTCAAGCTAGAAAGCAAAGGAAAAGCTTCACCTGCTAAAATCAGATGGGCAGGAGTCCCCGAGGTTGCTGGAATCAGACCCATAATCTCATCCATAGGAGGTGATTCCCTCCAGCAATGGGCATTTCCCCCACAATTTATAGAAGCAGAGAACTGTCTGGGGCACAGGGAGGTCTAAACTTATGATCACATGGTCAATGAGTATTTAATTCAGGTCTTCTTGACACCTCCCCCAACTCTAGCAACAATGCCCTGCTGACTTAGCAACAATACCATACTGACCCCCAACTCCAGCAGCAATGCCATGCTGACCCCCCAACTCTAGCAATGCTATCCTGAGCCCCCACTTCTAACAGCAACACTATGCTGACCCCCAAACTCTAGCAATGCCATACTGACCCCCAACTCCAGCAACAATACCATACTGACCTCCCAACTCTAGCAACAATACCATACTGACCCCCAACTCCAGCAGCAATGCCATGCTGACCCCCCAACTCTACCAATGCTATCCTGAGCCCCCACTTCTAATAGCAACACCATGCTGACCCCCAAACTCTAGCAATACCATCCTGACCCCCAACTCTAGCAACAATACCATACTGACCCCCAACTCTAGCAGCAATGCCATACTGATTTTCAATACACCAATATATTCATTATTGTCTTTCACCCTCCTTCCCCACTTATCATTGACCCCAAGACTGCTTTTTAGACAGATATCTGTACCCAGAGTTCTTGGTCTGGTATATGCTAAACACCTTGAGATGGGAAATCATGGCTCTCTTTGTCCTGTAATGCCCCAGAGTGCTCACTCATCACACCACATGGGCCCCTGTGATTAATAAGGGATTCTCAGTTCATAAACATCTATTAACACCTACTATGCGCCAAGCACTGGGGATACCAAGAAAGGTAAGATTGCTGCTCTCTGCCTGGAGACTTTCCTTCCTATTTCACAAAGCGTCTTCATGGTCACTGATGGAACTCAGCTCTTTGATGTCAGGGACTGTCTCACAGCTGTCTGAGAATACTTAGCACCTAGTATACAGTAGGTGCTTAATAAAGGCTTACTAATTGTCTTACTTGGTTCTCACCATAAGCATGTCCGGAAGCCCTCCCCTTTTCCCTCCCTTAGGGTAAGGGCCTTAAGTGCCCTCCCAGCCTCTCACCTCATCCCGTTTCTTCGAGCCCAAGAAATGACGGGCCACATGCTCGGGCAGCATGTTGGTGACCAAGGCCTCGTTCCAGCGCCTCATTTCGTACACACGTTCCTTCTGGTCATGGACTTCGATCTTCCACAGGAACAGGGTGCGGGCCAGCTTTTCCACCTGCCAATTCAAGTAAATAGCGAGATCCACACCTGGGCTGAAGGGTTGCGGGATTCGTGAGGGGCCGAGGGATTCGTGAGGGGCGGCAGGTCCCAGTCCAGTCCAGCCCCTCCCTTATACAGATGAGCACAGGGAGGCCCAGAGATGTCAGATCACTTGCTCAAGATCCCACGGGCAGCCCTCGTCAGATAAGATGGGATGGGAGCCCAGGTCCTCTGCCTCCAGAGCCGTGCCCCTTCCACAGTCCCACAGCCAAGGGGCCCTGGAGCTAGGAGGGGTGGGGAAACTGAAGAACTGAGGTTAGACACTTGGCAAAACAAGAGGGAGAAAAGTTTGGTTCAGAAAACTCAGGATGGTAGATCCAGAGCTAGAAGGAGCTTACAGATGAGGAAGCTGAGCCTGAGAGGTAGAGACTTGGAGAGGCAGTCGGGGGCACAGTGGAGAGCCAGGAAGACCTGAGTTCAAATGCAGCCTCAGACTATTCCCAGCTCTGTGATCCTTGGTAAGTCACCTTAACTTCTATTTGCCTCAGTTTCCTGAATTGTAAAATGGAGGCCGGGAGGATATAATAGGACCTACCTTCTAGGGGTCTTTGGAGGATCTAATGAGATAAATATTTGTAAAATGCTTAGCACAGTGCCTTGTACATAGTGGGTACTTAGTAAATGCTTCTTCCTATCCTCCCCTTTCCCCCCCTCTCTCCTTCTCCCTCCTCTTCTTCTATCCTTCCTCCTTCCCTTTCTTTCTTCCTTCCTTCCTCCCTTCTTTTCTTCCTTCTTTTCTCTCCCTCCCTCTTTCCCTTCCTTCTTCCTTCCTTTCTTCCTTTCCCTCTCTTCCTTCTCTTCCTCTCTCCTTCCTTCCCTTTTCTTTCTTGGACTCCAAAGCCCAGTTCTCTTTTCATTGTACAATGTAAATGACAATGCAGTGATCAAAGAGGAATGCTGTGTATTTTCAGAAGCTTGAGTGCTAATTCTAGTCCTGGCAGTTGGCCACAGGGTGGCCATGAAGGTGTCCTGGCTCTTCATCTCTACTCTCTTCCACCTGAGTGGCACTTGAGCCTCCACTTTTTTCTTCCTTTCCTTCCTTCTCTCCTTCTTTGCTCTTCTGCTCTTGGGATTTCCCCCTGGCTCTTCTTACGTCTGCCAAGGACACATCTGAGGACAGAATGACTGAGATCCTCTTTTAACTGTTCCTCATTTCTCTGTCTTATTGATCTTTAGATTTAGGGCTAAAAAGGTCCTCAGAGGTCATCCTGGCTTAGTGGAAAGAGCCCAGGATTTGGAGTCAGTGAACCTGCATCAAATCCTGTCTGTGATCCTCCTATTTCTGGGGCCTTAAGTCACTTCCCTGCCCTGTGACTCAGTTTCCCATTTGTAAAGTAAGGAGGTCAGACTTTTGTTGTCCAATCATGTTAGCAGTGTCCGACTCTTTGTGATCCCACATTAGGAATAGATGGCTTCTCTAGTTCCCTTATTACTTAAAACCTGTTTTCATCCAGGAAGCAGCTGGGTAGCTCAGTGGATAAAAGCACAAGGCCTGGAGTCAGGAAGACCTGAGTTCAAATCTGGCCTCAGACACTTAGTAGCTGTGTGATCCTGGGCAAGTCACTTACCCTCTGTTTTCCTTAATCCACTAGAGAAAGAAATGGCGGATCACCCCAGTATCTTTGCCAAGAAATTCTCATGGTCAGTTGAACACAACATCAATGATCCTATCCAATCCCAAGAGAGAACTAGAGCCAATTCTAAAGCCTCCACCTCGGATGCTCTCTCCTGGCACAAAGCTGCCTCCTGCCCTGTCTCACACAGAATCTATGGACTGATGAGCCACTGGGAACTCCTAACAAGAGTATAGGGTCTTCCCTGAGAAAGGAGAAAAGTCAAGCAATTAAACTTGTTGAATTTGGACAAGATTCGAGGGACCTCTAGGTGAGTGCTCAGCAGATGGGCACCCTCTCTGTTACTGAACAGCCTTAGGGGCCTGCCCATGGGCCTGCTCGGGGTCATAGAGGCAGGACCTTCCCAATTCTAGGACAGCACTCTCTCTTCCTCCCACCTCACTGCCTTCAGGTGAAGCTCCCAGAAAAGAAACCTAAGCACAAAAAAGTGCCTTACCCAGCGTCAGGCAAATAGTGAGGGAGAAACCGTAGCCAGACAACCCTGGGCTCCCAGAGCAGGGAACAAACCAACCCAGAGAGCTCTGGGACATCCCGGGGACTGGGCACAGAGAACAGAGTACTCACGTGCCGGGCAAAGTAGTAAAAGCTTAACATCATCATGAAGACCATCACCGTCATGGAATACTTGGAGGGGATCAAAGGCAGCCTGGGCCGGGGGAGGGGGAGCAGGGAGGGAGAGAACAGAGACAGCATAAAGCACAGGAAGAAGCAACTGATGGTTTCCCACCTCCTGGGAGTCAGTATAGGGACAGGGCCCATCAAGCCAGGGATGTCTTTATCCCACCCCATCCAAAACCTCCCAGCTCCTCAACAGCCTCCACATTGAGACCCAAATCCTCCTGGACTTTAAGGCCTTCCTCACTTGTCAGCTGAATATTACTCTTCTGGCTATGAGTAACTCCTTACCCTACCTCGACCCTGTGACCAGCCACTGCAGAGTACATAGATATTACTGATAAACCAGTTCTAATCACAGAAAGAGTGCAGTGGTCGAACATAAGAACATAATAAAGCATCTTTAATTCTGAGAAGGAAGTAGCACGTCCCACTGTGATAGCCCCTTTCCCAGCTTACCCCCAAACAGCCAGATTTTAGGGAGACCCTAGCAAGCAGTAAGATATCACTATTCTCCAATAACTTGCTCCATTCTTCCTCTTTCTTTCCTTTCTCTTTCTTTTTCCCTTCTTCCCTTCCTCTTTTCCTTTAACATTTTCTTTGTTTCTTCCTCTTTTCCTTTTCTTTCCTTTCTCTTCCTTGTTAATCTCTATTTTTTCATTTTTTTTCTTCTCATTCCTTTTTTCCCTCTATTCATCCTTTACATTCCTCGTTCTCTTTGCCTTCTCATTCTTTTCTCTTCATTCTTTTCTTTTATTCTTTTTCCCTTTCCCTTATCTCTCATTCTACTCTCATTATCTTCTTTTTCATTCTTTTATCTCATTTTCTTCCCTTTCTCTCATTCTGTTCTTTTTTCTTGTTTTTCATTCTCATTTCTTTCTCTCTTCTCATTCTCTTTTCTTTCCCTCCCTTTCTCATTCTCTTTTCTCTCTCATTTCCCCCTTATTCTCTTAAATTCTCTTTTCTCTCATTTTCTTCTCTTTTATCTCATTCTAATCCTTTTCTCTCACTCTCTTCTGTCTCTCTTCTCTCTCATTCTCTCTTTTATCTCATTCTCATCCTTTTCTCTCACTCTCTTCTGTCTTTCTCTTCTCTCTCATTCTCTCTTTTATCTCATTCTCATCCTTTTCTCTCACTCTCTTCTTTCTTTCTCTCTTTTCTCTCTCATTCTCTTTCTCTCTCTTCCTTTCTTCAATGCTTCCTCCATTTTCTCTCTTCTCTTAAAAACAATCCTCTTCACCCAAGCATCACACAATCTCCCTTTCCCTCCATATCTGTCCCCTTCTGTAAGTTTTCCCTAACCTAACAGAACACGGCTAAGACCCACTAACAAGATCTCACTTGGGTCTATAATCCCTTTATTTGCTCTCCCATGTGCATCCCTCAAAGGCTGAGACTGTAGCTTCTTGACATATTATAGCCTCCACTCCCACAAAAGCACTATGACAAGTTTACAAAAATGAAAGGACAAAGTGGAAATGAGGATGAAAAGGAAGAAGAAAGCAACGATCCTTACCCATCAGTTCCATTGATGGTGGTAAACACCTGCATCTTCTCTGTAATGACCAGGGGTGAGAAGCTAATAGGACAGACACAATTCAGTCACTTCCTACCTAAGTTTTATAGCCAAGCATGTAGATCAGAATATCAGTCACACCCATCCTATTCTCTATATCCTGACATCTTCCACTCTCCCTCCACTCTCTTCCTTAGAGTATCTGCTGACTACCTGGATCAGCCCCTAACTGAACTTTCCTTAGTAGCCAGTCTTCTCTTTGAACACCTGAAGATCCTGCTTTCCCCTCCCTCCCATTTGATTTCTAGCTTGACAGCTTTTGAGAAGGACCTTGAAAAAAACAAGCTATGCATAACTCCTTTGAGAAGTAAAGAAAGGATACAATGTTCCTTTATTTAGCTGATTTTCCTTGATGCAGAAATAAAGAAGGCCTTAGACAAAGGAGCATATTAATAGCCACAATGTAGCCAGAATAGCATTTTTGTTTTTAAAGTGACTGTAGCTAAGAAATGAGAGACAGGAGAGTCTAAAGTCAGCTCAAGTCAGATCTCAGATTATTAAATTTTCAGTAGCCTTTTTACTTAGGAAATTTGTCAAATGTTGCAAATCAGGATTGGATTTATTGTTTCATTGTTTATCTAGACTTAAGAAAGTAGCCCACGTTAGTAATATAGGTTAAACTTAAAAGTTTGTTAAAAGTACACTTTGGGAAAGTGGAGCACACATGGGGTAATTTTATAGATTATAATTCCTCTATATCATAGAGGAGAATTATCTTGGAATATTAAACACCTAGAAATAAATCTGTATTTGCTATGATAATTTCATTTTCTTTGGACCTTTACAATTCTGTCTGTTACAATTCTTTGTTTGTTAGCTCAGGGTCATTTTGAAACCAGGAAATTAGCTGGGAAGCCAGGAGCCCTCTCTCTTCCCCAAGGGGGAATAAGGGGCCCAAGTTCAAGACAGACATAAAGGGAGATCTCAAAATACAGGTAAGACAAGGTAGGAAACTAAGGGCCCTCTTTCCCTAGGAGTTTTCCTTGCTTATTGAAGACACCTTGGTCTAAGTATGAGTGGGGCTATCTGAAGTCAAATACTAGTAACAGGGATAGATTGGACTCCTACTCCCTTCCTTCCATTCCCCAGGTGATCCCAGCTAGACCCTGCCACTTCTGTTGCAGTAAGAAATGGTAAAGCATTAGCAAGTAGGATAAGACAAGGGGGCAGAGGGCCAGGCCCTGACTCTCCTATGGGGTAAAAGTGGCACACTGGCTTTGTCTGTGCATTCTGTCCATACTGGAGGTCCACTGCATTCTGTATCCTCTCCTTCCCTCCGCTTCCACCCCAAAATGCTCATTCAAATAATCACTTTTGTAATAAATGTTTCAGATCCTCAAAAAACAGCAATAGTAACAAAGGCAGGGGAATGGGCAAGGAGCATTTCAACCCTACTTTCCCCCTCCTTCCTCGGTTGGGGAATGACTACCAGACCACAACCCAGGATGAGAAGGGGGTGTCCCCCACCTGCAGCAGTGCCCTCAGTACTGGGGCAAAAGTGGACAACGGGGTAGGTGAGCAGCCTGCGATGGTTGTGCTAGGGGAGGGGAAACAAGGTGGGAGGGGGATGACATGGCCGAAGAAGGAGGGCCTTGGGGGGCTGCGGTGGGCGGCCTTCCTTACTCATGCTCCTGGAAGCGCTTTCGATCGTAGGTGTCAAAGATGGGGCGCCAGGCATAGATGTTGATGACCCCCACGGCCGCCGTGACCAGCAGCATGAGCGTGAGCTTCACCATATGGCTGACCTGCACCAGCATGATGGCGGCAATGAGTGCCAGCACAGCAACGTAGCTGTAGTATTTGGGATTGTCAGCACAGCCCCCTGCCATGACGGTTACTGTTGTTCCGTTGGTGATTCCTGTGTAGTTCTGCAAGCAGCTGAGCTGAATGGGGAGCAGAGAAGGGATTGAGGGAGGCAGGATGAAGGAAGGGGGGAGAACTAGTCATTCCTGGGCATCCAGGGAGACGGGTGCCAGGGAGCCAGCAGCCATCCCAGGGGTCCTCCGAGTCATTGCCTCATTACTCCGAGTAGTCAGAGAAAGGGCTACTCATAAGGGAAGTGCACAGAGCTGGATGGTCAGGAAGACTCCTCTTTCTCAGCTGTGGGACTCCTAGCCTGTCTGCCTCAGTTTCCACAATCTGACCCGGAGAAAAGGAAATGGCAGACCCCTCCAGTATCTTTGCCAAGGAAACCCCAGATGGGATCAGAAAAAATCAGAAACAACAAAGAAGAGAGACTGACTGTTCTTGTACATTCTCATTTTTTTTAGGTTAAAATCAAATGGAAGTCTTTGATGTTTTAGATCTTTAAAAATCAATCAATCAACTAATTAATAGAGATTTATTAAGCACTTGCTACGAGCCAAGCACTATGCTGAGCATTGGAAAGGCAAAAGATGGTGCCTGTTCTGAAGGAGCTCACAGCACAATGCAAACAGTGACATACAAACAAGCTCTATACAGAATAAAATAACCAACAGAGGGAAGGGCTTTGAGTGCCTAACACAGGATCTTGTATTTGATCCTAAAGGTGATAGATAGGAAGCACTACTAGAGAAAAAATTTTAATAAGTGAATAGAAGCAGATGTATTTTTCTGAACCATTAGTGAAAGATAATTTCAGAAGCTTGGCTTTCTGAATGAAACATTTCAAAATGAAAACATTCTGAAAATTATCTTTCACTAATGGTGTTATTGCTAGAAGGAAACAGGAAAAACAGCTAGTAATATTTCTATCACTTAGTGCCTTTAGGTTTTAACTCATTGATTATACCTAGGTATAATCAACCTTAGCCTGCTTGAATATTTTCCTGGCAACACCATCTCATCTGAAAAAGTGGGTCAATACAGAAAAATTCCTGGGCTCAGCTTTCTCAATGCCATTCAGGATAGGAGTCAGAAAATTAAGGAACTCACCATATCCACAACATTGGCCAAGATGAGAATAAAAATGGCGGACATGGCCCAAGTATTCCTAGCCCAACGAGTCCGGTCAATCCAGGTAGAAAAGGCCACGAGCTTCTTTGGGAACCGCTGTAAGGGAACAGAATTTCAGGAGATATGAGCAAGGATTCTTGCTTCCTAAAGACACAATTGTGAACTTCTGAAATACTGCTACAGCCCTCTCCTGGGAGCACTGTCAGCAGTCCTGCACATATGGGAAAATAATCTAGAAAGAAAAAATACTGGATAATATTAGGCAAAGCAGTCACTGCTCATCAAACCACCCTGCGCCGTTCTTGCTGCTGAGGATCCAGCTGCCTGACTGACTCTGTTCTCATTCCAGAAGAACCATCTCAAGAGTACACAAAGGCAAGAGTGTGGTGGGACAATTATTGTTGAATAAATCAAGGAAAAAACATTTCTAGAAGGGCAGAGTGGGGGTGCAAAGTAGGAAGGAGAGAGCATAAAGGCAAGTCTATAGATATTTAAGCTTATAAAATTCTATGCCTCTGGCAGATTGTTTATAAGCTGTAGGTATTTCTTTGGTTTCCTTTCTCTTCTAGGGAAAAATGGGTGAAGAGCTTATTCATTTGTGTGAATGATGGACTGTCTCAAGGGAGCAGAGATTTTCTCTGACTAGTACTGGCGCTATCTCAGGGTTTGGCCTTGTATTTCCCAGCCATTAAGTTAATTCAGAAACAAATAATAGTAACCTAAGAGAGCGGCTGATAAGCTGCCAAGAAATTCCATCCTTGTGTTACTTACTGCTAAGGAATGACAAGAGTGAACCTGGAAATGGGGGACGGCATGGATTTGTGGTGTATTACACTGACCTCAATCAGTCAATATTGATGGCTGAAATGTGCTATTGAATACCTAAATGAGGATGCTGGATTTGGTGTCTGAGGACCTGAATTCTGGTCTGCCACTTGTGACTTTTACAAGCTCAGGCAAATCACTGACCCTCTCTGGGCCTCAGGTACCTCTTTGTGAAAGGAAAGTTCTAACCTAGACAGCCTCCAAGATCACAGACTTAGGTCTAATCCTACAGAGGTGGAGGTTATTTAACAAAGACAGCTGTCTGTCTACACTCAGTATAAGCAATCACTGAATGGCTGAACCTTTCTTTGGTTAGGATACATGGGTATAGGACTCAATTGTTGGAGAACAGAAGAAAAAAAGTTCTTACAACCATCACAAGTGTTGAGTTACAAATTCTTCAAATGTGCTTTTTATTCCCACATCAATTCTTCAAGAAGCCTCCCAGCCTAATCAATACAGCAGTCATCCTCTGGGGGCAAGACTCTAACACTGTCTGCTCAGGGGTCATGAGGGATTTATTCTCTCCTTACCCTGTAGGGCAGTTAGGTGACACAGTGAATAGAGTGCTGAGTCTGGCTTCCAGAGTTCAAATCTGGCCTCAGACGCTGACTAGCTGTGTGATCCCAGAAAGCCACTTAACCCTGTTTGCCTCAATTTCCTCATCTATAAAATAAGCTAGAAAAAAATGGCAAGCCACTCCAGTATTTTTGCCAAAAAACCCCAAATGGGGCCATAGAGTCAGACATGACCAAAAATGACTGAACATTTCTATCAACTACACTATGTGGTCTCTCATTGCTCAATATAATTGAAATGTGTTGTGAAAGAAGTTGTAGAAACCACAAAGAAATAAAAGAAAAGCTTGGCCACATATTGTTACAGATACCCAAGCTGCCTACACCCCGTGTCCCAAAAGTCTTAATGCTGTTTTCAGCTTTAACAACCTATTGACCTTTAATTACTTAATCTGAAAACTCTGGGTTACAATTTCTGCACTGGGAAAAGGAGACAAATGTTCAAGATGATCTCCAAGATTTCCTTCAGCTCTGAATCCTACCGGTCTATCTCCATGCCCACTTTTGTCTCTACAAAGCTCAATGACCACACGGTCCCCAATTTCTCCCAAGGTCTGCTTCACCCAACTTTGCCCCTCAGCATCGCTCTAGTCTAAGCAAACCACATGGTTCCTTACCCGGGGGAAGATGGCAGCCATCGAGCAGATTGTCAGGATCAGCAGCAGAACCTCTCCAACCACAAAGGTCATATAATTTGTCATTAGCCTGAAGGAAAGAAAATGAAGGCAAGAAAGCTCTCAGAGTCTCGAATCCAGGATTGGGACAAGTGCTTGAAGAAAGGAGACAACCATGTTTGGGTTATGTAGCTCCTAAACTACTGCCACTTTGTCCCAGGCTCCTCTGGGTCTTTCCTAGTGTGAAATATGGTTCATTAGCACCATTCCAATCAGTATTAATCATTTTGGTATTTTACAAAAATCATATAGGAAAAACTAGATAAGTTCTCATAGCAGGTCTATAATTCAACATTCACTACTTGCTTGCCAGTTATGAAGCTTTCTTGCATAATCACAAGAATGTTGTGATTCCATGTCTAGCATGGAGTGGTGTGGAATGGAAAGTCTCCCAATTTTGGGGAGTGTATCTCTGTACTATTCCTACCATTGTTTCTTGCTGCACATCCATCTTATGACCAATTAGTCAGTGGAGATATCCTGTGCTTTGCCAACCTGTGATGTTCTTGCTGATGTGCCATTTTGGGGCTGATGTATTATTTTAGGCCCTCAAAACAAGATTGATCAGTCATTGGGATTTGGTATTTTGCCTTGTCTCTCCAGAGTGTCCAGGTACCAAACTCTGGGGACCAGGGAGATCTCAGATTATGAGCAAGAGCTGAGGTTCACTTCATTAGAGGGGGATCGTGGACTTTTTAATAAAGGGCCTGGATCTGCCTCAGTGAGTTTTCCTTGCAGATTGGACAATTTTGGGGTCCCCATTAATTACCTTGGATGTCTTTTTACTCAGCCTCCCCTATTCAGCACCATCCTATCTGATTATCAGCATTGGAGTATAATGGTGGTGAGGAAGGCAGGGGGAAGGATTATGGAGCAGAAGCCCTAGTCCTCCCCTGACACACCATCCAGGTTCACTAAAATCTGGGGGAGAGCCTAGGCCAGCTCTCCAGTGCTCCGAGTCCCTACCTCTATCTCATTGTTGGACTCACTTAATAATTACAATGTGAGAAGGGCAAAACTAGAATTTACTCCCACCTCACTTAATGAGCATTAGCAGAGTGCTTTAAGGTTGGCAAAACATTTTGCATATGCTCTCTTATTCAGACTCAAACCAACCTGTGAGGTAAGTGCTGTTATACCCTCATTTTATAAATGGGGAAACTGAGGCTGAGAGGCTTTGTGGCTTGCCCAGTGTCACAGCTAGCAAGTATCTGAGGCAGGCTCTCTTCAAATCCCTCTTCACAAATGCTCTATCCACAAAGCCATCTAGCTGCTGCTTTTCCTTACTCAGGCCCAAGCCAAAGCAATTTCTCTCTTTGGTCTTCTATCCTAGCCAGGCCCCTCACCAAGGATCAATCAGGATCACCACCAAGGAGGTGCAAAGGAGCACAACACAGGAGCAGCTGAAGGCAGCCCCACTCTGCTTCTCCTTCTCCACCGAGTATCGTGTCTCCATCTCAGGGTCCATAAACCTCATGGATAGAAGGAAGGTGTTTCTTTTCTTTACCCTGTGAGGGGGAAATGGGACCCGGTGAATTATTTTTGAATGTCTCCTCCTCCTCCTCCTCCTCCTCCTCCTCCTCCTCCTCTTCATTCTCTTCCTCCTCCTCCTCCTCCTCCTCCTCCTCTTCCTCTCCTTCCTCCTCATTCTCTTCCTCCTCCTCCTCCTCCTCCTCCTCTCCTTCTTTTTCCTCCTCCCCCTCTCCTTCCTTCTCCTCCTCCTCCTCCTCCTCTTTCTCCCTCCTCCTCCTCCTCCTCTTTCTTCCTCTTCCTCCTCCTCCTCCTCCTCTTCCTCCTTTTCCTCCTCCTCCTCCTTCTCCTTCTCCTTTCCATCTCTGATTCTTGGAAGCCTCCATCCTCTTTCAGGACTCAGCTCAGGCACCACTTCCTAAAGGAGGGTTTTCTTGATTTCCATCTCCCCACTTCCCATCTCCATTTATTCATGCCTTTGGTTTATCTTTTCCATTTCCATACCTATGCATGTGTTGTTTTACCCCAACAGACTGTAATTTATGTGAGGGCAAAGGCTTGATCATTTTTGTGTTTGTGTTCCCAGTGTAGGGCCTGGTACTTAGTAGGAGCCTAATAAACGCCTGTTCCACGAGTACATGAATGAGGGATACAGTCAATTCTAGGCCCCTCTAAGCTAACCAGAACCACAGTCAAAGGCTCTCCAAGGAGCTTATAACTCTTCCCACTCCCTCATGTGCCAATCAGGGAAGGGAAGGAGGGGTAAGAGGTAGGGGATGAGAGAGACCCTGTTACTTACACCTGAGCTGACTCCCTCTCCAGCAGAGCCTCACTGAGCAGCTGATTGAGCTCATGTTCATCCTCAGAGGCATCTACAACTCTCTCTGCCAAATCGTGAAGGCGCAAGCGCCGGCGAGGGTTGGGGAATGAGGGATTGACCACCTGCAGCCCAGGGAAAAAGGACAGACTATCTGAGAATGGAAACTTGAGAGGCCTGAGGGGGTGGCCCTCCACCTCTCAATCAATAACAGTTATGGACTGTGGATGCAGAATCAGATATCCATTTTCATACACAAGAGAGTTTCCTCATCAGTGTTGCTTCCTCCAGTTTTTTGCAGATGTGGAAAGTCTTTGGGAAAAGACGCTGTATACAGTGTCAGGTTTTTTAAAAATGTATTGGTTAGTTCAGCAAAGCTATTTTCTTTCCTTTTTGTCCTTTATTATAAGGGTGGCTCTGTGTTGACAGGGACAGGGAGAGATAGATAAGGAAAGGAAGATAAAATAAAAACAAAAGATGTAATTTATGTTAAAATCTAAATGACCTATCTCAATAAGGGGAGAAGGAAGTAAGTATTGGGTCAGATGATCTTTTAGATCTCTTTCAGCTCTAAATTCAAAGTTCTACAAACTTACAATCTACCTCCTGCACCAGATACTGATGGCAGACCTTCAGCCCTGCTGTCAGTACCAGGAACATGTATGTGTGTGTGTCTGTGTGTAAATACATGTGGAAAAGAGGTGATTTCATCTATCATGGGCCTAAATGCAGTCTTATGTGTCCCCTCATAACATATGCTTTAAGATACTTGGTGCCCTGTCAGATTGGCTAAAATGACAGGAAAAGATAATGATGAATGTTGGAGGGGATGTGGGAAAACTGGGACACTAATACATTGTTGGTGGAACTGTGAACGGATCCAACCATTCTGGAGAGCAATTTGGAGCTATGCTCAAAAAGTTGTCAAACTGTGCATACCCTTTGACCCAGCAGTGTTTCTACTGGGCCTATATCCCAAAGAGATCTTAGAGGAGGGAAAGGGACCCACCTGTGCAAGAATGTTTGTGGCAGCCCTTTTTGTAGTGGCTAGAAACTAGAAACTGAAGGGATGCCCATCAATTGGAGAGTGGCTGAATAAATTATGGTATATGAATGTTATGGAATATTATTGCTCTGTAAGAAACGACCAGCAGGACGATTTCAGAGAGGCCTGGAGGGACTTGCATGAACTGATGCTGAGTGAAACGAGCAGAACCAGGAGATCATCATACACAGCAACAACAGTATTACATGATGATCAATTCTGATGGACATGGCTCTCTGCAACAAAGAATTGTCTCAAACCAGTTCCAATTGTTCACTGAAGAAAACCATATACACCCAGAGAGAGGGATATGAAATATGGACCACAACATAACATTTTCATGATCTCTATTGACATTTGCTTGCATTGTGTTGCCTTTCTCTGATTCTTTTTTTTCTTGTAGATAGGATTTTTCTTGCATAACTTCTCAAGCATTTCAACATTATTAACATGTAATGGACTTCCTGCCATCTAGGGGAGGGGAAGGGACTGGGGGTAAAATTTGTAATGGAAAACTTTGTAAAGATAAATGTTGGGAAACTACCCATATATATGTTATATAGATAAAAAGCTTTAATAAAAAAAAAGATACTTGGTGCTAGTGGATTTTTTTTTTTTTGGGTTTTGCATATTTCTTAGAAGAGTTTAGTTTAATTTCCCCTCATTCTGCCATGGAGGAAATCAGGAAGGAAAGAAAGTAGATTTTGGGTCCATTTAAATTAAATATATAATATAAATTCATAATCTATACACATGCACATTATCTCCACACATGTATACACACATACTATTTCCACACATGTATAACTCAATACATATGTATGTAGGTAAATACCCACACATATGAGCATATACACACATACATGTGTCCACACACAGACACACAATATACATGCGAATATATTCATACACACATTAACAAATGTATAACATATGCATATATGTATGTGAACACATGCACACATCTATGCACATATTGGCAAATGTATCCACATGAGTATAGATATATATGATTATATATACATAACACAAACATACATAAACATGCATATTTGTGTAACTATGTACATGTATATTTAATTTTTTAAAATTAGCAAAATTTTACTTTCTTTCCTTAACTAAATTCTTCTAAAAAAAATGTATAGTCATGCAAAACAAATTCCCTAATGCCAAGTTAAAGCATGTGTTTTAAGGGATACCTGGGACAATGTTTTTAGGCCCATGACAGATGAAATCACCCCGCTTTATTTTGTCAGTGTTAACACCAGAATGTTCACTGCAATTGATAATGACTTAGATCTTCCCAGATTCCCCCAACTAAATCTAACCATCTGGTATTTAACAAATGAGAAAACAGGCCCAGAAAAGTTGTGATTCACCCCATATCAAAATTATGAGGGCCAGGCCTAGAGCCCCAGTCTCTTTATAATTAGTGCTGTCCGAAGGGGACTTCAGCTGTCTTGGGAAGTCAGCGCCCCTCACTGGAGGCCATCAGGGAAAGGACTGAATGATTATTTGTCAGGTAGGGCAGAGGGAATTCCTGTTCACAAAGAGTCATCCTGTGAGATCTCTTCCAACTTGGAGAGTCTGTGATTCTCTCTCTGATTTCAAACCAGATTCTCTGATTTCAAGCCAGATTCTCTGATTTCAAGCCATGCTCTGGCTTTCAAAAAACTGACTTCTCAAGAATAAGGTAGGGAAGAATTTACTTGAAAAAGATCTGAGGGTTTTAGTGGACTGCAAGCTTGTTGGAGGAATAACATCGCAAACTAACTTCTGGCTACACCGAGAGACTTAGATTCTAGAAATAAGAAGGTGACGATCCTTTTGGTCTCTGCCCCCGTCAGGAGGATGCCTTCTGCTGTGGGCACATCGTAGGAGGGCCACTGATAGATAAATGGGAGGGTGTCCAGAGTTCATGCCATGTGAAAATAATCTGCTGGAGCTGGGATTGTTTAGATTGGAGAGGAGAGTGCCGAGTGGGGGACAGGACAGCATCTCCAAGAACTTGGGGAGCAGTGGTGAGGAAGAGGGCTGCAGAAGAAGGAACTAACAAAGGGTGGAAGTTGCAAAGGAGCTGCAAATTCTGGCTCTGCCTAAGGAAAAACTTCTCTCAGTTAGAGCTGTCCAGCTACCAGCTAAGGACCCAGGCAGCCAGGTGGGCCATAGTACACCGTGTCAGACCCAGAGTCAGGGAGACTCCTCCTCCTGAGCTCAAACCCCGGCCTCAGACTCTGGGCAAGGCCTCAGTGCATCTGTAAAATGGTCTGGAGAAGGAAATGGTAAACCGCTCTCGGATCTCTGCCAAGAAAACCCCAAATGGGGCCGCACAATAAAGCTACAGAACTCGGGGGGGGGAGGTCTCCATGCAGAGGGTGGAGGAGCCCATGGGGGGCTGTGGGGGGCTCCCTCCCAGCCCTGAAGGTCTATCTCCTCCCTGTCACTGCCCCCAGGATGCACCAATACTCCTGCCCGCCCAGTCTGCCAGGGTCAGACCTCTGCCGCCCACCTGGGTGTCCAGGTCCTCCGTTTCCTCCGGACTTGGGGAGGAGGCAGTGACATTCCCATTGGGCTCCTTGGGCTCCTTGGTGTTGATCAGGAAGGGGGAGCTGGGCTGCGAGGGCGGGAGCCCCACCTTTGTGGCCTGGAAATGAGAAAGAGCATCAGTCAGGGGCCACAGGCAGAGATTTGGGAGGGGGCTCCTAGTGCAGGGTACTGGGCCAGGAATCGTGGTGGGTGCATCCCAGCTGTGGCACTTTGAGCAAGTCACACAACTTCTCTGAAACTGCAAAATGGGAATAACAGCACCTGGGATGACTGAGGAGAGCCCTTTAGAAGCTTTAAAGCACTACAGGACTGAGTTAGCATTGTTAGTTATCATTCACTCCCTTGACTTGGGTGGGAATAATGGGAAGTAGATTACCTCACAGTAGCCCAGGGTCAAAAATGTCGTCCTTATATTTCCCAAATCAGAAACTTTAAAATATTTCTTATTTGTTTATTTTTGGAGAAGCAATTTGGATTGACTTGCCCAGGGTCACACAGCTAGGAAGTATTGAGTGTCCTCCTGACTCCAGGGCTAATGCTCTGTCCCCTGTGCCATCTGGCTGTCCCAACTTAAAACAGCTTCAAGGATTTTTGATCCACATCTCTTCTCCATCTCTCTCCACACACTTGTTCTTGATAATCTCATTCACAGATCGTTGTCTAACACCCACATACGGATGACCCCAACTCCCATCTCTGCATTTATATTGGCCATGCTCAATTCCTGGATTATTCACTCTTTCCCCTCCATCATTTTCCTTCACATTCAAACACTTCTGTCTACATGACACACTTCCCGATTCTCCCAACTGCTATTGTCTTCCCTTCGTAACTTACTTGTATTTAACTGTTTTGTTTTAATTCACATTCATTCCCTTTATATTTATTCTATACATTTAGACATGGTATTGTCTCATTAGAATGTGAGCTCTTTGAAAGCAGGGGTTGTTTCATTCTTTGTATTTGGGTTTTGTAAGTCTTTATAAAAATTCTGAACAAACATCAACTAAAGAAGCATTTCTATATGCACAAGAGAATAGAAAAAGGGGGGGATGTACATGAAACTGCGAATCTCTATTATGTTCACCTTGCTTTTCTTTTTAAGTATATAATAAATTTAACATGTTGTTTTCAAAGCAGTCTTTCTTTTTCTGTTATTCTGGCTTGCCTTGTCTTCTTTACATTTCAATAAACATATTTTAATAAACCTTTTCTTACTTTTCTTTTTCTTTGTCAATTCTCCTCCTGATTTTGTAGGGAAAATGATTTATTATATTGCTTGGGGAAATTATTATGATGTTTAGATCCAACTTTCTATGATTAAATCAGAATGTCTCCTGATCCCAATAATTGTCTAGAATGTTAGAGGTGGCTACAAGAGACTTTGGTTTCTCCCACATCCCATATCCACCCAAAGCATTCTTGTTTTGGATTATCACACTCAGGATTTATGATGGATTCACCCAAGCTAGTGTTTTGAGTTCCCTGGTATTTTTGCCCCAATTTTATTAGATGTGCAGGCACCCTCATCTACACCTTACAGAATAAACCTTACAGAATCTGGATGAGAGGGAGCCAGCCTTACTTTCAAGCTCTCTTCTACCAAATGACCTAATAGAATTCTTTTTAAAAAACCATTTCAAAATTTGGGATTTGTTCTCATGAACAGCCCTCTCCCTCTCCTTCCCCAAACCGAAAAAAGAGAAAAAACAAACCTTTGCAAAAATAGACATATAGTCTAGTCAAACAGATTCCCACATTGTGTCTATAAATGTATGTCACATTCTGCAACATGAGTCTGTCACCTCTATCAAACAGTTGGTAGTATGCTTCATTACTGATCCTCTGATATTATAGTATTATAATCTTTCAAAATCTTTCAAAACTGTTGTTCTTGTGGACTAAATTGTTCTTCTGGTTCTGTCCACTTCTCTTTGTATTACTTTACACAAGGCTTCCCAAGTTTTCTTCAAACCATTCTTTTCAATGCCTCTTAGAGAACAATAATATTTTCTCAGGTTTTTATGCTATAACTTGTTAAGCCATTGCCTAATTGGGAGGTACCCCCTCAATTTCCACTTCTTTGCTACTAAAAAAAATCTACTGTAAATATTTTTGTACATATTTTTTTTTTGTTCTTTCTTTGATTCCTTTGGGATACAGATTTAGAAGTGATATCTTTGAGTGAAAAGGTATATTCAGTTTAGTGACTTTGGGGGACAAAATTCCAAATTAATTGCCAGAGTAGTTGGACCAATTCACAGATGCATTTTTAGTGCATTAATCTGAATGTTTTCCTCTAGTCCCACCAACATTTATCACTTTTCCTCTTTTTGTTTTTTAAATATATTTGAGAGGTTTAAGATAGAATTGTTTTCATTTGCATTGCATTTCTATAATTATTAATGATCTGGAGCCTTTTTTTTTTTAAAGTAAGCTTGCTGATAGCCTGGATTTCTATCTGCTTATATGTATTGAAAAATGGCCCTTGTGAATGGATGCCCATCAACTGAAGAGTGGCTGAATAAATTATGGTATATGAATGTTGTGGAATATTATTGCTCTGTAAGAAACGACCAGCAGGATGATTTCAGAGAGGCCTGGAGAGACTTGCATGAACTAATGCTCAGTGAAGTGAGCAGAACCAAGAGATCATTATTCACGGCAACAACAATACTATATGAGGATCGGTTCTAAGGGACATCACTCTCTTCAACAATGAAATGCTTCAAACCAGTTCCAATTGTTTGGTGAAGAGAGCCATATACACCCAGAGAGACGGATGTGAAATGTGGACCACAACATAACATTTTCATGTTCTCTATTGAGGTTTGCTTGCATTGTATTTCCTTTATCAGATTATTCTTTCTTGTAGATATGATTTCTCCTGCACAAAAAATGATGCAATAACTATACATATATTCGATTTCTCAAGTATTCTAACATAATTATCATGTAGTGGATATCCTGCCATCTAGGGGAGGGGTGGGGAGTAGGGGGGAAAATTTTGTAACAGAAAGCTTTGTAAGGGTTAATGTTTAGGAATTACCCATACATATGTTTTGCAAATAAAAAGTATTAATAAAAAAACAAAAAAAAAAAAGAAAAATGGCCCTTGTCATTTTTTTTGTATTTGTATCTTAGTGCCTAGCACAGTGCCTGACACACAGTAGGCACTTAATAAATGCTTATTGATGGAATGATTTCCAGTCTTACCTCTCTATACTTCTCTAAACTTAAATTAGCCTGAACATCCTCTGAACACATTTTACAGAGAATTGCCTCTAAAAATTCTCCACGGGCCTTCCCTCCATAGGAAAAGTCTCCCCCAAGTCCTACCCCATAGCCACAATTTATGGGCAGCTTCTTTATAAATCCTCTCTATGATTCCCCATCAGAAATTTAGTTTTCCTCCTGATCTAAAGAACAACATCATTTATATCAATTATATGGTACTTTCTTCAGATGGCTTTGTGTTGTGATCTTGAGCAAATCAACCCTTTCAAGGCTTGGCTGCTCATCTGTATGTTTCCCAGTGGGTCTGTTATCTTATCAATATGAATTTTCTCTCTACCAGGGCATCCTTGCCTGCCCATTAACTCATGGAGGCAGTCCCATAAGTTCTCTGTCAGTTGGGTCTGGCTCTGACCATGTGGACAGCCATGCTCTTTTCTGCTCAGGTATTTCTTGGTGACAACTTTTACTGTGCTTCTGTTTCCTAATTCCTTGTTGGGAATGTCCTGGAGCCTGCTCATGCCCACCCTATGCCTCTCAATTGCCCTCTAAGAGATCCTCATTTCCAGTTCTCCAAAGACCATAGTGTTCACAGATTTAGACTTGGATAGAAACTCACAAGCCATTGAGTTCAACCCCCTTAGTTTAAAGATAAAGAAGCTAAGACCCGGATAGATGAAGTGACAAGGTCACAGGGATGGGATTTGAAGCCAGGCCTTCCAAACTCTAAGTTAAGTGCTCATTCTCAATAACATGCAACCTGAATTTAAAACCCCGAGTTCTTATTGGAATTGGGGATATCATAATTCTAGCAAAGAGTAGAATGGATGTCCTGATGTTTCCTCAAACTCATGGTCTGCCTCTCCAAATCAGCTTCTCATTTTTTTCTGATTTTTCAAATTCTATCCCTTCTCTTTCTATAAAAGTCACATATTTATTTCATTTTAAGCAACCTGATACAAGAAGGGTATAATTTACATAAGGATGTTCTATTTGACATAAGAATTAATTGTGGCTTTTCTTTAATCATCAAGTCTCCCTGTTCATGATTTACACTCAAATTTTCAGGAACATTTGAATTTCAAAGATAGAATTGCCTACTCATGACTCCCATAATGCACCACTTCCAGGTGCAAAGAAATGACCACAAGGCATAGCTTCATCTTCTAGACTGGAATCTTTAGATTGTGTCCATCCTCTTTCCCTCTCTGTTGGAGGAGCTGTTAGTGATCAGGTAGGTTCAGGGGTGAAGTAAGAAAAAATGGGTACTCACTGTGCCATTGATACCATTAGGGGTTTGCTGCTGATCTGGAGACACAGGTTTAGGGGAACAAATGAGGTAGGTGACAATGCCTTTTTCATCTAGGTAGTCACAGCGGCTGCCGCCATCACCTGGCTCCACTTCAAACTCACCCTTCAAGCAGTCCATGGTGCTCTGTGAGATGTGCACACGCCTAGAGGGATGGGGAATGAGTCAGTGCCGTAGTTTCTACGGTGACCCTCGCGCCAAATCCTACAATTTCTGGCATCAAAAAGAAGAGGACCCCTATGTGCAAAAATATTAATAGCGGCTCTTTTTGTGGTGGCAAAAACTGAAAACCAAGAGGACACCCATCAGTTAAAGAATGCCTGATCTGACTGCGGTTATGATGGAATGCTATTGTGTTTTAAGAAATGACAAGGGGGATAGTTTCAAAAACTAGAAAGTCTTTTTTTTTTTTTTTTTTTTTTTTTTTTTTTTTTTTTTTGCTGAGGCAATTGGGGTTAAGTGACTTGCCCAGGGTCACACAGCTAGGAAGTGTTAAGTGTCTGAGGTCATATTTGAACTCAGATCTTCCTGACTTCAGGGCTGGTGCTCTATCCACTAGGCCACCTAGCTGCCCCCAAAACTAGAAGGTCTTAACAGGAATTGATGATGAATGAAGAGAGCATTGTATACAATAACAGCAAGATTATGTGATGATAATTATGATTGACTTAGCTTTTCTCAACAATACAGTGATCCCAGACAACTCCAAGGGATTCATAATGGGAAATGCCCTCCACATCCAGAAAAAGAAAGGAGAAGATGCAAGAATATATATATTTTTTATTTTCTTGACTTCTCCACACCCCCTCCATTCTGGTCTGTGTTTCTTTTGCAATATGACTTACATGGAAATATGTCTTGCATTGCTTCACATGCATAATCTAATTAAATTGCTTCTCTTCTCAAGGTGGGGAAGAAAAGAGAATTTGGAACAAAATTTTTTTTTAAATGAATGCTTAAAAAACTTTCTTACATGTAATTGAGAAGAAGAAAATTAAAAAATTATATAAACTGCAAATGAATGAATGAATGAATAAATAAATGAAATTCTGGCTTCCTCCCAAGGATGTAGCTATTCCTCTAAGGTGTGCAGCCTAAAATAAAATAGGCCAAGGTGACTTATTTCTCCCATATTGGCTCTGGAGTCAAAGGATTTGGGTTGAAATCTCACCTATGATACTACCTATGTAATCCCGGGAGTCACTTAATTTCCTGAGATTCAATTTTCTCATATGTAAAGAGAAACAGATATACTGGAGAACCTCTAGAATTCCCTCCAGCTCTAAAGCTAGATCTGTTCTATTATTCTCAGTTCTCTGAAAAGTAGGATGGAATATTGGGAAGAGGGCCAGACTTGGAGGCAGGAGACCTGAGTTCTAGACTCGGATCTGCCTCTCATTAGCTGTGAGACTGTGGATCAGTCATATATCCTCACTGAGCTTTAGTTTTCCTATTTGTAAAATGGTGATGATACTATTTTCATTACCTACTTTTCATACTTAGGCTGAGACTCAAACAGGTTAATGTGCACAAAAGCCTGCGTAAAAGTTTTAGATTAAAATATTACTAAATGACTTGATTTGACAGCTAAATCCTGAAATTCCCCACCAAATCTGGAATTTAGAAATATAATCTAACTTAGACAAGTAGAGTATATTCATTTTCAAAATGATCAGGCCCAGGGCAGTGGTGCAGTGGATAGATCACCAGCCCTAAAGTTAGGATACCTGAGTTCAAATGTGATCTCAGATACTTAACACTTCCTAGCTTTGTGACCCTGAGCAAGTCACTTAACCCCAATTGCCTCAGCAAAAAAGCAAAAGAAAAAAATGATCCGGCCCTAAAATTTTTCTGCTTGAGACTCAACCCTTTGGCTCTTAAAGGCTTTTTAGCAATTGCATACAAATGTAGTCTGGTAAATGTTTAACAATCAATTCTCAAAAAAATAAACAAAAACAACTTGTCCTTAGGCCACTTTTAATTTACATTATAAAACATTCTTTTTCTATTACTTTCCTAAGTCAAGACAATCAACAAAACAATAAAGCAGCCTTTGATTTGTCCATTTCTCAGTGGTTCATTGCTCACTTTGAAAACTTAATAGTCATATCCAGTATGAAGCCCTGATCCCATATAAAATACAACTACTTCTCTTAAGGGATGTTAAAGGGTTAACCTATGAGGCAGTGAGATGCAATAGAAAAAACCATCTGATTTGGAGCCAGAGGATTGAGGGACAAGACCCAGCTCTGCCACTATCTGTATGACTTTAGGCCGGTCCTTCCACTAAGTTTCCTCCTTTGTAAAATATGGATGACCTCAAAGGTCCCTCCGGTCACCAAGTGAGCAAGTCACTTCCCTGGTGGGGGAATTTCTCTTAATTTCCTTAATTAAGGAGGCAGAAGTTGCATTAATTGATCTCTCAGGTCCTGTCCAGCTCTGCTGTTCCATGATATTATATTCATTTATAAGAGAAACACCAACAGAAGGGAAGCTGGAGGCAGAGGGGGAACACTGCCCTGCAGACACAGAACTGGCCTGACAGCAGATCTTCCTTCTTGGGAAAGGATCAGCTTTCCATCCCTCCTTCCCAGACCCTGATCACTCACCCGGGGATGCCACCGGCTTCCATCTTGTTGGCAACAGTGACATCTGTGGACCACACGTCGTACTGCCATCGTTTCTGGCCTAGCACACCACCCAGCACAGTGCCCGTGTGGACGCCAACACGCATGTCCACCCCAGTCTTTGTCTTCTCCCGCACATACCTGCCAGGGAGGGGAAAACAGGGTCGAGAACAGTCATTTCAGCATCAGATCCAATCTGGTGAGCACTTATTAAGCACCTACTACATGCAGGACACTGTGTTGGACTCTAGGGGTACAAAATAAAATGAAGAACAGCCACAGCCCCTGCTTTCAAGGAGTTTATATTTTACCAGGAGGATACAAGACATAAACAAAGTGCTATGTACATATAAAAATAGATAAATACTCTGTGTGTATATAAATATCTAAGTACTATGTATGGGTATATGTGCCATATATATAAATTGTATATATATGTATATTGGTTATATTTATAAATATATTATATGTGATATGCTTATATATTACACATATAAGTATATATAATCTAAATATTATAATTGTAACAAATAGATATGACATATTTATATATATGGTTCTTTGCCAAGATAATCTCAAATGGACTCATGAAGAGTTGGTCACGACTTAAACAACTGAACAACAGCAACAAAATTTATATAACAATCAGAAGAACTCTAATGACTGGGGGAAATCAAGAACGGTTTCCTGTAGGAGGTGACATGTAAGCTGAGCCTTGATGGGACAGCTTGTATAAAGGCAGATACAACCTATAAATGCTGGCTTTGGGGAATGGCAAACAGGCCGATTTGCTTAAAATGGAAAGTATAGGAGAGGAAGTAATGTAGAGTCCACTTCAACAGGTAGGCTAGACTGTGAAAGATGGGACTGATTTAGTCAAGTAGAATGCACAAAGAATGCTGGACTAGGAGTTAGGAAAAGAGGAGTTCAAATCCAGCCTTGGGCACTTATCCACTGTATTACTCTGGGCAAGTCACACAACCACCCTCAGGCTCAGTATTTTCTTTCTTTCTTTTTTTTTTTATTAAAACTTTTTATTTGCATAACATATGTGTGGGTAATTCTTCAACAATAACCCTTACATAGCTTTCCATTACAAATTTCCCCCCCTGGTCCCCTCCCCTCCCCTAGATGGCAGGAAATCCACTACATGTTAATTATATTAAAATACTTGACAAGTCGAATATATGTATACATATTTCCATGTTTATTTTGCTATGCAAGAACAATCGTATTTACATGAACAAAAAGTATCTGAGAAAGGAAACCCAATGCGAGCAAACATCAATAGAGAACATGAAAATGTTATGTTGTGGTCCACATTTCACATCCCTCTCTCTGGGTGTATATGGCTTTCTTCACTGAACAATTGGAACTGGTTTGAAGTATTTCATTGTTGAAGAGAGCTATGTCCATCAGAACTGATCCTCATATAGTCTTGTTGTTGCCGTGTATAATGATCTCCTGGTTCTGCTCATTTCACTCAGCATCAGTTCATGCAAGTCTCTCCAATCCTCTCTGAAATCGTCTTGCTGGTCATTTCTTACAGAACAAATAATATTCCATAATATTCATATACCATAATTTATTCAGCCACTCTCCAATTGATGGGCATCCCTTCAGCTTCCAGTTTCTAGCCACTACAAAAAGAGCTGCCACAAACATTCTTGCACATGTGGGTCCCTTTCCCTCCTCTAAGATCTCTTTGGGATATAGGCCCAGTAGAAACACTGCTGGGTCAAAGGGTATGCTCAGTTTGATAACTTTTTGAGGATAGCTCCAAATTGCTCTCCAGAATGGTTGGATCCATTCACAGTTCCACCAACAATGTATCAGTGTCCCAGTCTTCCCACATCCCCTCCAACATTCATCATTACCTTTTCCTGTCATTTTATAGGCTCAGTATTTTCATCTGCAAAATGGGAATAATAACAGCTGGCTGGGATAGGAACGTAAATGCACTCTTGATGGAGGGGTGAACTTGAAATTGCAACCCCCAAATAACTCTGCTTCCTCTTGGAGCTCACAGATACTTAAAGGAAGAAGGAAAGGATCTATACACATACATATATAGCAGCTCTTTTTGTTACTACAAAAAACTAGAAACAAAATTAATATCCAACAGCTGAGAAAAGACTGAACATGGTATATGTATATGTATATGAATGTAATAAAATATTATTGTACCATAAGAAATTAAGAAAAGAACAAATGGAGAAAAGCATATGAAGACTTGTAAGAACTGATACAGAATGAAATGATCAGAACCCAGAAGACAGTTTACACGATGATCATGGTAACATAAAGAAAAACAATTTTGAAACACTCCAGAACCTTAATTAACGCACAATCACCAGAAGACTGGTGACAAAACATCAACTCACCTCTGACCAGAGAGAAAGAATGGCATTTACAGATGTAACTCAGTATTGATTTGTTTGGTTTGACTCGATTTGTGGGTTGCATCTGACAGATGAGTCATCAGTAGGTAATAAGAATGATACAAAAAAAGAAAGGAAATGGAAGGAAGAGAGGGACAGAGGAAGGGAAGGAAAAAAGCTTTGATGAAACATTTAAAAATACACAGAAGACAGCAGAGAAAAATTCAGTAAGGGACAGAGGCAAGGAGGACAATTTTGTTACTATTATGCTAAATTTAATTTACATCTTAAAAATGGTACATAAGAGAAGTTCACAGTTTCCTATATAATCTACTATTTGCTTATGGACATGCTTGTGTTTGTTGCTTATGAAATTCATAGTAATATTTTTTGCTCCAAGAAGTTCACAGAAGAGTGGGTTCAGTGTTTTTAAGGAAGCCTGAATCATATATCATATATGTTACATATATAAAGATTCTTTGGATTGGATTCTTCTCCTTCTGCAAAGCTCCTCCACTTTCTCATCTTTTTGGTGAATGGAATAGGAGGTTCATCAGAAGAAAGACTAGAAGTCACATGGAAAACCAGGAATAAGGCTCATTGCTTACAAATGGAAGTAATAAGAAAGAGTATCCTTCAGATCCTCCACGGAAGAACTAAAAAGAAGAATCTAATATTTGTCCAGTAGCAAAAAAGAAGAAATACTATGGTACAGGACTCTAAAATATTAAATGTTATCTGAATACCTCTCTGCTCCGACACTCATTGCTAGATCAAGAATTTTTTCAGCCATAGCAATTTACAAAGACCACTTGATTAGACAGATTGTAATTTATACCAGCAGAGAGCACACCAATCCCTATGGAATTATCTTTTGAGGAGAACATCACCATTTATTTTCATTGCAGGGAAGGATCTTTTTTTTTTTTTTTTTTTTCATTTTTGTCTTTGAAGGGAAGAGAAGAGGAAAGGAAATAAGCATTCATATAGCACCTACTATAAATGTCAGGCATTTATAAATATTGCCTCTTTGTATCTCACATTTATTAAATGCATAACTAAAATACTGAAGTGGGCATTGGTGGAAATTTAAGTATATGTGCATGCTGTATGACTCCAGTAATAGTATGCTCCTTGAGGAAAAGCAGGTAAGATGGACCCTTGTTAGAAGAGCCAATTCTTTTCAATGATGACATTTAAAAAAGAGCAAAAGATTGCTTTCAGATCTTTTTTTTGGACTGATTTTTTTGAAACTTTTTTTGGTATTCAAAGGATAAATCAGAGTGCAGAAAAATAAGATTTACATTCAAAGGTCATACTAGGGGGAATGCTATAGGGAAACAACCATAATGACTAAGAAACTGCACGTCTGTTTCTACTATGTGCTTCTGTAGGAGCTCTCTCATTGCCCTTGCTGCTATCTCTTAACAACTCAAAAGAATTCTCCTCTCAAGTCATATGGGCATGCATGAACATAGGCTCTGTCTGCCAAGAGCTCCTGCAGAAACTCCAGTCTCTGGTTTCTGACATGTACTTAGGGAGCGATGGACAAGTGCTTGTAACTCTTAGAAGACCATGAGATAAGAACAAACAAAGTGATATGCGAGACTAGATGAAGGAAATATCATTTCTGACTAGGAACCTATGTTGAAAGTAGATATCACCCACTAGTCCTGGGAACTTATAATAGAATTAAAAGAAATACTGAGACAGCATTCCATAAACTAGATACAAAAATCCAGTTTTAATGTCATCTGGCAAACACCGAGGGACTCTTATTAAAGCTTTTTATTTTCAAAACATAGCATGGATAATTTTTCAACATTGACTCTTACAAAACTTTGTGTTCCAAATTTTCCCCTTCTTTTCCCCACCTCCTTCCCTAGATGGCAAGTAATCCAAAATATGTTAAACATGTTAAAATATATGTTAAATCCAATATATGTTTATTACATATATTTATACAATATGTTTATACAATAGTCTTGCTGCACAAGAAAAATCAGATCAAAAAGGAAAAAAATGAGAAAGAAAATAAAATGCAAGTTAAAAACAACAGAAAGAGTGAAAATTCTATGTTGTGATCCACCCTCAGTTCCCACCGTCCTCTCTGTGGGTGTAAATGGCTCTCTTCATCACTAGATCATTGGAACTAGCCAGTGAAGGACTCTTTTGGGGGTTCTATAGAACTCAAGACTTGGAAGAGACATTAGTAACCATCTAGACTGACCTATACTGCTCTTAACAATGAAAAGATTCAGGTCAGTTCCAATGATCTTGTGATGAAGAGTCATCTGCGGCCAGAGAGAAGACTGTGGGACCTGAGTGTAGACCACAATATACCATTTTCACTCTTTTGTTGTTGTTTGCTTGCATTTTGTTTTCTTTTTCTCATTTTTTTTTACTTTTTGATCTGATTATTCTTGTGCAGCATGATAATTGTGGAAATATGTATAAAAGAATTGCACGTTTAACATGTTGGATTACTTGCCGTCTTGAGAAGGGCATGGAGGGAAAGGAGAGAAAAAATTTGGAACACAAGGTTTTACAAGGGTGAATGCTGAAAATTATCTGTCCAAAGAGAACTCACTACCTGCTGAAATCATTCACTCTATCTTAGAGTAGCTCTTATATTAAGGAAGCTTTCTCTTATATCAAACCTAAATGCGCCATTTGCAATTTTGTACCCATTGCTAATAACATTGCCTTCTAAAACCAATCAGAAATCATATCCTTGTCCACATGACAATCCTTCAAACACTAGAAGACAGAAATAATGGCCCTCTTCCCTAAATCTTCTAATTTCTAAGCTAAATATACCTAGTTCATTCAGCCACTCCTCTTAATTCCTTCATTAATCTCATTGACTTTCTATGGTTTACTGACTGTTTTACATCTGACATTCCATCTCCTACTGCCTTTGCCCTGACAGTACCCCCATGCCTCAAAGACAATCTTTCCTCACTCCTTCTGCTTTCAAGACAATTCAAGCACTAAAACTTCTTCGTATCCCCACAGCTACTAGTACATTACCCTCTAAGGGTATGCTGGTAAATATTTAACAATCAGCTCTCAAAAATTATATGTCATATACCTAAGAGTTTAAAAGCATTATTAACATTTTCTCCATCACCTCTTGAGACAATCATCAAAATAATAAATCAAGATCTGATTTGTAAACTTTTCTAATTTTCAATGAAAATTTAACAATTGGCTTCCCCAAGGCTATTGAAGTTGGCTCCACCATATCCCTGACTCCTTCCTAAAACAACCTATCTTCATCTTTTATATTTCACATATGTATGTAAATATATATATTTATGTTGTCTTTCCCGTTAGAATTCCCTGTAAGCTTCTTGAAAGCAGGTAGTGTTCTACTATTATTTTTGTATTCTCACTTTAACATACTGTAAAGATTTAATAAATGATCACTGATTTATTAATAGTGGTGATACAAGAAAATGGAAATATATGGAAGACTGTTCTGAAAGAATCCACATCTGCTATATGTTATGTGTATAGCTCCTCCAAAATCTTTTGTGTCCTAAAGAAGTTGAATTCACTTGCTTCTTTTCTTATTTTTGCAAGTTGACCTTTTAGAACCTGTTGTTGTTCAATTGTATCAGACTCTGTGATCCCATTTGGGGTTTTCTTTTTTTTTTCTTTTTTTTTAGAGATAGAGATATAATTTTATTTAATCTTAATATGAATATATGAAATAGGTGTTATTATCATTTCCTCTTTACAGATAAAAAAAAAAAAGTGAAGTTGAGGGAGATTAAATGCCTTGCTTGGGAATACACGGCTAGTAAATGGAGATTTGAAGTGAGTTCCCAAGTGACCAGCATGTCTGTCTCTTCTGTTTTGTTCATTAGATGGGCTTTCTACTTAGGTAAGTTTCCAGCCTAGCTCTTGGGCTGGCCCATGTGGTCTCCTCCAGAGCACGTATCTAACACCCCCCAGCAGCATTAACTAACAAACATGAGCTAGGAGTACACAGGATCAAGTGTTATGGGCCACCTGCTGTAAGGAAGGGGGGTGTTGGGTCACAAGGAAGTTGGCACATTCATTAATCACCTGCTGGTTGCTGAACACTTTGTTAAGTGCTGGGAATAAAAAAATAACAAGGAATAGCCTTTGCTCCCCAGGAGTATACATTCTATTGAGGAAATACAACATAAACATAAAATAAAATAAATAAGCAAATTTCAAATAATTCTAGGAGGGAAAGAATGTACAAGTGAAGGGATCAGGAAAGGTTTTCTAAAAGAAGTGGTGCCTGATAAAATGCCTTGAAGGAAATCAGAGATTCTAGGAGACAGATAGGAGGAAGAAGCACAATCCAGCTATGCGGGACAGTTTGTACAAAGGCAGCTGGGAAGTGGCAAGCCTGGATGGAATGCAATTTTCCAGAGCAGGTGCTTACAAAATATAAGGCAAGGTGTGTCAATCAGAAACCAGCCCCTCGTTCTCTAGGAGCCTCCAAGGGAACTTAATGGTTAACAAACTGTGACACCAGAACCATGGGTTCTTAGGGCACTGTAGGTCTTTTCCCAAGGCATGATCCTTTGTGGGAATCTTCTCTCCTCTGGTCCCTAGGTCTCATCTATAACAAGATGTGCTTCTAGAATGAAGAATGGAAACGATTCAATTCAGATATAATTAAGAAGCATTAATTAAGCCATATTCCATGCCAGGTGCAGTGATGGATGCTGGAGACACAAAAATGAGACCAACCCTCAATAACCTTATATCCTGCTGGATTAGACTAGAAGATGTTGATACACTCACACACACCCACATTTCTATAGACATATTTATTACATGATATATCATATATACATAGAAAATTATCCTTGTGTACAAAGCACCTATATCAAATATATATGTGTGTATATTTATAGAGTACATGCATATCTACATATGTGTGTGTTTGTATATGTGTATATAAAGCTAGTTGACATAGTGGATAAAGTATACCACGTCCTGGAGTCAGGAAGTCTCATCTTTGTCAGTTCAAATCCATCCCCAGACATTTATTAGCTGTGTGATTCTAAGCAAGTCACTTAACTCTGCTTGCCTCAGTTTCTTCATCTGTAAAATGAGCTAAAGAAGGAAATGGCAAACCACTTCAGTATCATTGCCAAAAAAATCCTAAAATGCATCATAGTTAGATGCAACTGAAATATATATATATGTATATATATATTATAATTTTGTTATTCAGTCATTATATATATCATATATAAGTATGATATATATTTATATATTATATGCTTATATATCTATATATTATATACTTATATATAATATATATACCTATTAGAGACACACCTATATATAGGTGCATACATATATATAAAAATACACATAATATCCTTGTACATAAGTGTTTTCTATCTAAATGTGATTATATTATATTTATTATTATTATGTATATTACTATATGTGATTATATTATATTTATTATTACTATATGTTTATAATATATAATTTATGTTGTGTGTATATTATATATAATATCAAATTATATATATTATTTATGCATTGCATGCATTACACATTGCATGCATACATTACACATTGCATGTTTGTATAAATACTCAAACAGATTGTAAATTGAATAAATTACAAAAAGAGAATCTGACTATTGAAGTTATTACGATGACAGGGAAGATCTAAACACAAACTCAGAAGAAGAAAGCAATGTCAAAATAGCTACATGCAAGGCCACAAAGAAAAATATGAATTGGTCTCATGTTAAAAAATATATACTGCTGGAAGAACTCCAAATTTTTTTTTCAAAAAATAAGAAAGGCAGAGGAAAAATTGGGAAAAGAAACAAGAATAATGCAAGAAAATAATATAAAAAGTTAACATCTTGGTAAAAGAGGTAGAAAAATACTGAAGAAAATAACACCTTAAAAAGCAAAATTGGCCAAATGGAAAAGAAGGTACAAAAATTCACTGAAGAAAAAAAAATTTAAAAGTAGAATAGGTGAAATGGGAAAAGTTACAAAATCTCACTAGAAAAAATAATTCCTTAAAAATTAGAATTGGGCATGTGGAATAACTCTATGAAACATCAAGAAACTATAAAACAAAGTCAAAAGAATGAAAAAAAATAGAAGAAAGTATGAAATGGCTCATCAGAAAAACAATTGATCTAGAAAAAATATCAAGGAGAGATCACTTAAGAACTACTAAACTAATTGAAAGCCACGATTTAAAAAAAAAGTCTAGAAATTATATTTTAAAAAATTATCAAGGAAAGTTAAACTGATATTCTAGAACAAGAGGGTAAAATAACAATTGAAGGAATCTACTAATCACTTTCTAAAAGAGATTCCAAAATGAACACTGTCAGGAATATTATAGCCAAATTCCAGAGCTCCCAAGTTAAGGAGAAAATATTCAAGCAACCAGAAAGAAAGAATTCAAATATCATGGAACCACAGTCATGCTTACACAAGATTTAGCAGCTTTCATATTAAGGAAGTGGAGGCTTGACAGGATAAAATATTTGGGAATCTATCTGCCAAGGAAAAGTCAGAAACTATATGAACTAAATTACAAAACACTTTCCACACAAATAAAATCAGACCTAATCAATTGGAAAAATATTAAGTGCTCATGGGTAGGCAGAGCGAACATAATAAAAATGACAATACTACCCAAACTAATCTACTTATTTAGTGCCATACCAATCAAACTCCCAAGAAATTATTTTACAGATCTAGAAAAAATAGTAGCAAAGTTCATTTGGAAGAACAAAAGGTCAAGGAT
>JAJPUD010001016.1:70440-91640 GCA_023553655.1 Myrmecobius fasciatus | reverse complement strand
CTTGCATGAACTGATGCTGAGTGAAACGAGCAGAACCAGGAGATCATCATGCACAGCAACAACAGTATTACATGATGATCAATTCTGATGGACATGGCTCTCTGCAACAAAGAATTGTCTCAAACCAGTTCCAATTGTTCACTGAAGAAAACCACATACACTTAGAGAGAGGGAAATGAAATATGGACCACAATGTAACATTTTCATGATCTCTATTGACATTTGCTTGCATTGTGTTGCTTTTCTCTGATTCTTTTTTTTTTCTTGTAGATAGGATTTTCCTTGCATAACTTCTCAAGCATTTCAATATTATTAACATGTAGTGGACTTCCTGCCGTCCAGGGGAGGGGAAGGGACTGGGGGTAAAATTTGTAATGGAAAGCTTTGTAAAGATCAATGTTTGGGAACTACCCATACATATGTTTTACAAATAAAAAGCTTTAATAAAAAAAAGGAAATGGAGGCTTGGAATATGATATTCTTAAAGGCAAAGGAGTTAATCAAGAATAAACTATCCAGAAAAACTAACTATAATCCTTCAAAGGAAAAAAGTGGATTTTTAATAAAACAGAGGGACAGTTCTCTTGACTGCTTGACAGTAAGCTCTTGAAGAAAAGACCAAAGCTGAATAGAAAATTTAACATTTAAATACAAGACAAGAGAAATATAAAATGGTAAACATTAAAGTATTTTTTTTAACACTTTATAAGAGACTCAAGGTTAAATTTCATTTTGCTAAATTAAAAGATGATATTTGTAATGTCTAAAAACCTTATCATCATTATAGCAGTTAGGAGTATATATAGACAGAAGATATGGATATGAATTGACTATGATGGGATGATCTCAAAAAAATTAAGGGGTGAGAGAGAGGGTGGGAGAAGGGAGAAGAGGAGAAAAATAGAGAAAATTATCATATATAAATAGGTTTATAAGAAAAAGCTTTAAAATGGATAAGAAAATGGAAGAGGCAATGCATGAATCTTACTCGCATTGGAACTGGTTCAAAGAGGGAATAACATACACACTCGGTTATAGAAAAGGGAGGTAAGAAGGAAAGAGGATAAGAGGGTGAAGGTAGTAGAAGGAAGGGCTTATGAAAAGAGGAAGTGGTCAAAAATCAACACAGACCTCTGAGGAACTATGAGGGAGACACATACACACACACAGAAAGATGGAGGGAGGGAAAAAGGGAGGAAGAAAGAGAAGGAAAAGAAGGAAGAAAGATAAACAGGTCAAAATACAGTAATTATAACTCTTAATGTGAATGGGATGAAATCACCCATAAAATGAAACAGATAACAGAATGGATTAGAAGCCAGAATTTAATAATAGGTTGTTTCCAAGAAACACATTTGAAACAGAGAGACACACAGAATAAAAATAAGGAGTTTTTTTTTAAAGAAAGAAGAAAACTAAATTATCAGAATCAAAAATAAAAAGGGTGAATGCACCACCAATGAAGCAATTATTAGGAGTTATTTTTGCCTAATTATATGCCAATAAATCTGTCAATCTAAGTGAAATGGATGAATATTTACAAAAATTTACAAAATAAAATACTTAAACCAATTTTGGAAAACAAAAATTAAACAAATCATAAATGAGCTCTCAGAAAAAATCCCCATTACCAGATGTAATCACAAATAATATAAAACATTTAAAGTATAATTAATTCCAATATTCTATACATAAGCTATTTGGGAAAATGGGGAAAGAAGGAGTCCCTACCAAATTCCTTTTATGACACAAATATGGTGTTGATACCAAAAAGAGCAAAAACAGAGAAAGAAAACTATAGACCAATTTCCTCAATGAATACAGGTATAAAAATTTTAAATAAAATTCCAGCAAGGAGATCATGGCAATATTTCAAAAAGATCATACAACATATCCACATGAGATTTTTTAATCAGGAATGCAAGGCTAGTTCAATATTATGAAAACTATCTGTATAATTGACTATATCAATAAAAAAACACCAAAGTTTTCCCAATACTATTAAGGGTGAAACAAAGATGCCCATTATTAACACTGTTCTTCAATACTGAAATAGAAATGCTAGCTAGAGTAATAAGAGAAGAAAAAGGGATTAGAATAGGCAATGAGAAAATAAAACTATCACTCTGCAGACAATATGATGGTATATAGGGAGCATCAACTAAAATAAACTAGTGAAAAAATTAACAACTTCAGGAAAGTTGCAGAATATAAAATAAACACATATAAATCAGCGTTTCTATAGATTACTAATAAAAATTCAGCAGCAAGTGATAGAAGAGGAATTCTGTTTGAAATAATTGCAGACAATATAAAATATTTAGAAAACTACCTCCTAAGGCAAACCCAGAAACTACATGAACATAATTACAAAATACTTTTTATATAAATATAGACCTAAGCAATTGGAGAAATATTATTTACTTATGGGTAGACCAAGTAACAAAAATGACAATTTCTACCTAAATTAATTTACTCGTTCAGTGCCATGCTAATCAAACTACCGAAGTTTATTTTATAGAGTTACCAAAAAATAACAAAAAAATCATCTGGAAAAACAAAAGGTCAAGAATATCAAGGAAATCGTGAGGAAAAAATATGAGGGAAGGGGGCCTAACAGTACAAGTCTTAAACTGTATTACAAAGTAGTAATCATGAAAACAATCTGGTACTGGCTAAAAAATAGAGTGGTGGATCAGTGAAATATTAGGCATATGATGCAGAGTAGTAAATGATCATAGTAATCTATTATGTGATAAATCCAAAGATCCAAGTTTTTAGGATAAGAGCTCATTATTTGACAAAAATTTCTAGAAAAACTGGAAAGCAACCTGGAAAAAACAAAATATAGATACACAATATATATCAAGATAAGATTAAAATGGGAAAATGATTTAGACATAAAAGATGATAGAAGCAAATTAGAGGACTATGGAGAATTTTGTCAGATCTAAGAATAAGGGAAGAATTTATGATTATACAACAGAGAAAGAATATCCTGGAAAGTAAAATTTGTATATAAAAAGAACTCGTATTGGCTAATACAACAGGAAAGACAAATGACAAATATTGGAGGGCATATGGAAAAACTGAGACACTGATGCACTTGAGGAGTTCTGAACTGATCTAACCATTTTGGAGAACAACTTGAAACTATTCTCAGGGTTATAAAACTACCCTTTGATCCAGCAATATCACTGCCAGGTCTATATCCCAAAGAGATCAAAGAAAAAGGATCTAGAGATACAAAAGTATTTACAGTAGCTCTTTTTCTTGTGACAAAGTAGGGGAAATTGAAAATATGCCCTATCAACAATCACAGAATGACTGCTCACATTTTGGTAAATGTGATGCAATGACTATTGTGCTATAAGAAATGACAAGCAATATTATGGAATATTATTGTTCTGTAAGAAATGACCAGCAAGATGATTTCAGAGAGGCCTGGAGAGACTTACGTGAACTGATGCTGAGTGAAATGAGCAGAACCAGGAGATCATTGTACACGGCAACAACAGTACTATATGACGATCAATTCTGATGGACATGGCTCTCTTCAACAATGAAATGTTTCAAACCACCTCCAATTGTTCACTGAAGAAAGCCATATACACCCAGAGAGAGGGATGTGAAATGTGGACCACAACATAACATTCTCATACTCCTTGATTGATGTTTGCTTACATTGTGTTTCCTTTATCTGATATATCGTTTGTGTAGATAAGATTTTTCTTGCACAACAATGATAAGTTTGGAAATATGTATACATATATTCGATTTGCCAATATTTTAACATAATTAACATGTAGTGGATATCCTGCCATCTAGGGGAGGGGTGGGGAGTTGAGGGAAAAAATTTGTAACAGAAAGCTATATAAGGGTTATTGTTAAAGAATTACCCACACATATGTTATGCAAATAAAATAAAAAAAATTAAAAAAAAAAGAAATGACAAGCAGAATAGTTTCAGAAATATTGTGGAATACTTAAATTAACTGATGCAAAGTGAAGTAAGCAGGAGCAGTAGAACATTGTAATAGCAATATTGCATAATAATCAACTATGAATAATTTAGCTGGTCTGAGCAATACGATAATCCAAGATAATTCTAAAGGCTCATAATGAAAAATACTATCCACCTCCAGAGAAAGAAATGATGATAGGTGAAAGTAGATTGAAGCATGATTTTTTCACTTTTTTATTTTTCTTATTTTTTTTACAATATGACTAATATGGAAATATGTATTGCATGATTTCACATACCACATTTCTTACTTTCGCAGTGGCTGGGGAAGAAAGAGAATTTGGAACTCCAAAAAAGCTTTTTAAATGGATGTTAAGAATAAATAAATGAATTTAAAAAGACAATAAAAAGTCCTGAGCTTTGGGCTTCACATGGTTGTTGCAGGGGCAAAATGAGATAATATGAAGGAAATGGAGGAAGAAAATATGTGCCAGGCACTGTGCTAAGCAATAACAATAGAAATAAGAATATTTTGAAAAGTTAAGAGCATGATAGAAATTTAAGGCTGAAGGATGATGATTGTTATTCCAAATCAATAACTTATGAATCCAATCTGAAGAAATGTTCCTCAATGAGACCTGAGAACTAAAGCTTTCAACTGCCATTGAGTATTGTAGCCTTATCCCGGATCTCACTAACTCATGTCAGTTAACCAATATTAGTCCCCTATAGTCAATTCAGTTTGGTATAATTCATAAAAAGCTAGTTCTCTGGCACACTGGACCAATATCATAAGGGCTCAACACAAGAAGAAGACAATATTCTATTATTGGAGATAGGACTGGGATGGTTGGCAGCTATTTAAGGTACAACAGTCTAGGGGAAAATGAGTTCAACAAGGAACACTTTTGTATTATTTTTCCATGAATGCACCTATTTTAAATTCCATTCTCCATCACATTGAGGCATTTATTTTGTGATGTCTTTATACAATATTTTAAACATATTTTACCAGACTTCTTAGCATAGAATTTGAGATCTTGAGCTAAAAACCCTTAGAGGTCATCTAATCCAGCCTGCCTCATTTTATTTTATTTTTTTTTTAATTTTTTAATTTTTTTGCTTTTTGCTGAGGCAATTGGGGTTAAGTGACTTGCCCAGGGTCACACAGCTAGGGAATGTTATGTGTCTGAGACCAGATTTGAACTCAGGTCTTCCTGACTTCAGGGCTGGTGCTCTATCCACTGTGCCATCTAGCTGCTCCGCCTGCCTTATTTTAAAGATGAGGATGCTCCTTCTCAGATCATGATGCAACAAAACTCACATGTAATATAAGGCCAGGAGAAAATAGACCACAAGTTATTTGGAAATTAAATAATCTAATCCTGAAGAACGAATGGGTGAAAGAGCAAATTATAGACAAAATCGAAAATTTCATCCAGGAGAATGACAACAATGAGACAACATACCAAAATTTGTGGGACACGGCTAAAGCGGTTATTAGGGGTAATTTTATATCTCTAGATGCTTACTTGCGTAAAACAGAGAAGGAGAAGATTAATGAACTGGGCTTACAATTAAAAAAGCTAGAAAAAGACCAAATTAAAAACCCTCAATTAAATACCAAATTGGAAATTCTGAAAATTAAAGGGGAGATCAATAAAATTGAAAATAAGAAAACTATTGAATTAATAAATAAAAGTAAGAGCTGGTTTTATGAAAAAACCAACAAAATAGATAAGCCTTTAGTTAATTTGATTAGAAAAAGGAAAGAGGAAAATCAAATTATTAGTCTCAAAAATGATAAGGGAGAACTTTCCTCCAATGAAGAGGACATTAGAGTAATAATTAGGAGTTTCTTTGCCCAACTTTATGCCAATAAATTTGATAATGTAAATGAAATGGAGGAATATCTACAAAAATATAGATTGCCCAGATTAACATAAGAGGAAATAAATTATTTAAATAGCCCTATTTTGGAAAAAGAAATAGAACAAGCTATTAATCAACTCCCTAAGAAAAAATCTCCAGGACCAGATGGATTTACATGTGAATTTTACCAAACATTCAAAGAACAATTAATCCCAATACTATATAAACTATTCGAAAAAATAGGGAAAGAAGGTGTACTACCAAATTCCTTCTATGACACAGATATGGTGCTGATAGCTAAACCAGGTAGGGAGAAAACTGAGAAAGAAAACTATAGACCCATTTCCCTAATGAATATTGATGCAAAAATTTTAAATAAGATTTTAGCAACAAGATTACAGAAAGTCATCCCCAGGATAATACATCATGACCAAGTAGGATTTATACCAGGAATGCAGGGCTGGTTCAATATTAGGAAAACTATTAGCATAATCAATTATATTAATAACCAAATTAATAAAAACCATATGATTATCTCCATAGATGCAGAAAAAGCCTTTGATAAAATCCAACACCCATTCCTATTAAAAACACTGGAGAGTATAGGAATAAATGGGCTTTTCCTTAAAATGATTAGTAGTATCTACTTAAAACCTTCAGCAAGCATCATATGTAATGGAGTCAAACTAGAACCATTCCCAATAAGATCAGGAGTGAAACAAGGCTGCCCACTGTCACCATTACTATTTAATATTGTATTAGAAATGTTAGCTTTAGCAATAAGAGAAGAAAAAGAGATAAAAGGAATCAGAGTAGGTAGTGAAGAAACCAAATTATCACTCTTTGCAGATGACATGATGGTATACTTAGAGAACCCTAGAGACTCAACTAAAAAGCTACTAGAAACAATTCACAACTTTAGCAAAGTGGCAGGATACAAAATAAATCCACATAAATCATCAGCATTTTTATATATTACCAATAAAGTTCAGCAGCAAGAGATACAAAAAGAAATTGCATTCAAAATAACTGTTGATAGTATAAAATATTTGGGAATTTATCTGCCAAGGGATACTCAGGAACTATATGAACTAAACTACAAAACACTTTCCACACAAATCAAATCAGACCTAGTCATTTGGAAAAACTTAAAATGCTCATGGGTAGGACGAGCGAATATAATAAAAATGACAATACTACCCAAACTAATTTACTTATTTAGTGCCATACCAATCAAACTCCCAAGAAATTATCTTACAGATCTAGAAAAAATAGTAGCAAAGTTCATTTGGAAAAACAAAAGGTCAAGAATTTCAAGGGGATTAATGAAAAAAAAAGGCTGAACATGGTGGACTTGCTGTACCAGATCTAAAACTATATTATAAAGCAGCGGTCATCAAAACCATTTGGTACTGGCTAAGAAATAGAGTAGTCGATCAGTGGAATAGGATAGAATCACAAGACAAACTAGGCAATAACTACAGCAATTTGGTTTTTGATAAACCCAAAGACCCCAGCTTTTGGGATAAGTATTCACTATTTGACAAAAACTGCTGGGAAAACTGGAAACTAGTGTGGAAGAAATTAGGGCTTGACCCACATCAAACACCACATATCAAGATAAGATCTAAATGGGTTCATGATCTGGATATAAAGAGTGATACCATAAGTAAATTAGAGGAATGTAATATAGTTTACCTCTCAGACCTATGGAGATGGAATAAATTTATGTCCAAAGAAGAACTGGAACTCTTAATTGAAAACCAGATAGATAACTTTGACTATATTAAGTTAAAAAGTTTTTGTACAAACAAAATCAATGCAGACAAGATTAGGAGGGAAGCAATAAATTGGGAAAGCATCTTTACATTTAAGGGTTCTGATAAAGGTCTCATCTCTAAAATATATAGAGAATTGTCTCATATTTATAAAAATTCAAGCCATTCTCCAATCAATAAATGGTCAAAGGATATGAACAGACAATTTTCAGAGGATGAAATTAAAACTATTTATAGTCACATGAAAAGGTGCTCCAAATCACTATTGATCAGAGAAATGCAAATCAAGACAACCCTGAGATACCACTTCACACCTGTCAGATTGGCTAAAATGACAGGAAAAGTTAATGATGAATGTTGGAGGGGATGTGGGAGGGCTGGGACACTGATGCATTGTTGGCGGAGCTGTGAACGGATACAGCCATTCTGGAGAACAATTTGGAGCTATGCTCAAAAAGTTATCAAACTGTGCATACCCTTTGACCCAGCAGCATTTCTATTGGACTTATATCCCAAAGAAATCATAAAGGAAGGAAAAAGCCCCACATGTGCAAGAATGTTTGTGGCAGCCCTTTTTGTAGTGGCTAGAAACTGGAAATTGAATAGATGCCCTTCAATTGGAGAATGGCTGAATAAATTATGGTATATGAATATTATGGAATATTATTGTTCTGTAAGAAATGGCCAGCAAGATGATTTCAGAGAGGCCTGGAGAGACTTACATGAACTGATGCTGAGTGAAATGAGCAGAACCAGGAGATCATCATACACAGCAACAACAGTACTATATGACGATCAATTCTGATGGACATGGCTCTCTTCAACAATGAAATGCTTCAAACCACCTCCAATTGTTCATTGAAGAAAGCCATATACACCCAGAGAGAGGGATGTGAAATGTGGACCACAACATAACATTCTCATACTCCTTGATTGATGTTTGCTTACATTGTGTTTCCTTTATCTGATATATCGTTTGTGTAGACAAGATTTTTCTTGCACAACAATGACAAGTTTGGAAATATGTATACATATATTCGATTTGCCAACATTTTAACATAATTAACATGTAGTGGATATCCTGCCATCTAGGGGAGGGGTGGGGAGTTGGGGGAAAATTTGTAACGGAAAGCTATGTAAGGGTTATTGTTGAAGAATTACCCACACATATGTTATGCAAATAAAATAAAAAAATAAAATAAAATAAATAAATAAATAAAATAAAGATGAGGATGCTGAAGCTTGAAAAATGATGCAACTTACAAAGTCCCTTGGGTATCAAAGGGAAAGCCAAGATTTGAACTAATGTTCTCTGCCCGCATCCACCACTAACATTTTCCATTGTATCATGCTGTATTGTATTTATGCATTGACTTACTCACATTTGCAAGGGGGCAGGGATTATTTGTTTTTGTCTTTGTATCCCCAGTACCTGGTTTAATATATGCTTGTTGATTGAATGAATATCAAATCTCATGTACTACAAGGAAGGCTCAAAGCTTCTGGTGGATGATAGCACAAAGGATGCACAATTTGCCAAGCATACTTAGAGAGCAATAACCAATCAGTGCCTTCTCACCTGCCCCTCCATAGGATGATGGATCATGAATGTTCTTTGTGCCAAGTCTGTCTCTTGAAAAATTTATTTTCTGCCTGGAACAATCTGTCCTCCAAGATCTAATGCTTCCAATCTAGGGACTACATCAAGCCCCAGATTTATGAGGACACTGAGAAATGGATAAGATGTGGCATCCCCCCAACACTTACGAAATGGCATCCACCATGGCGAGCCCCATGAGGATGGAACAGACAGCATGATCCTCCCGGTAGTCAGGCAATCCACAGATGCAGTAATAACAGTCTCCCAGAATCTTGATACGCAACTGATGGTATTTCTGAAATAGGGAAAAAGCAGGCTTGGGCATCTTGCTCCCTCACTTGATCAATCAATAAACATTTTATTAAGCAGCTATTAAGTGGCAGGCACTGTGCTAAGTGCTGAGCAAACATCAGGGAGGTGACACCATGACATGTAAATGAATTGGATTTAAGTGAAGGAGGGCTGTGAAAGGTCACCCACTCACTTTCCCCTCCTGAGTCATCTGGGTCCAGTGGTAAGATATAGATCAAGACGACTGGAGATGGCTCTGAATGCAAAGGGAGACTTTGGCCTTTTTAGGTTAAGGTCTTCAACAGGTCTCAGTTTAACTGAGGCTGATCCTGTTCAGTGATTAAAGCTAGGTAGCAAACAAAAAAAAAGAATCTCCTCTTTCACCTAGTCCAAAAACAAAAGACAGTCCCTGACCTCAAGGAGCTTACAAACTAATGGGGAAGACAAACATGTAAACAAATATATACAAATCAAGCATTGTCTCTCTCTCTCTCTGTCTCTCTTTGTGTATATATATATGTATATATAATATACATATATATATATACATATACACACACACACAAAATTAAGAGAGAAAGCAATGAAATTAAGGCGTTAGAGAAGGTTTCCTGTAGATAATAGGATTTTATTTAATACTTAAAGGAAGCCAGGGAAATTTTTGCCTTTCACTTTATCCAGGGGAAAGAGAGCTAGTAAAGCATAGGAGAAACGAAAGAAAATAGGGATGGCTAGCTAGACAAAAGGCCAGCTGCACATCCACAGGGACACTGCTAGAAAGAGAGGAGGACATGGTATACTTACAGCTGCCAGCTTGTCAAAGCGGGCAAAGAGTTCATTGAGCAGCTTCACCAACTCCTGAGCACTACAGGCTGAAGACAGCTGAGTGAAACCCACGATATCAGCAAACAGAATGCTGTAGAAAAAGAGGAAAAGATTAACCACTAGAAGTCATCTACTAAACAAAGTGGAACTCTCCCAATGGGCAGGTTTGCTTTAGTGTTATAAAGGGCTTGCCAATTTAAAGCTCTATCAAATACAAGTTCCTTAAAGACTGGGCTGCACTGTTTCTCTCTTTGTATTCCTAGAACCTACCTTAGTACTTGGCACATAGTAGGCACATAGTAGGTTGATTGATTTTCCATAACCAAATTCAGGACTATGATGCTTTCAAGTTATCCTAGGGCTTACCTAGAGGTGGCTAAGTGGTTCAGGAAACTTGGAGTCAGGAAGATCTGAGTTCAAATACTTAGTTACCTAGCTGTCTGACCTTAGGCATATCATTTAAATGCTTTCAGACTGTTTCCTTAACTGTAAAATAGGGATTATTATAGTGCCTACCTCAAAGAATTTTTCTGAGAATCAAAAGAAATAATGAATGTTATATGTTCACCTTGCAAACTTTAAATGTATCTAAAACCTAGTCATAATTAGCTGTTACTATTCACATACAGATCTTTCCCTCTCCCTCTGAATTTCTATTCTAAGATGATTGGATGAAGAAAAATTATGAGAAGAATTCTGTAGGAGGTTATCCCCTCCTATCCCAATATTAAATGAATCCTATCTCCCAAGGCAGCTAGAAAGTGACAAATTTAATTAAGTATCCAAAACTTACATAATTATGTTATACTTATATCTGCTAGGGCTTTATAGTTTACCTAGGCTTGCCTTGTTTTGTGAAGGAAACAGGACAAAGACAATTGTCTCTATTTCACGAATGAGGAAGAAACAGAAAAACTAATGATTTGCCCATGGCCATAACTGCCTGTAAGGGGGAGAGAAGAGGAAGCTGAGTTCATCCTCTGATACCTGTTTCAAAGGCTCCTTCAATCTTTCCCTTTACCTTTTAGTCTAATGACAAAAGTTGACATTTTCATCCAGCTTTGACATTTCCCAAGGGCATTACTCATGTTATTTCACGTGGTCCTCAGTGTATTCCTGTAAGTTAGGTATTACTGACCCCATTTTATAAATAAGGAATATGAGACTCAATGAGGCACAGTCATTCAGCTAGGAAGAGCCCATGGGTACAATCCAAGCCAGATCCCTGCTGAATCCGAGCCCAGCATTCCTTCCATGACACAGTGCCATGAGGGCAGCACTTTAAAGTCTAAGAAGGATGGGACCTTGTTTCATAGCAGGAGTCAAGTCCCTTGGACTTGGAAAATTCTTTTCCATGATAGCCCCCACACCCCTCAGCAATGCTCAGATCTCCATTCCCTCTATCACTCTTCTGTGGTCAATGGTCTTGTCACTGTACGACAGTCTAGCAGGGAGCCTATCTTCCAGCCCACTCTGGGTCAGGGACTGGGGTCAGGAATACCTGACATTCTCATGGCGGTACATGTACATAGTATTGAACTGTTGCTGGTCCTTCTGGCTCTCATCTTTCTTCATGTCCTTTAACATCTCATCAGCGACATGCTTGGGCAAGATGGAAAGCATAAGATTTTCCTGTAAGAAAAAAAAGGGGGGGTATTAACAGAGAAAAATAGGATTGGACTCTGAACTTTCCAATGGGAACTTTTTTTTTGCTTTTTGTTGAGGCAATTGGGGTTAAGTGACTTGCCCAGGGTCACACAGCTAGGGAATGTTAAGTGTCTGAGACCAGATTTGAACTCAGGTCCTCCTGACTTCAGGGCTGGTGCTCTATCCACTGCACCACCTAGCTGCCCTCAATGGGAACTTTTCATTTACTATTATGGCATCTGCTATCTCAATTTATTTTCTATATATTGTCTCAATGACAATCAGTATAAGAATCACTGTAATGGAGGGCTGGATAAAAAATGGCCCTTATCAATCAACCAACATATGTTTTAAACTATAAGCGCTGTCCTTAGTGCTGGAAACACAGGGACAAATGCAAGAGAGTTCCTGCCCTCCAGAAATTTACATTCAATTGGGAGAAACAGCACTTCATCCTGCAAAGTACCTTGTATTGTATTTACTTTGTAATATTATATATACATATATTTAATTGTATATATAAAATATTACAAAGAAAATACAATATAAGGTACTTTGTAGGATGAAAGGAAGCAATAACAGTTGAGGGGTTTAGGGAAGGTCTCATAAGGAGGTGGTACTTGGGCTGAGTTCAGAAGCAAGCTAGGATATACAAGATCCAGAGGTAAGTTGGGAACATATTTTTAGCATGGAATATATCCTCTGCAAAGACACAGAACAAAGAGATGGGCTGCCATGTAGATGAAACAGTAACCAGGCAAGTTTGGGGTGAATGTAGGGTGCATGAAGGGCATGAAGTTTTAAATTCCTAGAAGTAACAGAGAGCCATTGAAGGGATTTTTGTGGAGGGTTGACATAGTTAGACCCATGCTTTAGAAATATGAATTTGTAAGACAACTCTGAGGTACCAATGCACACCTGTCAGATTGGCTAAACTGAGAGGAAAGATAACGATGAATGCTGGAGGGGATGTGGGAAAGCTGGGACTCTAATACATTGCTGGTGGAACTGTGAACGGATCCAACCATTCTGGAGAGCAATTTGGAGCTATGCTCAAAAAGTTATCAAACTGCGCATACCTTTTGACCCAGCATTGTTTCTATTGGGCTTATATCCCAAAGAGATCTTAAAGGAGGGAAAGGGCCCCACATGTGCAAGAATGTTTGTGGCAGCCCTTTTTGTAGTGGCTAGAAACTGGAAACTGAAAGGATGCCCATCAACTGGAGAATGGCTGAAAAAATTATGGTATATGAATGTCATATAATATTATTGTTCTATAAGAAACGACCAGCAGGATGATTTCAGAGAGGCCTGGAGAGACTTGCATGAACTGATGCTGAGTGAAACGAGCAGAACCAGGAGATCATTATACACAGCAACAACAATATTACATGATGATCAACTCTGAAGGACATGGATCTCTTTAACAATGAAATGTCTCAAACCAGTTCCAATTGTTCACTGAAGAAAGTCATACACACCCAGAGAAAGGGATATAAAATGTGGACCACAACATAATATCTTCATGCTCTCTATTGATGTTTGCTTGCATTGTGTTTCCTTTCTCCGATTTTTTTTCTTGTAGATAGGATTTTTCTTGAACAACAACTTGTCAAGTATTTCAATATTATTAACATGTAATGGACTTCCTGACATCTAGGGGAGGGGAGGGGACTGGGGGTAAAATTTGTAATGGAAAGCTTTGTAAAGATCAATGCTGAGGAACTGCCCATACATATGTTATGCAAATAAAAAGCTTTAATTAAAAAAAAGAAATATGAATTTGGCAACTGTGTAGAAAATGGACTGAGGAGGGGAGAAGTGGAGGAAGGGAAACCATTTGAGAAGTTCCGGCAAAATCCCAAGTAAGAGATGATAAAAGCTACAAATACTGTGATTGTGGTATGAGTGGAAAGAAGGCATCAGATGGGGAAACAAAATCAACAAGACTCGAACGGGAATTGATTAGATGGAGGAGAGGGGTGGTGAATGAGACTGAAGATTTGAGGTTGACTCCTAGGGTATTAATCTGAGATGCTGGAAGAATGGTAGCACCTCAAAATATATGGGATAGCTAGGAGAGATAGGTTTGAGGAAAAGATAATGAATTTTGATTTAGAAATGAGTTTGAGATATTCCTGGAATATCCAAGTAAAATGTCCATGAGGCTGCTGGAGATACAAGACTCTCAGAAAAGAAACTAGGGCTGCATATGTGGACTTTGAATCATCTACATAGAGATAACTGAACCCATAGGAGGTGATGAAGTCATCAAGAGAGTACAGAGTGAATTCGATCAATTTTATAAATTTCTCTCTGCCCTAGCCTTAATATTAACTTGATGAGATTCTAAAGGAAGGAAACTTCACTGATTAGCTGAGGCTCAAAAAGATAGACTCTTGTCAGAGGAGTTGCCCCCCTTTTCTGGTTTGATGAAAAGGTTCTCTTTCATATTTGTTCCCCCTTGGACTTCCAGCTCAGAATACATCAAGAAGTAAGATGATTTCTCCCTTTCTGAGCAGTACATTCCCATACCCCCAACCCTGACAGAAAATGGTGACTTGATTGTTCAAGGAAGCCTGACACTCTCTAGTTCCTGAATTTTGTCTTTCTGTTTCTTTTTCTGAGAATGGGTCAGATATGAAAAATTTTGAGAAAGGATATTAAAAACCTTATGGCTTATCTCATGAATAAACCTAAATTTGAGGATTTTTTCTCTCTCCTTTCCTCCTTTCTTCCTTCCTTCTCTGTCTCTTCCTGACTCCAGGCTCAATGTTCTATCTATTATGCCACCTAAGTGCTTACTGAATTAATTAAATATAATTGTTCTCATTTTACATAAAATGAAAATGAGACAGAAGTGAAGGAACCTGCCAAAATCACACAACTCGAAAGTAGCATAGTTAGGTCTAGGATGAAGGTCTTTTGATTCATGTCTTTTTATTTTAATAGCAGAGGATCCTTTTTTATTTCCAACATAAGCAATGGTAAATTTCAGCTTGCATAACTCAGTATGGTTGTTACTATCCATCTTTCATTTCCATAGCAATGTACTTCATGGCCTTGAAGACTCTAGTGAACTTCATTAAAGCTGTGGAATGGGAGATCAAAATAAGCCCAGTGCATCCTGCTTTGAATGCACCTGAGGAGCTATGGAGGTAGCAACGGTATCTCATGGGCTGATGTCTCCAGAGGGCTCATCGACGTAGGCAAGCCACATCTGAAACCCTGGTGCCCCACTACCTTCTTCCTCTGTGTGTGTGTATTTAGGGACACTGCCCTATGCCCCTATACTATGATCTCAAAGGAAAAGGGAAAGCTTCAAGAGGAACTAGATGACCCCAAGACTGTCCTAAAATCCATCTCATGGCAACTAAGAATCAAATTCCCCCAAGTTATTGTGATTATTGGCTTGGGAGGAATTTTAAGGGAACCCAGAGACCTGGAGCCTTAGCCAACTGCCAAGGGCAACCCAAGGAGGAGTCTCAGGAAGTCTTAAGAGGAAAAAGCAATCATTCAAATCAGTGTGAGAAAGAAGCTACAAGTGGGGGAGGGTTAGAATTTGGGGTTCCCTATCCATTGTGCCGCTGAAAGTATGGAGGAGGGGTCCCACTATTCTGAATAAGACTCCTAGGATCTCAATTATAAAGACAATGGCCTGATCTTCCTATGGTTTCCAAATGTAAGCTTTCTGATCACTTTTATATTTGTATCCCAGCACCTAGCTCAGAGCCTGTCATGAAGTAATCAGTAAGCCAGTCAACAAACATTTTTTAAGCATTTCTTCTGTGCTAGACATTGTGCTAAAGATTGAGGCTACCAATAATAAATTGAAACAGTCTCTTATATGGGTACTTAATAAATGTTGATTGCCTGATCTGATTATAGAAATCTGATGCAATTTTATAAATTAACAAGAAAGGTGGTATGTTCTAGGTTCAGGAGATCTGGTCATGTCTACTAATTAATTTTTCAATTAAATCATGAGTGCTCAGTAGCCAAGGGGAAGCAAAGATGACTAAGATACAATCCCTAGCATCCAGGATCTTTGCATCCTTGAAAACTTGGGAACATCCTTGAAATTTGGGAACAAATAACTAACAAGAAAGGCAGGAGATGCTCAGTGCCAAATGATGGGTAAAGATAAGAAGTGATAAGATAATTCTAGTCCCAGGATCGTATGTTCTCAAGAATCTAGATTACATAGGGACTCCCTGATGGTCCAGGCTAATCCATTCCTGGAAAGGAATCCCTACTACAACTTCCGTAATAAGTGGTCATCTAGCCTTTGCTGGAGGACATCTACCATTTGCAGCACCCATTCACCTTGAGATAGTTCTAACTGTTAAGTGTTTTTTTTTCTCTTAAAGATGGTCTGATGGCTTTCAGCTGGGCTATTCAGGGAAGATTTTAAGGAAAGGCTGAAAATGAAGCTGGAAGTAAAAGGACAGAGAGGATTTGAATAGATGTAGCAAGATCATGAAATCATAGATTCAGAGCTGAAAGGAACCTCTGAGGTGATCTATTTCTGTCTCTGTCTCTTGTCTCTCTCTCTCTCCCTATATATATATATATATACATACATATATATGTATATATATATACATACACACATAAACACATATGTCCTAATCCTTAATAGAATGCAAGTTCCTTAAGAAACTTGCAAGGAGGCATTTTTTTTTTGTTTTTTGCTGAGGCAATTGGGGTTAAGTGACTTGCCCAGGGTCACACAGCTAGGAAGTGTCTGAGATCAGATTTGAACTCAGGTCCTCCTGACTTCAGGGCTGGTGCTCTAACCACTGCGCCACCTAGCTGCCCCACAAGGAGGCATTTTTGATGGTATTTTATTTTATTTATAAAATTTTTGGTTACATTTTGAATTCTAACTATCTCCTTCCCTTCCTACCTCACACTAGAGAAGGCCACCATTTAACATGGAGAGATAGAGATTGATATAAAACCCTACTAAACATACTTATATTTATCAGTTCTTTCCCTGGAGGTAGATGGTGTCTTTCTTCATAGATCCTTTGAAGTTGATTTGACTCTTTGCAATATTCAGAATAACTTAGTCATTACAGCTAATCTTCTAATAATATTGCTATGTATACACAAATTCATATACATACATATATAGGTACACATATGCACATATATATACATACACATATTACAATATTTTCTTAGTTCTGCTAGAAACTTAATCTCTTTGAATCTCTGCACAGTGTTTAGAACATCATAGGTGCTAGATAAATGCTTGTTGATTTACAGAAGGGTCAAATCTTTATTTTACAGATAAGAAAACTGAAGACCAAAGAAGGGAGGAAGAAGAACCCTGATGCAAGCAGAATGAAATGGTCAAACCAACCTTTTAGGAAGATTAATTTAACAATGGAATGAAGAATGGCCAGCTTCTTTCATACAATATCATCTTTCCAGGTCCTCTCCTCTCCCACACTGTCCTCTGTTGCCACATTCTCATCTCTCAGAGTCCAAGTATTTTAAGGCTTCTAAGACTCTGCTTTACATCGTTCCTAGGAATCTGCCTTTCTAGAGAATCCTTCTGGTGCCATCTTTGAATCTCAAAGACACCCAAATCCAAAATAATTCCTGGAATGCTAAAGCTTAATTACAGCCCTTGTGTTGTCTGGAGTCATTCATAGAATGCTGGGGATGGAAGGGGCCTTAGAGATAAGTGGGATCAATCTCTTTATTTTTAGATAAGGAAACTAAGAGCTGGAGACATGAAGTTACAAATCCAAATCAGTGGCAAAATTAGGACTAAAATCTGGGCCTTATTACTCCTTAGTCAAGGGCTAATTCAGTTTACCTTTCCCCATTAAATCATTGAAAGAGCTGTATGATGTAGTGGATAAATTACTGGGCTTGGAACAAGGAAGATATGGGTATACCTACCCCTACATTTAAATTAGCTGTGTAACTCTGAGTAACTCACTAAACCTCTCTGGGTCTCAGATAATTAGCTAGCATTTTGGTTGGGATCTGTGGTTGTTGGAGAAAGTTCCTATGTCAAGGGTTTCAAAACACTAGCATATATAAAAATGAGGGGCTTAGAATCAATAACTTCAGAAATTCCTTAAGCTTTACATCTATTGTCTTAGGATCCTATTTATTGAATAATCAAAATAATAACAAATCTCAGCTGAAGTTCCACTTCAAACTATGACAAAATGATTCTAATATAATGAAAAGCTCTAGTCATCTCCTCCATCCTTAACATTCCATAAAATGGAATCACTGGAACTCATTACAATAGAGAGAATACTGCATTCTTTCTTTTTTCCACATCATATCTCTTTTCCTGCCCCAGCTGGAGCTATAAGATTGTTGACTGAGTTAGAATAAAGGCAGCAGAAAGAGAGGAAATTCAGCTTATCCCTAAAGTCTGGGAAGTGGGTACAGAGAAGAGCCCCCAAAATCCAAGAAGCTACAACCTGTCCCAAGCTATATTTTTCCAAATTCCTCAAAATTGTTATTCAATGCTTGAGGGGCCCAACCTTGGGGATTTCCTAATATTTCAGACCTACTCTTTAAGAGACCTTAAAGTTAATAAACTCACAGATATGGAGATTAAGAGATTATATGTGGCATTGTAAGAACTCATCTAGTTCTATCCCTTCATTTTACATGTGAGAAAACCAAAACGGTCAATGACTTATTTAAGATCACACAATCAGTAATTGGTGAAACCAAGATTCCACTCGGGTCTTTTGGATCCAAATCCAGAATTCTTCCTGCTATACAGCATTGCCTCCTTTCCTTTCATGCGACTGAACCCCAAGGCTTGGTCAAGGATATTGAGGCAATTACTCAGCATCGCTCAAGCAGTAACACCAAACTACTCATTTGCTACTTAGCAAAAAGGATTCATCTAATACCTACTTGTTGCTAAGTTGTGACAGCAGAAAGATTGAGATGCTAAGTCATTAGTTCAGAATTATTTCCTTAGGGCCTGATAGAAAAGGAAACTAGGAAGTGAATGGAAAGAAGGTAAGGAAGTAATATCATGACAATGACTAGAAGAGATCAGTAGCTGCCCATATTCCATTATGAAATAAAACTAGGGGACCAAAAGTACTGGAGGAAAGAGCTCCAGGAGAATCAGTATTCAGAGAAATGATAAATAGAAGTATGTGCAGAATAATCTTATATATACCCATACCACACCCCCCCCATACACCCCTATTTGTGTCTAATGGTAGCCATCTCTGGGTGAGGGCAGGGAGAAAAGGAAGAAAAAAGGCAAAAAAATTTCTATTATAATATTTAAAAGGAATAGCAAGTTGTATATAACCAATTTGCAGTTTCATGTACAATCATCTTTTTATTTTTACTACATCATGGAAATGCTTGTTTTATCACACAAATTAAAAATAATATAATTTTTTAAAAGTCTGGAGGCAGAGGATCCGAGTTCAAGTGTTGATCCAGCCACTTTGCCTCTTACTACTAGGTGATCTTGGGCAAGTCACTTAACCATTTTGTATCTATATTTCCGCAAGTGTAAATGAGGATATTGGACCAGAAAGCTCCAAAGGATTTGTCCTGTTTTAAGTCTATTATTTTAAGGTTATATGAAATACTGAAGAGCAGTAAGTAGTTTCAGAACACTTTAAAGACACTGAGTTAAACTCTCATTTTACAGATGAAAAAAAAATGGGATTAAGTGACTCGGCCAAGTTTACACAGGTTACCAGTATCAGAACTGGGTTTTAAATCCAAATCTTCTGACTTCAAGTCTAATCTTGGACTTGGATTATGAATCCTTCCTCACAAAACTGAAGACTCCCTCAAGAAGACAGCATTTTACTCTGGCCACAAGTGAATGAAGTCTTCTTTTTTTTGTTTTTTGTTTTTTAAATTTTATTTTATTTGCATAACATATGTGTGGGTAATTCTTCAACAATAACCCTTACATAGCTTTCCGTTACAAATTTTTCCCCCCAACTTCCCCACCCCTTCCCTAGATGGCAGGATATCCACTACATGTTAATTATGTTAAAATATTGGCAAATCGAATATATGTATACATATTTCCAAACTTATCATTGTTGTGCAAGAAAAATCTTATCTACACAAACAATATATCAGATAAAGGAAACACAATGTAAGCAAACATCAATCAAGGAGTATGAGAATGTTATGTTGTGGTCCACATTTCGCATCCCTCTCTCTGGGTGTATATGGCTTTCTTCAGTGAAGTGAATGAAGTCTTCTAATGGGTCTAGTCATCAGGTTTTGAGCCAGAATCAATCTTAGTTTAGCCCCTTCATTTTCACATATGAGGAAACTTAGACCCAAAGAGTGAACCAACTGAATCAAGGTTACACAGGCAGGAAGAAGTAGCCTGGATTTGAAGCCAGGTCCCCTGACTCCTGATCCAGAGCTCTTTACACTAGATCATGCTGTCATACAGCATTGGCTATACCAGTAAGTTACCATGGCAACCTGTCCTAGGGTAGAACATAGCCAGCTCCTCCATCAAGCTGACTTTTCACTTGAGAGAGCCGTTAACAGACTGGATATTGACCTTCCCTTCATATGCATGAGATTATCAGAGGTAGAAAAATTAGTAAAAAACCATAATGAAAATCAGTCAAAGCCCAAGGCTCAGGCCTCCAGGAAATTAAAGTCTGATAAAATGTTTCACACAAAGAAAATGTGTGCCCCAAAACACTGGGAATGAATCAGGCTAGTGATTATGTGGAGACATGGAAAGGATAGAAAGAATGCCATAGGCTGGTACTTTTCTGTAGCACCGATGGGGAGGTGGTTTTAAAACAGTAAAGGATCCTGTCAGTCTCCAGATGAGGATTGTGAGCCTTTCACCTGCAACAGAACGTGACAGGAGCCACATCCCAGGATCATCCAGAAACCAACCAAATGTAAGCTCCTTGAGAACAAGCCTGTTTTCCTCGATCTGTATCTCCAGCACTTAGCACAGAGACTGATGGAGAGAAGATGTAATCCTTGGACTCATGGAGCCTCCAGCCTTGTAGAAAAGGATGCATAAAACACAATACCTAGTAATAAATAACAAACCAACTGGGCTGGACCCAGAAACCATCAAGCCTTCTCCTCCCCAAAGGACTCTCTCAGCTGGTGCATCCCCTAGGGCTTCGGCATGCCCCAGAAATTCCAATTCCCCACTACCCCTTGGCTCCTTGCATCAGATGATGCCGGTCAATGACTTAGACAA
>JAJPUD010001016.1:0-70430 GCA_023553655.1 Myrmecobius fasciatus | reverse complement strand
CAGGTGAAGCAAAAACATTCCTGCAAGTGAGCAAAGGGAAGAGGTGAGAAGAGCTGACTAAAGCGGGAGTCCTTGGGGGGTACTATAGCTGAGCTGTTATTTGGGGGAAGGGTACAAGGGAATTAGTAGGAGGGAATACAGCCCACTCTAGCCCACAGAGTTTATTCCCAAAAGCAGCAAAATTCAGGGTTTTTTCAAAAAAATTAAAAGGAGCAAACAATTCTGTTTTTTCTTAGCTATCAGAATCACAGCTTTAGAACTAGATGATCTTACAGGGGACCAAGTTTCACCTTCCCACATTTCACAGAAAGGGGTTGAAGCATTGAAGCATAGGTAGCTGCCTTCCTTAGTCACACAATGAGTAAATATTTAAGGTAGGACATGAACTGTCTTTCTGATTCCATGTCCACAGTTCCCTATTCTTTATTCTTGTTTTTCAGTGATTTCAGTCATGTCTGACTCTTTATGATCCCATCTGGGGTTTTCTTGGAAGAGATGCTGTAGTGGTTTGCCATTTCCTTCTCTAACCCATTTTACATATAACAAAACTGAGACAAACAGGATGAGGTGACTTGCCCAAGTTCACACAACTAGGAAGTGTCTCAAGCCAGATTTGAACTAAGGAAGATGAGTTTTCAGGCCCGAAGCTCTATTCCCTCATCCTCTGTATCATGCTATAGCTAAGCCACAACTCGAATGATTTTTTCATTTGAATTTGAATTACTTTAGAAGGAAAAAAGACTTCAGCCATGCTAACACCAAGTCAATAATTTCATTTCGGGACACTTTTCAGCCTGCTATGTATCATCTAAAAAGTTTTTCTTCAGTACCAATAAATAATCTTTTAGACTCAAATAAAATTTCATTCATGTTGTTAGAACAGTTTTAATTCAGTTGAAAATAATTTAGCTTTATACTAGCTAACTTATGAGTAGAGCAGAAAAATATCTAGGAACCTTGAAATTGGAGCATCTGATTGTACATGCCTGCTAGGTTCAGACAGTCTGTACAAGTCTGTGAATAAATATGTGACAACCACAAGAACAGTGTTCATAATCACCTTCTTAGATTTATTCTGGGTATTATTCCAGTAGGAAGTCTAAGGTACAGCAGGACAATTATAGAATAAGGAAATGACAGTGTTTTCTTAGAAAACTATCAAAAGTAAATTGGAGGAGTAGCTAGGTTCATCAGCCTGACATCAGGAAGATCTGAATTCAAATCTAATCTCAGACACTTACTAGTTATGTGACCATGGGCAAGTCACTTTGGCTGATTAGCCTCCCTCCACCCCATTCCACCCCAAAAAGGCAAATTGGAAATTTACAATCTACAGAGTAGATTCAAGGAGGGAGTCATACTCTTTCTGGAATACAGGAATGGAATCATCTACTCTTTGGGGGAGGCAATGTGGAAAAAGCATTAAATATAAGATCAAGAGAATCTAAATTCAAATCCTATTTTTGACATTTAATACCCTTTGTATCCCTTGGATAAGTAACAATTTCTCAAGGTCCAGGTTTAATCATTTATAAAATGAGGGCTTTAGACTAAATGGACTCTGAGATCCCTTCCATTTTTAAATCTAAGATCCTATAAGGACTCCACTAACAAATTGCACTTACCTTTCCTCTCACCCCCCCAAAGAGTCTCTTTCTCTTTAGGAGTCTTTGAGCTAAGCAGATGCCAAGATGATTCCTTTTTTTTTGCAGGGCAGTATAAATAGCATTGAGGGGTCCTTTCTACATTATCTGATAATACAAACTCTCTTCTCTTGAACACTTCCCTTGCTTCCTATGAGACACCTTCTGGTTCAAATCCTAACCCTTTAAGGTGGCTGCTCTCCAAGGTTCTGATCTGAGATTTTATCTATCTTCTCTTTGCACTCATTACTTCAAAGGCTTTAACTATCATCAATATATCCTGACTCCCAGAGTTCTGATCTGAGGTCTTACCTATTCTCTCTCTGCATTCACCCCAAAGGCTTTAACTATCACTAATATGTCCTGACTTCCAAAATCTCTCTATCATTCAAGGTCAAATGGCACTTCTGCTTTTCTAGCCTTATATCAACCAACCAAACTGGTTATTCATTATCCCCTTGTACATAGTCAGTACTTTCCTGCCTCCAAGACTTTGCTCATGCTTATCTGGTCCCATCTCAGCCATCTATGTCTTTTGAAATCCTACACAACCTCCAAGACCCAACTCAAAAGTCTTCATCTATGAAGTCTTCCCTGACACTATCATCCTGTCATAAATATTCTTTCCTTCCTAGTCTTCATCTATAACACTTCATGTCTCTCTTATTTCCTTAGTATATTCCATGCTTCTTATAGCAATTATATAAGTATTATAAAGTTATTGAATATTTGTACACATACTACAACATTTCCACATTTTGGACTGTAAGGTTGATGAAGATAAGGATTTAATCTATTAAGCTATAATTACTATGTTACCTGCATGGCCTAGTATAATACTCTGCCCATAATAGTTGCTTTATGAATGGTCATTCAATGAAGCCTAAGATATTTTGATGCCTGAAGATAGGGGGTTAGAGTGAATAACCCAGTGAGGTATTTTTAAAGCAAAGGATTCTGAGATTATATATTCTGGGGACACACACAAATTACAAGACTCAAGACCCTTTTTCTAGTGGACTACCATATTTCCATGAGACCTGAATTCTAATCTAGTCTTAGTTTCCTTATTTGTAAAATGGGGAGAAAGGGGATTTAGATGGCCTTTAGGGCCTTTTCAACTTGAAATCTATAATTCTGGGAGTCTTTGAATTCTTCACTACCCAGAAAAAGATAATTACAATTTCTTCTTCATTTATTCTTTGGTTCTCTCAATTGTTTGAAATCTCTCTGTTGAACTCTCAATTTCTTGGCCTTCCTACTCTCTTCACTTTGATCTCTGAGAAGATCAAAATTGTTTCCTGGGTACCTCTCTTAACAACCTTGATGCAAGCCCTGCCCCTGTCCCTGCTTCCATCTTCTTGGCCTCCTGACCCCACTTTGAAGCAATAATTCTCTATTATATCCCTGCTCCTCTCCCCATCCCATAGACTCAAACCTCTATCTTTGAAATCCTTCATCTCTTTCTATTTGTTCCTTACCCTCTAACTTTAATTATGTTACAGTTTACCTTATTTTTTAAAAAAGTCTTCCTTTAGCCCTACTCATTAGTTATTTTTTAGTCATTTCAATTATGTCTGACTTTTAGTGACTCCATTTAGTAATTTTTTTAGCAAAGATGCTAGAGTGATTTGCAATTTCTTTCTGCAAGTCATTTGCAAATGAGGAAACTGAGGCAAACAGGGTTGTGACTTGCCCAAGGTTACATAGCCAATATGCCAGAGGGCTTGAACCTAGTTCTTCCTGACTCGAAGCCCATTTCTCTATCCTTTCTCACCTAGTTTGAATGCTCAGATTTGGTATTTCATTAGGGAATGGGATTCTTCACCAAAGCAGGTAGAAACTATATGACTTAGTAGATCATCATTATTATCATCATAATTTAAAAAACAACAATACAGCACTCTCAGGCTTGCAAAGTACTTTACAAATATTTTATCATTTGGTTCTCATAACAATTTTGGGAGATAGATGCTATTTTTGTCCCCATTTTACAGATAAGGAAACTGAGACAGACAGAGATCAAGTGACTTTATCCAGGGCCACAGAGGTAGGGTTCTGAGGCTGCAGCTGAACTCAGAGCCTTTTGACTCCAGATCCTAAGCTCTGTAGTCACTATACTACATGAGGGAATTGTATGGGGCATTTAAAGGGATAAATTACTTATTAAAGGTCATATAGTTGATAAACATTAAAGGAAGGAATTTGAACCTAAGCCTTGCTGATTCCAAGCTACCATATGCTTTTGATGTATTCCCTCATACTGTCTTTGAGTTAGTCTAGATGTCAGGTTTTTGTCCTCCCACTTATTGTCCTTATGACCTCCTACAATCTTAATTTCCACATTTTTATCATTGCATTAAAACATTTCTTTTTGAGATTACCTATATTTCCACCGAGTGTCTTTTTTTCTTCAATGGTCTCTTTTCTGTTTTTATATTCAGGGAGACAGTATAAGAAAGTGGAAAACACACTGCCTCTGGAATCTAAGGATCTAAGTTCAAATTCTACTTTACATATCTGACTCTGGTCAAGTTACAGTCTCCTTGGGGCAAAATTTCATCATCTGTAAAAAGGAGGGTATTAGACTAGATGTCCTTGGAATTTTTCCTTCCAGATCCATATTTATGATTCTATAATCCCTCTTGTCATTACATTTAAATTCTTCCAATTTCTTCAAAATTCTTTCCTCCTTTCATTTGCAAGGCTCTTCCTTCTCTTATTTACCTTGTTTCTCTTTCACTTAGTATTTAGTGTGTAACCTTCCAGCGGCCTCTTTAAATCCCCCGGATGATAAATCCAGATGAGTTGGGACCAAACATATGAACTTCCAGGTCATTAGCTGCTGGTATTCCTGCTCCATTTCATCCTCCATTAGAATGTGAGCTCCTAAAGGCCAAGAACCATTTTCACTTTTCTTTGTAACCCCAATTTTGTATAATGTCTGGTACATCATAAGCACTTGATAAATGCTCACTGACTTGACAGATATTCTACTAACATTTTGTTACTGTTGAGTAGTTTCAGTTATGTACAACTCTTCATGGCTCCATTTAGGGGTTTTCTTGGCAAAGACATGGGAGGGGTTTGCTATTTCTTTTTCTAGCTCATTTTACAGATGAGGAAACTGCCCAGTTGAATGACTTGCCCAGAGCCACATAGTTACTAAGTGTCTGAAGCTGGATTTGAACTCATGAATGTAAGATTTGTTGATTCCAAACCTAGAGTTTTATCCACTGTACCATCTAGCTACTCTTTCCACTAATACAGGATCATAGATTAGAGGGAATCCTAAAGACCAGTCCCTTCATTTTACTGACAAGAAAACTGTGGCCCAGGGAGATGAATTGATGTGTCTGAGGTTACACAACTAGTAAGGGTCAAAGATAGGATGTAATCCCTGATGGTCTTGATGTGTGGTCCAGCACTCTGCACACTACACCACACAGCCTCCATAATCATCTTTGTCAGCTATAAAATCAGGTAGCTGGACTAGATGATTGATCTCTAAGGTTCTGCCCTGCCCCGAGGCTCTATGATTTTCTCTCTCCTGACTGTAAAAGATGACAGGATTTTTGTTCCCTTGATAGATATCAGAAAAAAGGTTACAGACTGCCTACTTGGAGAGAGAAATCTCTGCCCCATCCTAGCTTCGCAGGGTGTTAGGAAGTAGAATAACAGTATGTCTCCTTAGAATGCCTCCTATGACCAGTTATTTTAGCTGCTGTTAATGTAGATTAGGTATACAATCCCCAGGTGAGAGAATTCCCTTCTCTTCTCTGCTAGAGAGTGCAGGATGTTCTCCAACCGATGTGCTCCCACTCACTCTTGATAGTTGGTTGTAAGCTAATTAAGATCAAGACAGTGATGCTTCATCATCATCAAGAAAGCCCAGTGAGCAGAGTTTCTTCAATATAGATTGCCCAAATGACTCTAGCCACAAAACACATTTAAAATCTATTGCTATAGGCTTGGGATAGAAAATGCCATGTGAATCCAGATAGAGAACTATGGAGACTACATGCAGAATGAAGTGTAGTATTTTCACTTTTTTGTTGTTGTTTGCTTGTTTGCTTTTTCTTTATCATGATTTTTCCCCTTTGGTCTGATTTTTCTTGTACAACATACAAATATGGAAATATGTTTATTTTTCTAATTAAAGCTTTTTATTTGCAAAACATATACATGGGTAATTGTTCAACATTGGCCCTTGAAAAGCCTTCTGTTACAAATTTTTCCTTCCTTCCCTCCACCCCCTTCCCTAGATGGCAAGTAATCCAATATATGTTAACACCTGTCAGACTGACTAAGATGACAGGAAAAGATAACAATGAATGTTGGAGGGGATGTGGGAAAACTGGGACACTCATACCTTGCTGGTGGAACTGTGAACGGGTCCAACCATTCTGGAGAGTAATTTGGAACTATGCTCAAAAAGTTATCAAACTGTGCATACCCTTTGACCCAGCAGTGTTTCTACTGGGCCTATATCCCAAAGAGATCTTAGAGGAGGGAAAGGGACCCACATGTGCAAGAATGTTTGTGGCAGCCCTTTTTGTAGTGGCTAGAAACTGGAAACTGAATGGATGCCCATCAATTGGAGAATGGCTGAATAAATTATGGCATATGAATGTCATGGAATATTATTGCTCTGTAAGAAACGACCAGCAGGATGATTTCAGAGAGGCCTGGAGAGACTTGCATGAACTGATGCTGAGTGAAATGAGCAGAACCAGGAGATCATTATAAATGGCAACAACAAGACTATATGATGGTCAGTTCTGATGGACATGGTTCTCTTCAACAATGAAAAGTCCCAAACCAGTTCCAGTTGTTCAGTGATGAAGAAAGCCATATACACCCAGGGAGAGGGATGTGAAATGTGGACCACAACATAGCATTTTCACACTCTCTATTGATGTTTGCTTGCATTATGTTTTCCTTCTCAAGTTTTTTTTTTCCTGTACAGCAAGATAACTATATAAATATGTATACATATATTCGATTTGTCAAATATTTTAACATAATTAACATGTAGTGGATATCCTGCCATCTAGGGGAGGGGATGGGGGATAGGAGGGAAAAATTTGTAACAGAAAGCTTTGCAAGGGTCAATGTTGAAAAATTACCTATGCATATGTTTTGCAAATAAAAAGCTTTTAAAAAATAAATAAAATATATGTTAAATCCAATATATACATACATATTTATACAGTTATCTTGCTGTACAAGAAAAATCATATCTACGGGAAAAAAAACCTGAGAAGAAAAACATAATGCAAGCAAACATCAACAGAGTGTGAAAATGCTATGTTGTGGTCCAGACTCAGATCCCACAGGCCTCTCTCTGGGTGTATATGGCTTTCTTCATCACTGAACAATTTGGAACTGGTTTGAAACATCTCATTGTTGCAGAGAGCCATGCCCATCAGAGTTGATCATCGTATAGTCTGTTGCTGTGTATAATGTTCTCCCGGTTCTGCTGATTTCACTCAGCATCAGTTCATGCAAGTCTCTCCAGGCCTCTCTGAAATCATCCTGCTGGCTGTTTCTTATAAAACAATAATATTCCATAACATTCATATACCATAATTTATTCAGCCATTCTCCAATTGATGGGCATCCACTCAGTTTCCAGTTTCTGGCCACTACAAAAAGGGCTGCCACAAACATTTTTGCACATGTGAGTCCCTTGGAAATATATTTAAAAGGATTGTACATATCTAGCTTATGTCAGATTTCTTGCTGTCTTAAGGGTGAAATAAAGGAGAGAGGAAAAAATTTGGAACACAAAAATCTTACAAAAATGAATGCTGAAAATTATCTTTACATATATTTGGAAAAATGAAATACTATTGAGAAAAAAATCTATTGGTGGAATCCATCAATATTGGCCTAAGAATCATGGATTTAGAACTGATACGAACTTGAGACCCTTAAGCCCAACCCCATCCTTTTACAATTGAAAAACCTAAGATTTAGAGAGGTTAAGTAACTTGCCCATTATCATACAGCTAGTAAACAACAGAATCAGAATTGGAACCTAGGACGGGTCCTATGGCTCTCAATCTGGACCTCTTTCTAATGCTTTCCATGCTTCCTGCAGGAAGCCTATGTCAGTAAGAATGGATCTAAGAATTTTGAAAGAAAAAGGGAAAACTAATTCTATTTTCATTTAGCATCCCTATACAATTTCATACTGAATATTTTAGGAGATATTACTAATAATAAATGTTTTCTAATAGAAGCTTCTTCACTCTGTGCAGAATATCAGAGTTTCAAGGAATACAAGTTGGGAAATGCTGAGTCAGGGACCTGATGGGGGTCAATTATGCTGAAAGCTCATCTCTGCTAACCCTAAAGCAGGGATTCTTAATTTTTTATCTCATATCTCTCTTTGGCAGTCTAATGAAGTCTATAGGTCTCTCCTCAGAATGATTTTCATTGCATAAAATAAGATACATAATATTACCAAAAAAAAAACCCAATCACACTGAAACAGTTGTTGAAATATATACACACATACACAGATATTTAAAGTTCACAACAAACAGGTTAAGAATCTCTATCCTAACTCAATGCTCAAAAAATTAAGTAAAGACCATACAGAGAAAGTCTGAATAGAAGAGTATTTCTCCAAAATTGGATCAGGAAGAAAGATCTGACTCACCTCAGACAAAAGTCTGGGGAAGTAGGAACCTGGAATCAAGGTCACTCAATGAGTCACACTCTAGTCCCAAGGGAACAAAGAAACATCCTGGGGCTGGGCCCAGGAAAAGATGATAATAACAGAGTATATTTATATAGTTTTACATATATTCTTTCATTTGTTCCTCATATCAACCCAGGGAAGGTAGGTACTATTATCCCCATTTTATAGGACAGAGCCATAACTGGGGCAAAATGACCAGGGTTTTAACCTAGGGTTAACCTGGGGAACCCAGGGTTCCCCACATAGGAGGGAAGGGAAAGCTTTCTTTCTAAGCCAAGTGGTATAACTATCCCTAGCTCAGGGGTTCCATAAAACCAATGCACCCTTCTTGTCAGTATTTTATTCTTCCTTGCCTTCCTACTGTTTCCCCTCACATGGAACATTTGCTCCTCCAACTCTTCCTTAAAGAGTGGTCATTGGCTGTCAAGAGCGTCACCACTGTTCCAGTCATCCAGGTTCACAAGCTCAGAATCACCTTTGATCCCTCACTTTCCCTCACTTCCATATCCAATAGTTTGCCAGTCTTATGATCTTCACAATATTTCTCACCTCTGCCCCCTCTCCATTCTCATTGCCAACCCCCTAGTTCAGGCTTTCAGTTATCTGCCCTTATAACTGTTGTTATTACATTGCTTTTAACCCTAGTCAAATATTTTTCAAGTGCATTTACTTCAGAAACAGATAACAACAACATGTTTTAAGTCAGATAGTATACTAATTACTGGAGATAAAAAATACAAGGGGAAAAAAGATGATCCCTGTCCTTGAGGAGCTCAAATTCTAATAGAAGACAACAGATAAAAGAGAGCTGAAGAGGGGAAAGGAGAATATGGAGGCAAAGGAGAGTCAGAAATGCAGCTTGGAGCAGACTAAAGCATAGCTCATCTGGGTCTGTCCCCCGATGGAGGTCCTAGGAGGACTCACAGGTGGATGAAGTGGAGGGACGTTCCACAGTAAGAGAGATGAGTCATGGTATTAAAATCCCAAATGCAAAGGTCGTTAGACCTCCGTCCTCCTCAGTCATGGGATTATAGCTTTAGAACAAGAAAGGTCAACTAGTCCAATATCCTTATTCTACCCATAAGAAGTCTGATGTCCAGAGCGTTAAGATTTGCCCTCAGTCATACAGCTCACCACTAAAGAGCCATAATTTGAATTCCAGTTTTTTAACTTCAAATCCAGTGCCTTCTTCACTATCTCAGACTGCCTTCCTACCCCTTGTACTGTCATCTCACAGGTTTGTAGTGAGAATCAAATGAGATAATCTATATAAAGTACTTTGTAAAACAAAGAACAGGATAGAAGGATAAGCGGAACTTCCATTTCTGGATGTCTTTCGGACTTTTATCCAGCATATGTCCAATCTCATACATCAACTTTTCCCCAAGAAATTGTTGCTGTGCCTAATTCACTAAGTTATCATTTGGCATCTGGGTGGCCAGCAAAGGTATAACCTTGCTAAGAGTTATTAGCAAAGTGAATAATATTGTAAATTCCTTGAAGGTAGGAGACAAATCCTTTTAGATTGCCTGCTATGCTGTTTAGTATTTTGTTATGCAAACAAAAATACTTAATAAATTTTTATAAGAGTTTTGTATCCTTTTCTATTTTATGAACAATTTATTTAATATTGTAATTAACTGATCTTTGAGTATTTGATAAAATTCTTATGTAAATCCATATTGTCCTGGGTTTTTTTTCCTTTGTGAGTTCATTAATGACTTTTTCACTTTCTTTTTCTACTATTGGGTCAGGTCCTCTAAGTCTATTCATCTAGATATTTAAATATGTATATATATATGTGTATGTGTATATATATATATATATATATAGCCATTCCATCTAACTTATCAATACTTTTAACACATAATTGGGCTAATTCCATTTTTATCATTTTTAATTTCTGAGGATTCTTTATTTTCATTTTTTGATACTGATAATTTTGTTTTCCTCTTTTTAAAAATCAGGCCAGCTGTTTATCTATTTATTTTATTTTTTAAAAATAGCTCCTAGTTTTATTTATTGATTCAATGTTGAGTTTTTTACTTTCAGTTTTGTAAATCTCCTCTTTAATTTTTAGAATTTCTTATTTAGCATTTAATTAGGGTTTTCTGATTTGTTGCTTTTTTAGGTTTTTTTTCCTTAGTCACATGTCCAGTTCTTTGATCTGTTCTTTCTGTTGTTGATGAAAGCATTTTTTAACATCTTCTAAATAGTGATAGTTTGCCTCATGGGACTCTTGTCTTTAGAGGTACCATGAGGTCTAGGGAACGAGGTGGTGCTATCACTACAGAGGAATTGAAGTTCTGAAATTCTTCATTTATAATAACAACAACCACAATCACTCCTGTATTGTGCACGTTAGAGTTGTAAAGTGCTTCATATATATTCATGGAATTTAGCACAGCTCTTGTTCTGATTTCACTGATGAGAAGAAGGAAGAGCCAAAGTAGTGATGTAATTTGTGCAAGGCAATAGGGTCATAGTACAGCTACGATTAGGTAGATCATCTGACTGACAGTCCAGTGCCCTGGGTACCACACCACCCTACCTTTCTTTGGTGAATCAAATATCAATTAATCAACAAATATTTATCAAGCACCAAGCTGGTGCCAGGCACTGAAGACACAAAGACAAAACCCAAAACAGCAGGGAGTTTCATTCTATCAGAAGAAACTATATGTACACATATAAGTAAATCTATATTATAAACAAAATTATTACGGGGACACTCACAGGTAGAAAGATCAGCTAATGTCTCAAATAGGAGGTGACACTTAAGCTGGACTTTAAAGAAAGCTAGGGATTCTAAGAGACCTCCCTTTATAGGGAGGCCATTCTGGGCATTCAGGAAGGGATACAGCCTGTACAATGGTACACAGAGAGATGAAATCCTATGTATGAGGGGCATCAAGTAGGTCATGTTTTGTTTTAAGTAGGTCAGTTTTGCTGGCCCACAGAGAACATGAAGGGATAAAATATGTCATCAGCCTGGAAAGAAAGGTTAGAAAGGTTTTATATGTTTTCTGTTCTTTGTGAAGGAAAATATTTATATTTGTTAATATTTGTCAAGTTAATAGTTAAGAAAAAGGAAATTCTTTTGAGAAAGATGGGTAACCTGGAGCCAGATTATAAAAGGTTTAAAAGCCAAACAGAGGAGTCTCCATTTTATTCTAGAGCCAATAGGGAGTCACTAGAGTTTACTGAACAGGAGCCTGACACGGTCAGTCTTGGGCTTCACAAATAATGAAGAGACTGTTGTAATACTCAGGCAAGAAATGATGGGGCCTGAGCTAAGGTAGTGGTCATGGAAGTGGAGAGAAAAGGATAAGTGTGAGAGCAGTTATGGAGGCAGAATCAACCAGAATTGGTGACTGACTGAAAATGATGGGGATGGAGAAGGTAACAAAGATGAAGATTTGGGGAGTCACTGGAAGGATAATGGGGTCCTCAACAAGGATACCAGTTTAGGAGATGTGCTGGTGGGGAATCCTCATGTCTTACTTGGTCCCTATTTCAGAGAAGCTTTTGTTCAATCATTGGACCAGTGCTAGAGCGGAGCGGGGGTCTTTGGTGGGTATTAGAGCCACTGGTGAGCTCTAACGGCTTTTTCACATGGGAATGACTCAGACAAGCTAAGCATTATTTCAAAAAGAGAATATGGCAAACATCGTTCTCATTCATATCCCCACCCAAAAGCAGGTTGTCTTGCCTCCTTGTTTATCCAAGCCCAATCTGCCCGTCTCTGTCTCTGTCTCTCCTCTCGCTGTTTTACACCAATGAAGTAGAAACTTCATTTGCCATCTCATTTAACTCAATTCTGTAATCCCTGCTGGACTGTGTCACTGTAATTAACTCCTCAGTGCATCATCAGAGCACTAGATGTAACAACCAAAGGTCCCAGGGCTCCAGGGCTATTCTCTCTACCCCTGACCCCTTTCTTCCATCAATAACTAAGACGGTGGATAAAAGATCGAAGTCAGGAAAAAAAAGCTTGATGATACCCATGATGAGTGTTTTGTAAAGACAAGATGCCCTACATGGGAGGCCTGCCACCCTGGTCCATAGCTCAGTGAAGCGTAAAAGTGTGTAAGTTCTTTGAGGCAGTGAAGGGCTCAGTGGATAGAGAGATGGAGCAGGAGTCTGGAGGACCTGAGTTCAAATCCAGCCTTGGATACTTTTTAGCTGTGTGACCCTGGGCAAGTCATTTAACCCTGTTCATTTTAATCTACTGGAGAAGGAAATGGCCAAGCACTCCAGTACCTTTGACAAGAAAAGCCCATGGACTATATGGTTCATGGGGTCATGAAGAGTCAGACATGATTGAAAAACAACAAAGTTCTTTGAGAGGAAGTTCTTTGTCTTAGCATTCACTCAGTGCCCAGCACACAGAAAGAGCTTAATAAATGCTTATCAATTGATTTATTAATCATAAGATCAAAAGATAATGTACATAAGCACTTTACAAAATTCAAAGCTCCACATAAATATCAGTTATGTTAAAATTTTTTATTCTTTTGATGGAGTTAAAATAGAAATGGCCCTGAGAAAAGTTGCCACTAATTTGCAGTAGTGTCTAACTCTATATGACCCCATTTGTGGTTTTCTTGGTAAAGATACTAGAGTGATTTCCCAATTCCTTTTTCTCCAGCTCATTTTGCAAATGAGGAAACTGAGACAAATGGGATTAAGTTACTTGCCCCCAGGGTCATACAGCTAATAAATGTCCAAGGCTGGATTTGAACTCAGGTCCTTCAGACTCCAGGTCCAGCATTCTACTTATTGTACTACCTAGCTGTCCCCAACAGATTATTATCCAGGTAAATAAAATAATTTTTTTGTAGTCATATAAATGTATCATATAAGTGTAGAGTGGAGCTGGGGTTTTTGGTGGGTATTAGAGCCACTGGTGAGCTCTAACGGCTTTTTCACATGGGAATGACTCAGACAAGCTAAGCATTATTTCAAAAAGAGAATATCATCATCATCATCATCATCACCACTATTGAAACATGAAATCTTTGAGCTAAAAAAGACCTTAGGTCATCTAGTCCAACCTTTTAATTTTATAAATGAGGAAACCGAGGTCCAAAGGGAAGTGACTTTTTGAAGCTCACACACAGTCTCATCTCTGACCAAGCCTGTTCTCAGGTGGTCACACAGGTTTAAGGTAGATTTTTAAGACATCCAACCAGATACTGGCTCCAAATGGACAATCCAAGGGTATATGTCTCAATCATTTCCTCTTCCTGTTAGAGACAACTTTCCTTTGTCATTAATTCTAGCAAGAAACAGTGTCTTGAATCTTACTGATTGTGTGTATGTGTGTGTATGTCCACATGACTCAAGCAACTGATCATGGACTGCTAGGTTTGCAAGGGACTTCAAAATGGAATTTACTCCATTCCCCTGCTTTCAGGGACCTGCACATTCCATTCATTCAACAAGGTTCATATCCTGGGTCAGAAACTTACATGTGTGATCAAAAATGAATCATTTCACTTTTCAGATTAATTTTATTTCCATCTGTAAAATGGGAATAACACTTCTTCCCCCACCCCACTTCTAGGATCCTTGGGAGGAAAGCACAATAAAAATGTGAATTGTTCTTGTAAGAGACAGTTCAGTTGGGTAGATTTGGAGTTGCTTGCATGATCAGATCCAAACAATACCCATTAATAGCTGTCAATCACCATGGCCAGGGGTCTCTAATGGAGTGCCTCAAGGATCAGAACTTGAATTTCAGGGTTGTAATGGACCTCAGTGGCCAATTAGTTTATTGTACCCCAAAAAAATCCCTTCTCTAGCAAACCTGAAGAGATCATCCATTCCTTACATAAAAACCTTCCAGTAAGGATTATGGACTGCTGTGGGGAGTGACTCAAAAGGTAGGCAGATCTACCAGCAAGCTACTGCAGTAATCAGGTGTGTGGTGATGAGAAACCATGACAGTGTCAGAGGAGAAAAGAGAGCTTACAAAGGTAAAAAAAAATAAATGGCAGAGTAGAGTCAAGATTTGAACTGAGGTCCCATGACCTCAAGCTCATTCCAAGCTCTAGAAAGAGCACTATACTCCTCTGTAAAATGAGCTGGAAAAGTGAATGTCAAAATATTACAGTATCTTTGCCAAGAAAACTCCAAAATGCAGTCATGAAGAGTTATGCATGACTGAAACAACTGACCAACTATACAACATACATACACACACACACACACATATAATTTGTACGTAACTGACTGCATATTGGATCCCCTGCTAGCTTATGAAATCTTTGGAAGAAGGGACCATTTCTTTGCCTTTAAGGCAACTTAGCACAATTCCTAGCACTCAGCAGGCACTTAATAAGTATTGGCTGACTGACTGTAATCTTGAATTTCAGTCATTCACCTTCCTGGACCTCAGTTTCTTTATTTGTAAAATGAAGAAAGTGGAACAAAAGATCTCTTAGGTCCCTTCTAACTCTAAATCTATGATTTGATGATCCTAAGATAAAGTGTGATAAAAGGAAAAGTATAGATAAAAAATCCAAGAGATATGAAGAGGAAAAATCACTTGAATTTAAAGGCAGCTGGGTGATGAAGTGGATAGAACAGCTTAAAGTGGAGAAAACCTGAGCTTCAATTTCTCTCATACTAGTTGTATGACACTGGACAAGTTATTCAATTTCTGTCTGTCTCAGTTTCCTCAATTATGAAATGAGGATGATGTTAATAATAATAACAAACCCTTAGGGTTGCTATGAGGATCAAATAAAATGTTTAATAGGCATCAGGGAAAGAAGGAAAGTGGTTTGAGAAAAATAACAAAATGTCCGAAGTTAAAATCCGGAGAGGAATCTTATAAATGTAAAAAAAAGTATTCCTTCATAAGTTTTTGCACACCAGAGGATACCTACTGGAGAGAGTCTAGGGCTTTATTCATAGTTCAGACCCTATTATTCATCAGATGATTCAGATTCATTCATTTAATAAACACTTATTAAACATTTACTATGTGCCAGAAATTAAGCTGAGCACTGGGGTACAGAAAGGCAAGTGACAGTCCTTGTCCTCAAGGAGCTTGCATTCTAATGGAGAAAACAACATGTAAACAAATATATAAAAAGCAAACTATATACAGAATAAATAGGAAATAATTAAGAGGGGGGAAAACACTGGAAGTAAGCTGGGTTAGGAAAAGCTTCCTATTAAAGTTAGGGTTCTACTTGAGGCTGAGAAGCAACCAGGAGGTCAGTAGACAGAGTAGAAAAGAGATGATTCCAGGTATGGGGGACAGTCAGAGACAATGCCCACAACTAAGAGAAGTATCTTGCTCATAGAACAGCCAGGAGCCAGTGTCAAAGAGTATGTATTGGGGAGAAAGGTGTAAGAAGATTGGCTAGGCATTCTGGAGAGCAATTTGGAACTATGCTCAAAAAGTTATCAAACTGTGCATACCCTTTGACCCAGCAGTGTTTCTATTGGGCTTATATCCCAAAGAGATCTTAAAGGAGGGAAAGGGACCCACATGTGCAGGAATGTCTATGGCAGCCCTTTTTGTAGTGGCTAGAAACTGGAAACTGAAAGGATGCCCATCAATTGGAGAATGGCTGAATAAATTATGGCATATGAATGTTATGAAATACTATTGCTCTGTAAGAAACAACCAGCAGGACGATTTCAGAGAAGCCTGGAGAGACTTGCATGAACTGATGCTGAGTGAAATCAGCAGAACCAGGAGATCATTGTACATGGCAACAATAAGACTATATGGTGATCAATTCTGAAGGATATGGTTCTCTTCAACAATGAAATGTTTCAAACCACTTCCAACTGTTGACTGAAGAAAGCAATATACACCCAGAGAGAGGGATGTGAAATGTGGACCACAACATAATATTTTCATGCTCTCTATCAATGTTTGCTTGCATTGTGTTTCTTTCTCTGATTTTTTTTCTTGTAGATAGGATTTTTCTTGCACAACAATGATAAGTGTAGAAATATGTACACATATATTTGATTTGTGAAGTATTTTAACATAATTAACATGTAGTAGACTTCCTGCCATCTAGGGGAGAGGTGGGGAGTAAGGGGGAAAAATTTGTAACAGAAAGCTTTGTAAGGGTTAATGTTGAAGAATTACCCATACATATGTTTTGCAAATTAAAAAAAAGAAGATTGGCTAGGGAGAGAGTTAAGTTCTGAATACCAAACAGAGCATCCTATAAAAGTAGGAAGTTACCTGATCTTACTGAGTTAAGGGGGTAACATGCTCAAACATGCACTTTAGGAAAATCACTTTAGTGGCTGAATGCAGAATGGATTGGAGAGGGGAGAGGCTTGAGAGAGGCATCAAAAGGTTAGGGTGGTCCAGGTGTGAGGTGATGAGAGTCTGTACCAGGCTGAGGAGAGAAGAGGAAGAATTTGAGAGATGCTGCAAAGATGAACTCACTAGACCTTACCAACCATTTGGAAATAGGAAGTGAGACATAGAGAAGAGGCCAGAATGACTTACATTTCAGGAATCACAGGCTGGAAGGATGATCTTGCCCTCTACAGTAATAGAGAAGGTAGGAGATGGGGAGAAAATTAATGAGTTCTGTTCTGGACATTTTGAGTTTAAGGTGTCTATTAAACATCTAGTTCAAGATGTCTGAAAAGCAAGTGGAGATGTAAGTTTGGAGGTCAGCTAAGAAACTGGGGCAGCTAAGAACTGGGGTAGATCTGATGATCAACATAAAGATGATAATTCAATCCACAGGAGTTGATGAGATCACTAAGTGAAGTAATAGGGAGGGATAAGAGAAGAGAGCTCAGGACAGAACCATCAGGTTAGAAAGACATGATCTGGAAGAGGATCCAGCAGAGGAGACATAGAAGAAGTGGTCAGAGATGTAGGTGGAAAACCAATCAAGAGTGGTATTCCAAAAACCCAGAGAGAAGGGAATATCAAGGAGAAGACAGAACCTCTGTGTTAAGAAACCTCAGAGAAGTCAAAGAGAATGAGGATCGAGAAATGGAAAAGCTAATTAAACCTCTGAGGATTCACACTACAGAGAATTCATAAAAATTATAGCAAATGTTACAAAGCTTTTCCAAAAAACAAATTACTCAACATTCAAAAATTCATAATGAAGAAAAATACTGGCAATATCTAATTTAGTAACGTATGTGCTTGTTAAGTATGATTTCCATATAAGACATAATCATGTGGTTTTGTATATTTCTTGATCCATTCTGAAACTTCATTTCCTGAGGGAAGCAAATCATTCCCATTTATTCTAAATAAATATTTTTGATGATTTTTTAGTACTTTCTTGACACATAACAGTATTTAATAAATGTTTACTCCTTTCCATCATATATTTGTACTTTTTTTTAAAAACTAAATGCAAATCTTTTAACTTTATCCTTTTAAATTTCATTTTTATGATTTGGGTCCAGTCATCTAGCCCTCTGGAGATAATTTTGAGATGTGACACTTTCATTTCTCAGAGCAGAGAGCAATGGAAGGAGGCATGGGACTGGAGTGAGAGGACTTGGATAAGATTTGAACCTGGATAATCCTGATTCTAAGGCTTACCTTCTATCTACTATGCCATGCAACCTCTCTAAAGTCTCTACCATCATGAAATTAATGAAAATAATCAGAGTATTCCATGATGATTGGAGGTCAGCTAAGAAACTAGGGAAGGAAAAGTAGATCTGATGATCAACATAAAGATGATAATTCAATCCACAGGAGTTGATGAGGTGATATCACCAGAGGAATGTCAGCATTAAGAAATTACTCAGAATGTCAAAGAGTATTTGGGACAATGGGGTCCAAGTTGTCAATTATGAGCTAGAAAAGAGACCTAGTTGTCAACCTGAACTGTTCCTTGAATAAGTTATCCAGATGAGCTAGAAAGACCAAATAAACCCATACAAAAAACCTCAATGGCCATGTAGTCCAAATTTTACCAGACCAAGAAAGTCCTTTACTATATCCCCCCAAAACAGTCATCCAACCTTCAAATGAGAGGAACCCACTATTAATGCACTGTTCAAACAACCTATGAACGTCATATTTAGTTTGGAAAAGAGAAGACTCGTGGGAGTATAGTTGTCTTCAAGTGTCTGAAGGTTTGTCATGTTGAACATGGATTAAGATTTTTACTCGTCCCAGGGGAGCAGTGGGAACTTTGCAAAATGGCCAATTTAGGCTGTCAGGAAACTTCCTAACAAATGGAGTTGCCCAAAAGAGGAATGGACTGCCTCAACAGGCAGTGGGACTCCCCCTGGTTACTGATTTTCAAACAAAATCTACATTATCACTTGTTGGAAATGCATTCCTTTGTTGTAAAGGTCACACTATATGGACCCTGAGATCTTTTCAAAATCACAAATCCCATAATTATGGCTTGGGAGGAATGTTTTATCCTACAATAAACTGGCTTAAAGCCACAAAAATAAAAGTTAGAGCCAGCCAAATATTTATTTAGATGGAGAAATGTAAATAGTAGGATTCCACAGGGACCAACTTTATTTCATATTTTTGCAAATAATCTAGAAGAAGGAATATGCTGTGAAATCTCGAAGACTGCAGACTACATGAAAGATAGTCTCTTAAGGCTATGTGAGTGAGTGGGAGGCAGATCCATTTTAGACTTCTATATACCCCCAAGTTACTTAATACTGACATTTTTAAGCCTTTTAAGGTTTGCAAAGTAGTTAACAAATATTATCTGGTTTGGCCTTCACAACAACTGTATGGGGTAGGTACTCTTATTATCCCTATTTTAAAGAGGAAGCAACTGAGACTCAGAGAAATCTAGTGACTTTCCCTGTATCACAATGCTAGTAAGAGTTTAAGGTCTCTTTTCAATAACAAGATGTTTCAGGCCAATTCCAAAAGACTTGTGATGGAGAGAACCATCTGTATCCAGAAAGAGACTTTGGGGACTGAATGTGGATCACAACACAGTATTTTTACCTTTTTTTTGCTATTGTTGTTGTTTGCTTGCTTTTTTCTTTCTTTTTCATTTTTTCCTTTTTTGATCTGACTTTTCTTGTGCAGCCTGATAAATGTGGAAATACATTTAGATGAATTGCATATTTAACCTCTATTGGATTACTTGCAGTCTAGGCCAGGAGAGAGGTGGAGAGGGAGGGAGAGAGAAAAATTTGGAACACAAGATTTTGCAAGGGTGAATGTTAAAAAATATCTTTGCATGTATTTTGAAAAATAAAAAAGCCATTATTAAAAAACTTAAAAATAAATAAAAATATTTTTTTAATTTAAAAAATTTTGTATTTTTTAAAAAGAGTTTAAGATGGTTTTTGAACCTAAATTCTTCTGACTGTAAACCTAATACTATACTAGCCTGTTTCTCCTGGCATAACATAGAGTTCTCATTAAACATTTGTTGTTGAACTGATATTCTGATGTTATTAAGCTGAGTTCCAGAGTGGGCAAACAGGAGGTGACACATTTGAAGGAAAGTCCTTTGTACTCTTAGGATTCTGGGATTAAAAATGTCAATTGTAAGGGGCAGCTAGATGGTGCTATATATGATATGAAAAACATTTTCTACTTCGTCAAAATTTTAGTGTGTCCTGTCCTTGCCACACACAAGCAAAGCTATATAAAGCCAAAGTAGGTCTTGAGAAAGGCAAGCAAAATGTTGGAGGGGAAAGAGAATTGTTATATGAAAATTTTCTTTTAAAACAGGCACTTTACATTCTAGATAAAGGTTAGAATGGTAGGAAAAATAAAATGTGGTGGAATTAATAGAGGAAAACACAAAGTATTACATTTGGATTCAAAGAATCAATTGCATGAGAACAAAAAAGGCACTATTTGAAAGGAATTATTAAATCTGGAATTTTCCCTCTACAGAGAGTAACAAAAGTTTCACATAGCAGCCAAAAAAGTGAATTCAGCCTTGGGCTGGATTAAGAGAAGTGCAATGTTCACAAAAAAGGAAATGATAGGACTTTTGTTTTCTGTTTCTGGTGAGAAAACATCTACATGACTGTGCTGGTTTTGGTGCCTTGTTTTAGGAAGGATACATAAACTGGAGAGCATCTAAAGGAAGATGACAAAAATAGTAAAAATGTTAAAGAAGATGCATGCTATGCAAGGAAGGGTGAAGGAGCTGGGAATGTTTAATCTGGGGGAGAAAAGGTTCAGAGGGAAAAGATGATTCTCTCCAAGCATTTGAAGAGCAGTCATGAAGAAAGATTATACTTGTGTGGCTCTTTCCTCATTGCTCTCCTGGCTACTCTACTTTAGGACCTCTCTACCATGCCTTAGGAAGCTCCTTATTGGGATAACCTCATCCTGGAAGACTGCATGGGTTCTGGGAATCCTCTGTCGCTCTGATTGGGGGGAAGGGGAAGGTGGGCACATGATTCCAAACCTCCAGTTAAGCAAAAGAGGTCAACTCAAACATCTCATTTCTCCCTTGGCTGCAACTAGCTCACTACTTGGGTCTTTTCTATCGATTTCTTCACCCATCTCCTTGAGTATGTTGTCCTCCTACCCACACTTCTAACTTCTTTTTGTTTTATCTCACTCCCTTAGATTGTAACTTTCCTTTCTTCCTTTCTTTCTTCTTCCTTCTTTCCTTCCTCCCTCCCTCCCTTCCTCTCTCTTTCTCTCTTTCTTTTTCTTTCTTTCTTTCTTTCTTTCTTTCTTTCTTTCTTTCTTTCTTTCTTTCTTCCCATCTCCAGCACTTAGAAAGGTGCCTGGCACTTAGAGGTACTTAATAAATGTTAATAAATGTTAATTGACTATTGCCTTGGCCCAGGTGGACTAAATGGGTATTGGACAGAAATTGTGGAGAAAATGATTCACACAATGTTAGGAAAATCTACCTAAGAAGAACTGAAAAAGAATGGCACAGACTGTTAAAGGAAGTGTTCAATTTCCACTCACTGGAGGTCTTCAAGCAAATGTTATATGAATAAACATTTATTAGGTGTGATGTCAATGTTTTTCCTGAAGTAGGGGTTGAATTACACACCTTCTGGGGTCCATTCCAACTCTTGAGATTCTTGATTCTGGGGGTGTAATCCAAATCCATAATAACTCATATGGGAGGATTGAGAACAGAAAATTTTGACAGACACAGATTTGATCATCAAATTTCAGGGTGCAAAAACTGAGGCTACTTTGGCTTTGAAAGGAACAGATTCAGGACAAATAACTTAAAGTTCTACTGAACTCGATGCATAATTAGTTTATGGAACTTGTAGCTCAGGATTTAGCATATTCTGTAAATTTTTTTAAAAAGAGTGATAGCTCTTATAATCCAAGGTACATATTTTATTTCTAATACAGGGAGGGCATTTAATAAATGCTTTATGATCAATTGGTTGGTTAAAACATTTTTGGGGGATAAAATACTTATTAAGCATTTACTATGTTCTAAGACTTCGACTAAGTGCTTAAGAATATAAATACAAGCAAGCTAGACATTCCCTGCCCTCAAGGAATTTATATTCTTTTAGAAGAAAATATATAAAAGAATAAGGGGAGGAGATATAATATATGAAAATATAAATATATATTATATATTATATATGTTAATAAATACATATGTAATATATTATATATAAAATATTTATATACCATATAAATATATTATATATATATGTATAAAATATATAAAAAATAGAGGGAAGGAGAGAAAGACTGTTGGTGGCTGAGAAGCAACTTAGAGGTTTTGTTGTGAACAAGATAATGTGAAGCTAATTGATTCACAGCTCCCAAAGCAGAGTAAAAGTTTTCAGTGGCAATGATAGGGTAGGCAATGAAGGCAGGAGTGCAAGAATCTTGGTTTGGAACAGGGAACTGATTAATTGATCCAAAGTAGATATCACATGCCCTTCCTCATCACCTCCTTTGGTGTTAGTGTCAGAGAAATACTACTATCTTAGAACATACTCTCTGATCTTACTCAGTATGAAAATACATATGTTTTGTGACATAAAGAGAATCAGTTTGTCCTAAGTTATAGAACTGGTCCTTCAACGTTTGATTATTGGCTCAACTACCCATTGACTGAGAAACAGTAAGTTCTTTCAACCCTGGGCTTTGGTCTCTTCTGCTATAAAAAAAATTAAATCTCTCTGCTTCTTCCTCTTCCCTCTGGCTCACTCAGATGTCTCAGTAGGATCAGTGAGATCAGGCCCTTCTTAGAGACCTGTGTTCAGTGGAGAGAGAAAAAAAGAGAAACATATCTATATATGAAAAGTTCCCTAATAATAATAAGAGCTGGACAAAAAGTACAATAGGCTGCCTCAGAAAGTGGTTGATTCCCACCCTCTGGAGGTTTTCAGGTAGATGCAAATACTAATAAGCAAATCAGTTCCTGCCCTCATGAAGCTTATATTCTAATAGAAGACAGTACATGAAAAGGAAGTGAAAAGGAAAGGGTCAGGAAATAAGGTAGAGATTTACTGGTAGGCAAGATAAAGGAAAGTATATATATGTGTGGATATGTGTATGTATATGTACATACAAAGTATGCATATATATAACATATATATATATACAAAGCATATATATGTATGTGTATATATATACACTCACATTATATATATATATACACATACAAAAATATATGTGTATGTATATATATGTGTGTGTGTGTGTGTGTGTGTGTGTGTGTATCTATAACCTTGGGAAGGTTTGGAGAAAATTCCTCTAGAGAAAAATTCACAAACCCCTAATATTACAGAGGACCTGTGATCTCTTTAAGGTAAACATTCCCTTCAGTGATGCAGAACACATCCCATCTATGACTATTCATACATAGTAACTCTCTATCCAAAGTGTTAGGAGCCGACTTTATTTTCTCTGACCACTATAAAAATACCAGTGAACTTAATGTCACAACATATAGCTCTCCAATTTATCATATGACTAGTCAACGTTCTTTTTAATTCATACATTTTTCTGATTATGTCTCTTTTTCTAGTTCTTCAAAGTTCCTTAAATAATACATGTCACAGCCTGGCCTCCCTCACCTCCCCATACCCAGACTATGTACCTTTCAAATGCTCTGTTGCTCTCTATGTAATATTTTTCTTTCCTTATAGATGCTGATATCACAAAACTTGTAGCTATGTAAACTTTGGCATGCAAAAAATTGAGCCTTTTCTCATCTCTAAAATATATAGAGAATTGTTTCATATTTATAAAAATTCAAGCCATTCTCCAATCGATAAATGGTCAAAGGATATGAACAGACAATTTTCAGAGGATGAAATTAAAACTATTTGTAGTCATATGAAAAGGTGCTCCAAATCACTATTGATCAGAGAAATGCAAATCAAGACAACCCTGAGGTACTACTACACACCTGTCAGATTGGCTAAAATGACAGGAAAAGTTAATGATGAATGTTGGAGGGAATGTGGGAAGGCTGGGACACTAATGCATTGTTGGTGGAGCTGTGAATGGATTCAGCCATTCTGGAGAACAATTTGGAGCTATGCTCAAAAAGTTATCAAACTGTGCATCCCCTTTGATCCAGCAGCATTTCTATTGGGCTTATATCCCAAAAAAATCATAAAGGAAGGAAAGGGACCCACATGTGCAAGAATGTTTGTGGCAGCCCTTTTTGTAGTGGCTAGAAACTGGAAACTGAATGTATGCCCATCAATTGGAGAGTGGCTGAATAAATTATGGTATATGAATATTATGGAATATTATTGCTCTGTAAGAAATGGCCAGCAGGACGATTTCAGAGAGGCCTGGAGAGACTTGCATGAACTGATGCTGAGTGAAATGAGCAGAACCAGGAGATCATTATACACAGCAACAACAAGACTATATGACGATCAATTCTGATGGACATAGCTCCCTTCAACAACGAAATGTTTCAAACCACTTCCAATTGTTCACTCAAGAAAGCCATGTACACCCAGAGAGAGGGATGTGAAATGTGGACCACAACATAACATTCTCATACTCTTGATTGAATTAAAAATTATTAAGTACTTACTGTACGCTAAGCCAACAGTGATAAATATAGAAAGTAAGACAGTCTTTGTTCTTAAGGAGCTCGGATGCTAATAAGGGGATGAAACAGCTAGAGAAGGTTTCAATTGCAAGTCAGATGGGAAAGTTCCCATGTTCTTTAGGGTACAGTGAGGAGCAAAGCACACGGACTGTATCTTCTTTGATGTTATTTCCACAACTAAATCCAGATCCATTTCTGGAATATTAACAGCATTAAGGATTTGGGTGTCAAGAATTTTTTTTCAGGTTGTCAGTGGCTATGATTGATCTGCAACCAGAGTGCATCTCCATAAAAGTTAATTCCCCAGATGTGGGAGTAGGGATGGAAGTTAGGCTGATGGTCTAGGGTGAGGAAAGGCAAGACATTACTATTCCCAAAGCCCTTAAGTTCAGGATCCTGGACCACTTCCATCTGGGTCTGAGGGGAGATGACAATTGAGGTGATTTGGCTTCTCCTAATTTTTCTCTCTTTTCTTCCTCCCTCCCTCCTCTCTTCCTTCCTCCCTTCTTCTTTCTTTGTTCTTTCCTCCTTCCTTCCTTCTTTTCTCCCTCCCTCCTCCCACCCTTCTCCCTTCCTCCCTCCCTCTCTCTCTTTGTTCTTCTTTCCTTTCTTCCTTCCTTCCTTTTTTCTTTCCTCCCTCCTTTTCTCCCTCCCTCCCTTCCTTCCTCTCTTCCTCCTTCTTTCCTTCCTTTCCTCCTTCCTTCTCTTTTTCTGTCTGCTCAGTCTCTCTCTTCTTTCCCTCTTTCCTTTCTCTCTTCTTTTTCCCCCTTCTCCTTTCCTATCCTCTTCCTCTATCCTTTACCTCCTTTCTTTTTTTCTTTCTTTCTTTCTTTCTTTCTTTCTTTCTTTCTTTCTTTCTTTCTTTCTTTCTTTCTTTCTTTCTTTCTTTCTTTCTTTCTTTCTTTCTTTTTTCTCTTCTCTTCTCTTCTTTTTTTCTTTTCTTCTCTTCTCTTTTCTTCTTTCTGTCTCTGTACCTCTCTGTCCCTCTGTGTGTGTCTCTCTCTGTCTCTCCCTTTTCTCTCTTCTTTTTCTCATTCTCCTTCCCTCTTTCCTCTCCCCCTCTGTCCTCTTTACCTCCCTCCCTTCCTCTCCTTTCCTCTCTCTCCTGACTCTTCCCCTCAGCCCAGAGGGTCTAATCATATCATCCAATACTGTCCCTCTGGCTGAAGTGGTTATTGTAGATTAAACAAGTCAGGAAGCACTCAGCTTCTCCCAGTCCTTAAATTCAATGGCTAAACATCAAGACAGGCCAGAAGGAAAAGAAATGGGACATTTAGGAGAATGTTGTGAGACTAACAACTGGAGCAGACAGACAAATTCAATTTCAATTCAAGAGACATTTCAGTGTTCCAGTAGAACACTGCTGGGCACAGGGCAAGGTACAAAGTTTCAGTAAAGCAATCACTGAACCCATAAAGCTCAGCATTTAACTTGGTTGGGAATAAAACACATTATGCCCCTCCCTTAAAAAATCACAAAAAGCTACACATTAAAAGTGCATAACAAAGAGCTTGTGACATTTGAAAAAATAATTATCACCTGGGGAAGCAGGAAAGTCTTCTTATAGAGGTGGCATTTGAGCTGGCCAACATGGGAGAGGGAATTCCAGCCAGAGGAAGCAGTATGAACAAAGGCATGGAAGTGGGAATGCACCAAGAGGGTATGTGGGACAGTGAGCGCATGCAGATAGTATGTAGTGGACAGTGGGACAAAACAATGGTGGAAAAGTACGTTAGTCCCCCACCGAAGAATTTATTCTCCAGACAGCCGGGAGCCATTAAAAGGTGAGCACAAAAGAATGACCCAAAGTATGAGCAAAAATTACAAGGGAGACAGCTTTTGTTATGAAGGCAGAAAGACTGTAGCTAACATTCAAATAGCAGTAAGATTTGCAGAGCATTTTGCATATCTTATCTCATTTTGATACTCAAGAAATCTGAGAGGCAGGCGCTACTATTATCTCCATTTTACAGATGAGGCACAGATACATTCAATGGCTTGCTCAGAGCCACACGGCTAGTAAGTGTCTGAGGCAGAATTCAGATTCAGGTCTTCTTGATTCCAAATCCCATATCTTCCCATGCATCACCTTGTTCCCTTAGCTAGATGGAGACACAATTAATGCTATTTTTCTTCTTTTTTTTCTTTGTTACAAGAGATAATGTGATATAATAAAATCATTTTTGTTCACTGGTCCAATGATCAGCCACAAATAAGCAGAGACCTCAGGCTTATAAATTATGCATAATTCTCTACCAAGTCACTAGACAGATCTGGCAGAACTCTCAAAAGTTGACAAACAAATGAGCTAATCCTATAGTGGTCCTCAAAAAGCTTCCCCTTGCCTAGCTTCAAAATATACTTTAGATCCCAAGTGGCAAGCCTCCACTGAGGCAGTGCCCTTCACTGCACTGGCTAATCCAATTGGTACTCTCCCACAAGGGAGTTTGGTCATTAGACCAAAGCTTTGTCAGTCTGTTGACTGCATAGCATTAGCCATGTGTTCCATTTTAATCATTACAAGACTGCTTTTGTGTCTTTCCCTGTATTCTAATTCTGGCCAGTTACTGCTTTAATAAATGCTGTTACTCACGTCAGGCCAGAGTAGCTACTTAAATCAGAAAGTCATGATCCTAGGGATTTGTGAGTCCCTCATGCCTTCCCTGGTTCCTTGTCCCTTTCCTCCTTTCTTTCCCCTCCCATTCCCTTCATAAGGCTGACTAAGGAAAGTCACAAAGAAGGATGTATTGAGGAGGGAAATATGATATCAAATATATGTATGTGTAGCTAGATAAATGATAAAGATATATCAATAAGAAAATTTTTTTTAAAAGATCAGAGGGGAGAAATATGGATACAATGGCTCCAGTGACAGAATTAAAAAGCAAGCCATCTAACCAATACACAGCATTGTAGTTCTGGGAGTATGAGGGGAGGACAGGGAAAACTATGTTGGAAAATAAGGCTTGTAGATGATACAGATAACTCAAAACCAAATGTCATGGATATCTTCTTCAAGGAGATAATAAGAAGGGGGCTCATTGTGGAGAGCCCTCAGCAACAAAGCAGATAGGAAATGCCTGGCTGCCAACATGGAAGTCACTGGAGATTCGGTCATATGAGTACGGAGTGGTTAGAAAAAAAATCAATATCAAATTAGAAGAATGAATGAAAATGAAGACAAAACACTGCAGGTGTTTCCAGAAGCTCCAATAAGACCTGTCTAAACTAACTGTGAATTTTGAAAAGTGGTAAATAAGCAAAAGCAGACACTGATCATGACTCACCATTACTTGGGTAGTTTAATTTTTCCAATGATCAATATAACAAGGAGGCCAAGAGAGCCCAAATGACCTCAGCAACAAACATTCCATTTCCCGGACAAACGGAGATTTGACAAGGGTTTAGCTTAGAGATGTCTACCTTAAATGGAACTGGATCTTTGGGTTGCATGTTGACTTAGAAAACTACACATCAACGTCACCTATGTTGTACTGCATTTTTATTTTATGTACTCTAGAGTTCTGGGACAGCTTGCAGTTGCTAATTTGACTTTTCTGGTTTAGCACACAAGTTTATATAACACTGGTGTATTCTGTGATAGCAGATTAAAAGTTGTAGTAACTCAAGAAATAGGGAAAGGCAGTTGAGGGGAAAAGGTATGAGATCAATGCAGGTGAAACATTCTGAGAACATTTGTAGACTAGATGATCTATAATCAATATTCTTCTCCCTAAGCTCCCATACAGGTTCCCCAACCTCCATTTATCTTAATCCACTCTCACTTTGTCCTAGGACTAGAGTCTATTGACTTTTATAAAATTCTTAGATCTACCTGCTGCTGGCTCTGCTCCTCCAAGTTGATCTTCACTTCAAGGGATTGGCGGGCTTCGAGGAAGGCCTTCCTATGCTTGCGGTCAGCCATGTAGTAGGACATAATGCCCACGATGATGGCGCAAAGGTAGATGATAACATTAGCCAGGATCTGTATACCAGGGAGAAGACAAGAGTCAATCAAGCGTGAGGGGAAAGAAAAGGAGAAATGAAAGAAGTTGATGAGGTGATGTGGTTAATTCAGGGATCATCAGGTATCTATGGCACCCTGAATCCTAGAAATATTTCTGAACCTGATCTATAAATGGTATACAATGGAATTCTCCATTCTTTCATCTCCTCTGCCTTAGACTATTTCAATAGCCCCTTAATTGCTATCCTTGCCTCCAGTCTCATTCTAATCTAATCCATTCTCTATCAAACTATCAAGGAAATATTTCTAAAACATATCTGATTATGTCACTCTCTCTTATTGCCTCTAATATTGAATAGAAATCCCTCTATTTGACATTTAAAGCCCTTAATAACCCAACTCCAAGCTAGCTTTTCAGGCTTATCATACTTTTCTCCTTTATATCACTCTATGATCTGCTCAGGCTTTTCCTCCTTCATGACATGCCTTCTCTTCTCTCTGAGCCTTTGCACAGGTTGTTTCCTATGCCTGAAATAATAATAAGCTAGCATATGTATGGCACCCACTATGTGCCAGGCACTATGCTAAGCACTTTACAAGTATCATTTTATTTGATCCTCACAGGAAATCTGCAAAGTAGGGGCTATTATTATTCCCTTTTTACTGTTGAGGAAAATGAGACAAACAGAGGTAAAGTGATTTGCCAAGAATCACTTATGTATTAAGTGACCAAAGCAGGATCTGAATTCTGGTCTTCCTGACTTCAGGCCCAACACTGTGATACCTAAATACAATATGCATCCTCCTTACCTCTTCCTCTCTTTTATATCAAAGCTCAGTTCAAATACCATCTTCTACATAAGACCTTTCTTGATTTTTGCCACCTCCCCCATTCTTTCCTCCCTCAACTAAATGAGCTTGTATTTACTTTGTGTGCACATATATTTATTCTGGGCAGCTAAGTAGACAGTTGATAAAGCTGTGGGCCTGCAGTCAGATAAAGCTGAGTTCAAATTCAGTCTCAGACATTTCCTAGCTATATGATCTTGGGTAAGTCACTTAATCTGTTTGCCTCAGTTTCCCCACCTGTCAAATGAGCTGGAAAAGGAAATGGCAAACCATTCTAGGATCATTGCCAAGAGAATCCCAAATGGGGTCATGAAGAGTTGAACATGATTAAAATGATTGAACAACAAAAATATTTACCATACAGTGAGTCCCAAAAGTCCTAGTTCATTTTCAAGATTTAACAACTTCAGAGGTATGTTATAAACATTTAAAAAAACACTAAAAAGTCAATTATTTAAAATTTTAAAATATTGTTTTCATTATTATTAAAATTAAATTCAACATAACCATCATCATGTGCATCATGTATTCTAGTCTATTTTCAAAGTTTGTAAAAACTTTCATCAGCTGTTGCTGAGTTTTTGAAAGGTCTACTTTTGTTATCCTAGTCTTAAGAGGGGTTGAAATAAAATTCACAAAACTAAATAAGCTTAAAAGAAGGTTAAATGATTAAATCTTCAAAAATGTTTTTGCAAGTTTGTAGAATTTATACTTTTGAAGTTAAACTTAAAACTACATTAGGATATTCTGTATATAGTAAATGCTTAACTGTGTATTTGTTTCCCCCATAGATCTAAAGTTACTGAAAGACTGAGAGTTTAATTTTTGTTTTTGAGTCAGTAGAGTGAAGAGTAAATTGTCCCCAGCCTCAGAGTGAAAAGACTTGCATTCAAGTCCCCTCTCTGACATATAACTTAATGCACTCCTGATCATTAATCTTAGCGCCCTTAAGTAAGTCCCAAATACTCTTAAGTTGTAGAATAAGAGCTGATCTTCAATCCTAGAGGAAATGTCCTCACTGGGAGTTCCTAGAGTTGTCAATGAACTCTTATGTCTAGTAAAACACAACACAACAAAACCAAAAAAAAGTGAAAATCATCAGTGCCTGGCTCATAGTAGGTGCTTAATAAATTTTGTTGATTAACTGAAATTTGAAGCACTACAAAGAAGTAGCATACAGTAGTGAACCTGGAGTCAAAAATTCTGCCTTTTTCTAGTTCTTTGGGTCTTACTTCCCCATCAGTTGAATGGGGGTAACAATGACACTTCTGTCTTTCTGGGTTGTCATAAGGATCAAATGTGATGATGTACTGGTAGTGTTTTGGTCTCCCTGTCTCAACCCTTTTCATGGTCCAGTAAATTTGCCACCTAGCTACCAAAGTGATCTTCCCCAAGAGCAGGAATATCCTTACTCAATGATCTCCAGTGGCTCCCAATATTGCCGCTAACAAGTCTCTTAAGCTTTTAAAGCCCATCACCACCAGGTTCCAGCCTATCTTGCCAGCTTCATTGGACATTTTTCCCCCTCTGACATTCACTAATCTAATCAAACAGGTATTTTCTCTGTTAGGCCTTAGGGAAGAAAATTTTGGCAAGGAAAAAATCATTGCAATGATGTTTCGCTCTAGGCTATTTAGTGGTGCCAGAAGAAAGCAAAAAACTGAAAATTTAGGTTTGAAAGCAACACAACCCAAGGGTCTCAAATTCAAATGCCACATTTGGTTCAGTTGGCAGCCTTCAGAGGTCTCTAGGTCTCCACTGCTCAGTGGAATGGAAAGAGCCCTGGCCAGGGAATTAGCAAATGAGATAGGAGTCTCAGCCCCGCCACTAAGTCATTGTGTGAGCTTGGGCAAATGCCCTTCGTCTCTCCTGCCTCCGTTTCCTCATTAGAGAAGATATGTGACAGGTATAATAGGGAACCACTGAAGATTTTTAATAAGAGAGCTATGCTTTAGAAACATTCTATGAAGATTATATGATGATCAAGTCTGATGAACGTGGCTCTCCTCAACAATGAGGTGATTCAGGCCAGTTCTAATAGTCTTATGATGGAGAGAGCCACCTGCATCCAGAAGGAGTCCTGTGGGCACTGAATGTGGATCACAACATAGTACTTTCACCTTTTTATTGTTGTTTGCTTGTTTTTTGTTTTCTTTCTCATTTTTTTCCTTTTTCATCTGATTTTTTTCTTGTGCAGCATGTTGAATATAGAAATATGTATAGAAGAATTACACATGCTTAACATATATTATTTGCTGTCTAGGAGAGGAGGGGAAGGAGAAAGAAGGGAAAAAAGTTTGGACACAAGGTTTTGCAAGGGTGAATGTTGAAAACTATCTTTGTAGGCATTTTGAAGATAAAAAGCTATTGTTTAAAAAAGAAAAATATTCTGTGAAAGTTTATTTTGGCAATGAAATGGAGGAAAAATTAGAAAGAAGGAAACTAATTAGGAGGTTATTGTAATAGTTCAAAACAGAAGTGATTTGGCCTCAACTACAAAGGCAGTGTGAATACAAGAAGACAGCCTGAAGAGGGAGAATTGGCAAGACTTGGCATCTAATTAGATATGAATGAAGGGAGTGAAGAATAAGGAAGGTCAAGGGTGACTCTGATTAGTGATCCTGAGTGAAAAGATTCTGGTATTTCTAACAGAAATAGGAAATTTTGAAAAAGAGGTATTTTTAGGGTAAAGAGATATTCTAGACAAGTTGAATTTGAGGAGTCAATAGGATATCCAGATGTTTAGCTAACTACTGGAGATAAAAAAAAAAGAGGATAACGAGAGTGATTGAGGCTGGTTTTTATAGTTTGGAAATCATGTGTGTAGAAATGTTAATTGAATGGATAGAGTACAGCACATATTTGGTTCCAGGCCAGAAGTCTCTGGACCAGGTGATTCTGATTCTGGCTAGACAGTCTAAGATGGGCAGCTCTAAACTGATGTAGACGATTCTAAACTGGGTATCTCTGGTCCTGTGGGGCTATAGGGCAACATAGTAGCTGGAATTTTTCCAGATGTGGGAATCCATTAACTTCCTCACAAATGCAAATCTACTGCCCTTCTAATTACACTTCTATCCTCTTTTAATGTTTTGAGATTTGAGAAATCAAATAACTAATATTATTCAAATTGCTGGCACATTAGGATATATTCACATAGGATTTTTAAGTTCAAAATAACTCTCAGAGATCATTTATTCCAACCTTACTAAAAGCTTTAGTTCACTTGTTTTGTGACAGCTCTCTCAATTCAATTAAACAAACATTAATTAAAGGCTGTCTACATGCAAAGCTCTATGCTGTTGCTGTGGAATCTCTTTTCCTTATTGCTTGCTTTTAAGTCTAAGTGGCTAAACTTGAGAATAAAACAAAGAAGAACAAGGAGAGATATGTACTTAACTAAGACTATAGAGCTAAATTCTTATTTACCACTTCAATGGATTATGGATCTCAAAGCCACTAGCTGTAAAAATTGGTTTTCTCACAGCCTCCTGAATATATTATTCATCCCTTTATCTTTTTTTCAGTCTATATGTAATCACAGTAACAAGATTTATGAAGATGTACAAAGATTTGTACCTTAGAACTGAATAATAGCTGATTGATGAGAGCATTTATCAAAATTTTACCTGTCAGATCTAAAGATAAGGGAAAAGTTTATGAAGAGACAGAGAAGATCATAGGAAGTATAATGAATAATTTTGATTACATGAAATTAAAAAGAGATTGCCCAAACAAAAGCAAATGTAGCCAAAATCAGAAAGCAAGGAAGGGGCAAAGAAGTTTCTCTGATAAAGACCTAGTTTCTCAAAAAATTAGGGAACTAAGTCAATTTTATAAAATAAGAATCTAATTGACAAATGGTCAGAATCAATAAATGGTCTTCTTCAGAAGAAGAAATCAAAAGTACCTCTAGTCATATGGGGAAAATGCTCTAAAGCACGAATGATTAGAGAAATAAATGCAAATTAAAACAACTCTGAAGTACCGAATCACACAACTTCACACCATCAGATTAGCCAACATAACAGAAAAGGAAAATGATAAATGCTGGAGGGAATGATGAAAAGGAGAGGTACTAATGCCTTATTAATTGAATTGTGAACTGATCTCACCATTCTGGAGAAGAATTTGGAACTATGCTCAAAGAGTTGTATACCCTTTGGCCCAACAATGCCACCACTAGGTCTATATTCCAAAGAGATCAAAGGAAAAGGAAAAAAAAACCTATTTGTACAGAAATATTTAAAGCAGCTTTTTTTGTGGTATCAAGGACGTAGAAATTGAGGGAATACCCATCAATTGGGGAATGGCTGAACAAATTGTAGTATATGATTTTGATGGAATACTATCATACCATAAAAAATGACAAGTGTGATGATTTCAGAGAAACCTAGGAAGACCTATATGAATTGGTGAATGAAGTGAATAGAACCAGAACTATGATCAGTTGTGAAAGACTTAGCTACCCTGATCAGTACAATGACCCAAAGGATTTATGATGAAAAATGCTATCCATTTCCAGAGAATTAATAAATTCTGAGTTCAAGGTGAAGTATAATTTTTTTCCCACTGTTTTTCTTCCTTTTTTTTTACAACATGGATAGTATGGAAATCTGTTTTGAATTATTTCATATATATAATTGATATGGTTTTTGCCTTCTCAAACAATGAGTAGGGGATGGGCTGGAGGGAAAGAGAAAATCTGGAACTCAATTTTTAAAAAGAGAATATTAAAAATAAATCAATGATAATTTTTTTACTGGAAAAAAACACAAACAAACCATAGACCTGATCATGTCACTCTTCTGCACAAAAAAATAACTCCCTTTTGCCTTAGGATAAAACACAAACTCCTCATCCTAACATTTCAAGCCTTCTTCAATCTGGCCTCCACCTGCCTTTCCAAACATTTTTACTACGTCCCTTCACACACTCTATAATCACATTAATCTGACCTATTGGCTATAACCTGAACTTGACATTATTATCTTGTCTCCATTTTTGTGTAAGCTGTGATCTGGAATGAGTATTTCTCTTCACCTCTGCCTCTTAGAATTCCTAGCTTTATTTTAATGCTTAGCTCATATGCAACCTCCTACTGAAGTGCCATTTAGTATCCTTCTCTCTTCCCCCCAACAGCACCTACTCTGTTTCAGGCACTGTGCTAAGTGCTAGGGATACAAGAGAATCAAAAGATAATCCCTGTCCTCAAGGAGCTCACACTCTAATAAGGGAAATAATAAGCAAATGTGTACAAGCAAGTCATATATAAGTTAAGTAGGAAGCAAATAAGAAAGGGAAGGCACTAGAATTAAGAGGGGTTGGGAAATACTTCCTTTAGAAGATGGGATTTTAGGGGCAGCTAGTTGGTACAGTGGATCAAGCACCAGCCCTAAAGTTAGAAGGACCTAGGTTCAAATCCAGCCTCAGACACTTAACACGTCCTAGTTGTGTGACCCTGGGCAAGTCACTTATCCCTAATTACCTCAGAAAGAAAAGAAAATGGGATTTTACTGGGGACTTAAAGGAATCCAAGTAAGTCACAAGGTAGAAATTAGGAGGAAAAACATTCCAGGCATAGGGAATGGTCAGAGAAAATGCCCAGAACCAAAATTTGTGGATCAGCAAGAAGGTCAGTGTAATACTCTGACATTTCATAATGTCTGCTGCCTGAATGGAATGGAATTTCATCAGCTCCAGGAGATAATAAAAATTCTTCAGACTGACATTTGAAACCCTCCATAGCTCCCACTTGCCTTTCCAGACTTTTTTAAAATTTTCCCACATTATTTCTCTTTACTCACCCAACTTTCCTGCAGAACTGGTGTAAAGTGGTTCCCAACTCATGTTTCATCTTCCATCTCTCTTTGTACATTCACACAAGTTTCGCCCTGTGTCTAGAATGCACTTCCTCATATTCATCTCTAAAGGCTTCAAGAACCAACTCAGGCACCACCTTCCCTAAACTTGTCAATTATTTTGGTTGTTAATGCTCTCCTTTCAAATTAGGGAAAGCAGAGGGAATGAGCATTTATATGATGCTTACTACACACCAAGAACTGTGCTAAGCACTTTATAATTATTTTCTCATTTGATCCTCCCAACAACCCTGGGAGATAGGTACTATTATGATCCCCATTTTACAGATGAGGAAACTAGGAAGGATTGGGTGACTTGACCAAGTTCTCACAACTAAATAAAGGACTGAAGCCAGATTTAAATTACTTTACATTTTCTTATAAATGTATGAGACATGGGATAGTGAGTGGATAGAGCACTAAACTTAGAGATTCAAATCCAGCCACAAACACTTACTAACTGCATGACACTAGCTCAGTAACCTTAATTTCTCTATATTCAGTTTCTCCAACAGCAAAATGGGAAAGGGGGAAGAGGGCAGATCATAAGACATGAATTTGAAAGGTACCAACCACATCATTTTACAGATGAGAAAAATGAGGTCCAGCTCTCTTTCACTTTACTACTCTGAGTCTTTATGTGTTCAAAGGCATTGCATTTGGGTTTCATGTTGAGAATTTACCAGTTACCTGATATGAAATTTTTTTTAATAATCCAAATAATTTTGGCCACAATAATTATATGGTATTGTCATGGATGAGATTTATCCATTCTTAAATTCATAAACAAAAAAATTCCATGGAAAATATTTTATTTCTTAAGGAATCATAGTTATTATTTTTAAGTTTAAAAAGACTAAAAAAGTTATTTTTCTTGCAGTCTTATATACGCTGATATGCAGTCTGATAGAGGACTAGTTTTGGTGATGGGTAGACCTGAGTTCAAATCCTATTTCTGCCACATATTAGCCCTGTGACCCTGAGTAAGTCATTTAACTTAGGTTTACATCATTTTTCTCATCTGTAAAAAGAAAAAAAGAAGAATAGCGCTTCCCCTCTCAGGGTTATTGTGAAGACCGGATGGGATAATGTTTGTAAGATGTTTTGCAAATTGTAAAGCACTGTATAAATGACAGCCAAGATGATGGGGAATTGCTGATATATCCCAGCTAAGTTTCCACTTCAGAGATTTGGCGAATTCACAGGTTCATACAAAAAGTGCAACTATTAGCCTCTTTCACTTTTAAAGAAACAAAATCCAAGAATCGGGTTTTGAAAGGACCTAAAATCTCTAGTTCAACCTCTTAGCCAATGCAGGAATCCCTTCTCTAACATCCTTGATGTTTAAGGTTTGAAAAGCACTTTACATAAATTCATATTTGAGCCTCAAAACAAAGTAGTGAGATAGGCACTGATCACATTATCACCCCCATTTTTCAGATCAGAAAACTGAGATTCAGAAATATCAAATGACTTATTTATGGTCACATGTTTATGGTCAGAAGTAGGAGTCTTCTTAAATTCAAGTCCAGCATGTGATCCACTTAGGGCTATTCAAGTGATGATCTAGTCTATCCCTGAACAAAAATAATGTGTTTTCTAAGTTTGTCTCAATTCTGAAATGTTATTAACTCTTGTGCAAAAAAATTTACTCTTTCTGTGTAACTCCAGGGGCAGTTATGTGGCTTAGCAGATAGAGATTCAGAGCAGGTATCAGGAGGTAGCTCTGTTTGCCTCAGTTTCCTAATCTGTAAAATGAGCTGAGGAAGGAAATGGCAAACCACTTCAGTATTTCTGCCAAGAAAATCCCAAATGGAGCCATGAAAATTTGTACAGACTGAAGTGACTGAATAATAACAACAAAGATAGCTCCAATTGGAACCAAAAGGTGGAAGTTAGAGAAAAGTGATTTCTGCTCAATCTAAGGAACAATTAGAGCTAACTAAAAGTGGAATGGGATCACTAATGTAGTAATGAGCTCCCCATTCTTGGACATAACAAGGAGGTTGAATAACCCCCTGTCAGGAATTTTGCTATGAGGATGCCTGTGTTGTAAAGGGGATTGCCTAAATTCTTAGGTACTTATTATGCCAAAGACCTGGAGTAGTTTGAAGCACAGCTTATCATAAAAATGATTTCAAAGGCCCCTTCCAACTTTAAATCCTATAATCATAGTCATTCCCCAGTTGATAAATGGTCAAAATATATGAATAGACAAGTTTCAGATGATGAAATTAAAACTATCTATAGTTAGATTAAAATGCTCCAAATCACTATTGATTAGAGAAATGCAAATTAAAACAACTCTGAGGTGCCACCTCATACCTCTCAGATTGATTAACCTGACAGGAAAAAATAATGATAAATGTTGGAGGGGATGTGGGAAAACTAGAATACTAATGCATTGTTGATGGAGTTGTGAAATGATCCAACCAACCATTTTGGAGAGCAATATGAAACTATGTTGAAAGAGCTATAAAACTCTGCATATCCTTTAACCTAGAAGTGTCATTACTGAGTCTATATCTCTAAGAAATGATAAAGGAGGGAAAAGGACCCACATGTGCAAAAATGTTTGCAGCAGTTCTTTTTGTGATAGCAAAGAATTGGAAAATGAGTAGATGCCCATAACTGGGCTGAAGAGTTGTGGTATACGATGGTAATGGAATATTATTGTTCTATAAAAAATGATGAACAAGCTGATTTTAGAAAGATTTATACAAACTGATGCTGAGGAAAACAAGCAGAACCAGGAATACATTGTACACAATAACAGCAAGATGATCAACTATGGAAGACTTGGTTCTTCTCAGTGATTCAGTGATCCAAAGCAATCCCAATAGACTTTGGACAGAAAATGCCATCTGCATCCAGAAAAAAGATCTAAAGAGACTGAATACAAATCAATGCATGCTATGTTCACTTCTTTTTTCTGTTTTTTTATCTCTCCCATGGTTTTTCCCTTTTGCTCTGATTTTTCTCTCCCATCATGATTCATAAAGCAATGTGTATTAAAAATAAGTTTATCTTTAATAAATAAATACACACAAATAAATTCTATAATTGTAGAGTTATTGGTTGGTAAAATATTGTACTCTTTTTCCCTAGTGATTTTTTAAAAATGGAATAGATGCCCATCAGGGATAGCTTAATAGTAGTTTTGCCTAGAGACAGAGGAATAACTGACATAACTTCTGGTGGTTCATTCCATCCTGGAGGTTCCACTTCTGTAACTAATGCCATCTCTAAACAGAGTTTAACAATTACTCTTACAATACAGAATGACTACATTGTAACATTCTCCCAACCTGAGATCCCTGGTGAAATAGAAAGGAAGCCACCCTGTCTAATTCCAGGTCCTCTTGTCTTAAGGAACTCAATACCTTCTTTTCTACTGCCCTGGGGAGCAGCATCTCTTCATTAAAACTTGTTTAGATGTTTTGGAAAATGAAAAAAAAGACTCAGAGGAACAGTGTGACAGGAAGGGCCAGGGGAGATGATGCCTTCAGAGCTAAATCTGATTTCTCACAGAACACAGAGAAGGACACCCGGCCCTCCTTCCACAGAAGCAGAGAAGAAAGGCACCTGGATAGTCTGACTTGAACTTTCTGGAGTACCTGAAATGTCATCCAGTGGGATCACTCCCTTGGATTAAGGGATTGTTTCTAGAAAGCACACAAATTAAATTGAGACGGGGCACAGACTTTTGTAAGGCATCTAACCTGATGAGTAGAGTGCTAGTTATTGTGCTATAGTTATTCAGTTACTTCAGACTCCTCATGACCTGTTTGGGGTTTGCCATTTCCTTCTCTAGCTCATTTTATACATAAGGAAACTGAGGCAAACACTATTAAGTGACTAGCCCAGGGTCATACTTACATAGTATGTGTCCGAGAGTGCATTTGAACTCAGATCTTCTGGACTCCAGAGCTAGTATTCTAACCACTACACCACCTAGTTGCCCAGACAGTGCTAGAATTGGAACCAAAAAGATGAGATTTTAACCCTGTTTCTGACACTGTCATTCATTTTCTCTGAGACTATCTTTCCTCATCTGTAAAATGAAGATAATCTATAGCATCTACCTCATTGGGGTTCCTATGAGACTCAAATGAGATAACAGATTTAAAGTTCTTTTCAAAAAGTTAAAAGTAAAAAAGCAACAAAAAGGCAATTGGTTTAAGTGACACTCATCAATCAACGAGCATGGAATAGCAAATCAGGACTGAATGGTCCCATGGAAGTACCTTAAGGGGCAGGACCCAGGCCCAAAGGGTGACAATGATGATGTCAATGGCAAGCATGGGACACTGTATATCAAGAGAAAGGGCCTAAATGGAGGCTCTGGGCAGTGAGGGGGCAATACCTATAGCCTGGGCTTTGAGTCTCTATGGCTGTCCCTCCATATCATTATACCAAGAGGCCTAGGGTCTTGCTTGAGAGAATTTTTTTTAGACACCATATATTTCATATCTTCATAGAACAACCTTTGTAGAGTTCCATGTGCATAGCTGTTCTTTAGGGCAACCTAGGTGACACAGTGGATAGAGCCCCAGGCTTGGAGTAAGGAAGTGTGTGACTCTGGACAAATTACTTAGGCCCATTTACTTTAGTTTCCTCATCTACAAAATGAGCTGGAGAAGGAAATGGCAAACCATTCTAGTATCTTTGCCAAGAAAACACCAAATAGGGTCATGAAAAGTCAGTCAAGAATAAAAACAACTGAACCACAATAATGACAAAAGAGCCCTTCTTTAAAGGTTTTTCAAAATCATGGACACAGTTGAAAGAAACCTTAATGAATCATTTTCTCAACTCCCTGATTTCACTGATGAAATAACAGAGCTGGTGAGTTGTCCAATGTCTTGTGGCAGATTAGTACCAAAACCAGGACTGGGAGTCGGATCTCCCAACTATTTTTTCTATAAGAAGGAAAACTATGACATTCATACACTGCCTTGAGGTTTGTAGAATGCTTTACAAATATTCTCTCATTTGACTCTTACAACAACTCCAAGAGGTAAGAGCTATTATTATACCCATCTTACAGAAGGAGAAACTGAGGCAAAGAGGATAACTTGCTTGCATACGGTCACACAACTAGGAACAGTCTAAGACAGTTTTGAATTCAGCACTTTAATCACTGCAGCAGATAGCTGCCTATTATTACATATTTCATGAAAAGATGGAGAATACTAGCTGGGATAATTCAATGCCATAACAGGCTGTGAATTACAGCTACATCAAATCTTCATCTAAATTCATATTACCCCGAATCCTCCCAACCTCACTTGATCTTGGGATCTAGGCAGGTGAAGGAAGCTTGGTTTGACTTTGCCATCATTTCCCAGGACATCCTTTATTCCTTTGTTTGTTTGTATTTAAAAGAGAATGTTGACACATTTGAAATTAGCTTCTGCTGTTATCCATTTCAATTGGAATTGCCCCTGTGGGGCCTCCTCAGGGCCCATGACAGCAAGACAGGATCTCCCGAGGTATCACTGCCTCTGTGACTCCACGTTGGGACCAAGACCAAAACAGGAACTTTACTCCTTGAAAGAAAAAACGGACAAATGCAGAGCCCGATGGAGCATGGTTTTTCATTTTAATGTCTGAGCTCCAACCTTATCTTAATATTTAAAATGTACTTGCAGCATCCTAGGCATGGGCAGCACTTCATGCTTCAAGTTTATGAGAGGCTGATTTGTTTTTGTTTTTCCCCTTGGGTGCTTCATACAACCATAAGAGAGACCGGGTAGCAGAGCTGCGGGAGAAAAGCAGCAGATGCTGCCAACATCACCAATAGAAGGTATCAGCCTTTCTCTCACTCTGAGGATACCTGCAGTCAATAGACAAAAAGCAGGGAGACCCAGAACTTCTGGGCTTGTTTCCAAAATGGTCCCTACACAATGACTATAGAATTGATTCCATCAGCAGAATCGAAAGCAAGAGTCAGGCAAGACCTCTTCACATCCGAACAGTCAGACATTTGGACACTCAGTGACTTCCTGGATGTTCCTCTTTGAGTTTCCATCCAACACATTTCCAGTATGTTCCTAGAAAATCGTATTACACTAGGCAGTGTTTTAAGTTGCCTAAGGCCTGGGTCATAGAAAACCCCCAAGATCTTAACTCAAAGCCTAGATGACCCCTGTTTGGTAGATTGCAAGGGAAACTAATTTGGGGAGGGATATGTTGGATAGCGGCTGAGGCTCCTTCCAACTTGGAAATATTGACTCAATGGGGGCTTCCTGTCATTAGAGAGTGTTGAAAGCCCGAATCCTTCCCATTTCCTCCCAGATGTGACTGTTTCAAAGGTTGAGGGGCTTTGGCAGCTAGAGGCTATGTAATCCTGGTATTTTCCCTGTCATTAGGGAACACTGCTATCAACTGATCTCTGCTTAGAGGTGCTTGGGTTTATGGCCACAATGATCAGAACGCCAGGCTTCAAACAAAGCTGTGATCATTTGAGAAGGAGAGAATGTTAGGGTCTTCATTAACCGTCAACATGCAGAGGATTGTCTGCACAATGGTTTCCTTGACAACCCTCACGGCTTTGAGAAGTTTCTTTCTGATACACTGCTTTAGTAGAGTTCAGCTGTCAGTTGTCCAAGCTTCTACCAGAATAGAACCTTTTAAAACAATATTGAAGTAGAAGGATTTTAAATAGAAATTTAAACTGGATGAGTCAAAGTATGGCATCGTAGATAAAGAGAGCTGGAATTAGATAGAGTCAGAGGATCTAGTTTAAATCCTAAGCCTGTTACTTACTGCCTGAATGATTTCAGGTTATTTACTCTCTCTGACCCTTAATTTCCCTATAAAATACAGGAGAAGGACTTTTTGTTTGTTTGTTTGTTTAATTATTTTTCAGTCAGGTCAGATTCTTTATTACCTCATTTAGATTTGGTTGGGTTTTTTTTTTTTAAACAAAGATACTAGAGTGCTTTGCCATTTCCTTTTCCAGCTCATTTTACAGATGAGGAAACTGAGGCAAACAGGGTAAAGTGACTTGCCCAGAGTCACACTGCTGGTAAGTGTCTGAAGCCAGGTTTGAATTCAGGAAGAAGTCTTCCAGACTTCAGGCCCAGCACTCGATACTACCCCATTTAGCTCCCCCAGCCTCTATCCAGGGAAGGAACTAAATGAACTCTAAGGTTTCTTCCAGTTCCACATCTATGTTCCTGAGATCTGTGTTCCCACAATAGCTCTGTGATGATATAAGTATCAAAGGTACTACTATACCTATTTTACAGATGGGAGAACTATAACTCAGGCAAATTAAGTGACTTGCCCTGGACCTCACAGCTCATTCAGTATCAGAGGCAAGATTTCAACTTTAGTCTCTGCTGATGCCAAATCTAAATTACTTGCCACCAATGAGATAATGTTATGAGAAAGATCTTTATAAAATGCAGGTTAATATGCAAAATAGAATTTTTATGCTAGGATCTTAAGTAACACTGGCATATGCTTCTCGATTTCCTTTTCCCACCATTTCCAACTCCCAGAACCCTCATATACATTTACTATAATACTTTATATAATACCTTAACACCCTGAAACACAGTCAAGAAAAAAGCCTTGAATGATGAAAATAGATGTCACAAAGACTATGCATCATAGAAATAGTCACTCTTATTTCATACAGAGGCAGAATATGTAAGACAATGAAAACACTGGCTTAAGAGTCAGACTACCTGAGTTTCCATACTTAAGACCTGTGTGAATACTTACTACCTGTTTGACTTCTATGGGCCAGTTTCCTCAGCTATAAAATGAAGGGTCTGGACTCAATGGTCTCTATAATCTCTTCCATTTCTAGAAAGCTTTTTCACATAATTTTCAAGCTCACAGCCAATTCCAAACAACAATTTAGAAAAAGGGACAGGGCAGATCCTCACAGACAGTAGAGAAGTCAAACTGACTTTGAAGGAAGAGGCAAAAAAAATGGATAAATAGAAAGCAAAGCAGAACATTCAAGAGGCTGGACAGGGCTATTAAGACAGGGAACAAATAGTACTTATGTCTCAAAGGAATCCCTGGGGCATCACTGTATTTTTGCCCTGTCCAATGACTAATCACAAGCAAGACCAGATCCATTAAGAAAGGATCCATGGTGGTCAGTCAGTCGCATCCATTTAAGAAGGCAGGGACGGAAGGGGGTGTTATACATTTTAGAAAGAATTCCATTAAAGTGGTTAAGATAAAAGTTTAGGCATTTAAATGGCCAAGCTTCAATTGTGTGGAAAATTCACTTAAAAGTGAGAAATGAAATTGAAAAGTTGAAAAGGATGGAGGAGGGGAGCTGAGAGTTCACATCAAATTGACTGATTCTTCTGAAGAAAGGAGGAGGCTGACAATAAATGAGAGGCAGTGTGGTGCATTGGATAGAGGACCAGCATCAGAATTAAGAAGATTTGGGTTCAAATGTTATTTCTGACACTGTTAGCAGTATGAGTCTGGACAAGGAACCCTAGCAGTGATTCAGGGAACTCTTTAAGGAGAGAAGATACCAACCTGTTTTGATACAGAATATTCATAATGGTCCATGGTCAATCACAGGTTCAATTAAAAGAAAAAATTCAGTTATATGGAATAGCTAATTCCTCAATGATGCTAGATTAATGAGACATTATTACATATGCATCAATTTACATATACACTCCCAAAGGATAGTTAACATGGATGACTTAGTAGATGATGGGGAGAGAGAACATGTAAATGAGTATGGATAGGAAGTATATTATAGTCTAGATGGGTAAAAGAGGATATGATAATGAATGATTAAGGGAGAAAAAAGTACATTTAAGGGAAATAACTTGTTGATCACAGGATGTTAGAACAAATAGAAAATATATAACTCAGAGTATTTAGATTTTTCCTCCAAGGTACTAGTGGTACCCATTCTTTTTCTTATCAGGACAAAGGGCTGGGAGAAATCATCTAGTTAATAAGAGTTACAGTATACTTCAAATCATTCTTTCTGGACTTTTATTTGCACACTCTTTCACACATACTCATAACTCTAGGGAAATGAACTTTATTCATTTCTATCCCAACATGTATCAGGACGGCAACCTGATCATTAAATTTGTTTACTATAAGCATTGGAAATGGAAAAAAAGCTTATTTTTTTTTATTCATTGCACAAGGATAGAGCTTATCTGGCAATCTAGAAAAAAAGTCAAGAAAAAATATGCGAGATACTTTGCATGTCATTTAATTTTCACAACCTTGTGAGTTAGCTGCTATCAATATACCCATTTTATAGATGAGAAAATTGAAGGTGACAGAGATTATTAGTGATTTGCTCAGCATCACACAGTTATTAAGTGTTTGAAAAAGGATTCATACTTAATTCTTCCTGACTCCATTCAACTTATACCCCCTGGGCACTTCAAAGTCTACTATAAGAATCAAATTAAAGCCTTATATTCTTTTCTATCTGCTACAGCTATTAGCCCACTCTGTGTCACACATAACTGGTGCTCAGAAAAATGTTTGTTGAACAAGCACTTTATTTTCATCTTTAGTAGGTACTCTTCCTATACATTTAAAGATACCCATGAATTTTAGGCTAGATCTATGCTGGGGAAATTATTCATGGTGTTAATCCAAGTGATTTATGAGCAGTGTTCACAAAATACAAATGGAATAACTTGATCCCTAATGGTGCCATATGAATGATTATATTATATATAATCATGTGCACACATTCCAGAAAGTAGGTTTAAGTAGTAAGATTATTATATATAGTCATATGCACACATTTCAAAGAGTAGCTAAGGGGGTAAGAAGGTAAGTTAGAAGGATGGAAACAAGGATATGGATGGATGAATGGGAGAAAGTATAGACAAAGTGGGGAGAAAAAGGAAAAAAGGCCTCTATTACTGACGTAAGGTTTTCAAGCAAAGACAGGATGGCCACATTTTGAATATAACATAAAAAAGAATTTCTATTTAGATGTGAATTAGATCACTCATTGCATGAGGTTCTGGGACTCTGTAAGAAAGATAATCAAGTTATGACTTTAAAAAATTACTAATAAAAACTATTCTTGATATGTTTATGTATTAGACATAAACAATGGATTTTAGGGGCCCTGAATTATGGGCCTCCAATGGGCCTTGTATTAATTTGACCATTAGATTCATAGTATTTTCTTCTTGTCATATAATTTAGTATTTGAGTTAGACTTTAGACAGTTACATATTCTCAGCTACATTGCTTTCCTTGATTACAAATAACTTTCTACCTAGGATTCCTGACGAGCCCCACTTCTTCAACTTTGCCACATATGCTCCATGGTTAAGGAGAATCAAATGAGCTAATTCTGATAAAGAACTTTGCAAACTTTAAACTGCTTCGTAAATGTCAGAAAAGATATCTTGGTTAGACCTCAGAATCAAAAACCAATGTCATTGGAAGGTCCTTGCAACAATGAGATCAAATGTCTGGTTAGAAAAATACAGAAATAATATATTATTACTATTATCATCTATCAAGAAGTCAGCCTTGGATACCCAGAATAATAATTATACCTTTCATTTACAGAGTTTTAAGGTTTAAATCTTATATTTATTTCCCTTGACTTTCACAAAAACCTTATGAGAGAAATGGTATTTTTATTCCCATTTTACAGATGAGGAAACTGAGGCTCAGAGAAATCAAATAATAGCATCTAAAGTACAATTTGCAGCCAGGTCTTCCTGGCTTCCAAACACAGCACAGTATCTATCTCTCTCATAAACCTCTTCTCATACACTCTGGTGCAGACCCTCATTATCCTTCACAACCTAACTTGGTCCCTTGCTACCTCTCTAAGCTTTTTACATCTTACTCTCTTCCACAGCCTACAGTATAAGGCAATGGTCTTCTTACTATTTCTTGCACATATCACTATCTCTTGATTTTTTCTCATTGCATCAGCCATTCCCTGTGTCTGGAAGGCTTTTCCTCCTCTGCCTTCTGAATTCTTTGAGTGTCACCTCAAGGCCCACATTAGGTAGGAGGCCTTTCCTAGTCTCCCACCCCCATCCCCACCTGCTAATGTCTTCCCTCTGATACCGGTCCAATTTATCATATATCCATATATTTTATATACACACATATGTACTATGTGTAATATATGTAATAGATTTTGTTTGTGTACAGTTGTTGCAAATTGTCTCCCATTAAACAGGGCAGAAATTATTTTTTGTCTTTCTTTGTATACTCAGGGCTTAGCACAGCGCCTAACACATTGCAGGCACTTAATAAAGGTTTGTTGACTTGACTGGTTGTGCTCTGGATATTTGAGATAACTGGTGTTTTTCTCTGTCTTTGCATGAGGGGAGCCTTGGAATGAGCCTTGAGGAGACTGGGCTGCAGCTGTGGCACATGACATATCCTGAGCAGGTTCTCAGTCTCTGTTCCTGCATCTCCCCTAATCACACCACACACCTGACAGTTCTTTCTCAGATTTCCCCCTCCCCCATTCCCCAAATCTCTCAATTCCTCAATCTCCTCAATTCTTCTACAGAGTTACCCCTATGGTATCACGTTGGTATGTGGAATCCACAATCTATGATTTGTAATGAAAGGGATTTGTCCCCCATCTCCTTAACGTCAACAAAAATTCTTTTTAAAAAAATCTATTTCTTAATAAAATTTCCTTTTTTCCCTTAATGAATCCCACCATTTCCCATCCATGCCCTTTCCCTCCCAAACAAATACAAGGAAATAACAAGACTGAATTAAATTGTGAACTTTTAAAAATACTCCTAGGATTCTGCTATAATTCACAAGGAAGTTCTAGACAGATCAACATAAATTCATTCAAAAACATTATCAAATACAAACTGTGCGCCAGGCTCCTGAAAATACAAAGATTAAAATGACAGTTATTGGCCTCAAAAAGTTTATTTTGTACCAGGGGAAATAGAGATAGGGTGAGATGTAACAGGTACCTATTCGGGCAGTAGGATACTGACACAGAATCTTAAAGGAAGGAAAGGGCCCCACATGTGCAAGAATGTTTGTGGCAGCCCTTTTTGTAGTGGCTAGAAACTGGAAACTGAGTGGATGCCCATCAATTGGAGAGTGGCTGAATAAATTATGGTGAATGAATGTTATGGAATATTATTGTTCTATAAGAAAGGACCAGCAGGACGATTTCAGAGAGGCCTGGAGAGACTTGCATGAACTGATGCTGAGTGAAATGAGCAGAACCAGGAGATCATTATACACAGCAACAGACTATACAATGATCAACTCTGATGGACATGGCTCTCTGCAACAATGAAATGTCTCAAACTAGTTCCAGTTCTTCAGTGAAGAAAGCCATATACACCCAGAGAGAGAGATGTGAAATGTGGACCACAACATAACATTTTCATGCTCTCTATCTATGTTTGCTTGCATTGTGTTTCCTTTCTCTGATTTTTTTTTCTTGTAGATCCAATTTTTCTTGCACAGCAAGATAAGTGTAGAAATATGTATACATATATTTGATTTGTCAAGAATTTTAACATAATTAACATGTATTAGACTTCCTGCCATCTAGGGGAGAGGTGGGTACTAGGGGGGAAAAATTGTAACAGAAAGCTTTGTAAGGGATGTTGACACAGAACCTGAATGTGAATCCAGCTCTGCCTTTTGCTGCATCTATTATCACTTGGGGCGAAAAATTCCTGGATCTAGGGCTCAGGATCTTTATCCATAAAATGAAGGGTTTAAACTAAATGGTCTCTGAGAATCCTCCCAGTTCTAGGTCTATGACCCTGTGTATATTGTCGGCTCATGTTCAACTCTTCATGACCCTGTAGACATCTGGGGTGTGTGTGTGTGTGTGTGTGTGTGTGTGTGTGTGTGTGTGTGTTAGAGAATACTGGGGGAAAGGGAAAGCTCTAAGAAATTTTAAAGTCAGACTTAAGCCAGCTAACTCTTTACAGCAGGGCTGTGCCTTAGTAGAAACACCATCAGTAAGAGCCTGGCCCTCAGTGTTGGCAGGTTTGTGACCTCAATTTGATCAGGCCATCCAAGGTTGAACAGGCTCTGGGTGATTGAATCATTATAAACAAATTTATGAGAGACTAATTTAAAACCAGAATGCCAATTTATTAAATTATAATAGGAAATATGTCTTTCTTTAATGACTGGAACATTTGTATTCCTGCAACTAGGATGGAGAGAAAGGGAGAAAAGGAGGGGACGGAGAAGGAATAAGCATTTATATGATGCCTACTGTGTGCCAGATATTGTGCTAAAGGCTTTTAAAAATATTCTTTCATTTGATTCTCACAACAACAAACTTCAGTTTCCTCTATTGTAAAATAGGAGTAGTAGTACCTACCTTGCAGCAACCCTGCATGGTAGGTGCTGTTATTATTCCTATTTTACAATAGAGGAAAGTGAGGCAGACAGAGCTAAATTTGAGCTCAAATATTCCTGCACCAAGCCCAGCAGCATTCTATCCATTTCATCACTTTTGTGATATCAAGGTGCCTTACAAACTCAATCTAGAATCAATAGGGAACCAAGCCATTCATGGAATGTTGAGAGTAGAGACTGTTTCATTTTTGAATCTGGCACATAACAGGCATCCAAATTAGGTCCTTTAACTCCAAATCAAGCATCCTTTCCCCCTGCACCAAACTGTCTTTATGCATCCAAGAAAACAATTAAATTGATTATATTTTAAGGGACTGTTTCCTAGGACATATAAGGAGTAATCTCAATAAGTTACTTCCAAAATTCAAAGTTTAGGATGATTATTTCAGGAAAAAATTCCTAATTCAACACATTTTATGTTAAATCTGATTCCTAAAAGCACAAATTTCAAACCTGAGAGGTTCTTAGCTACAATTACAAGGTGTGGCAATGGCTGATCTCATCTATAGGTGTCAACTTGCATGTCTTGGACATGGAGCTAATTATCCATTGATTACGTTTTTCAAGAAAAGCCCAAAAAAAGAGAAGTGACTCTGTACATAGGCTTACCTCAGGAGCTTCCTCTGTTATCTTTGTTAGGTTGCCACAATAAATCTCAACCTACACATGTCATTCCTTGATAGGATAACTTGGGCCTCAAATTCAATAAGTTTATGAATCAATCACTGACTAAATACCTACTATGTGCTCGATTTTATATTAGATGCTGAGAATAAAATGAAACAAATGAAACAATCCCTACTCTGAAGGAGGAGATAGAATATACAAAATATATATAAAGCTGGTATATGGTAACTTTGGAGAGAAGGGGACTAGCAGCTGGAAACAAGGTTGGGATAGAAGATGACAGAAAAATCCTCATGCACAAAGAGGCACCTGAATTAAGGTATGAAGGAACCCCCAAATTGCAAGAAACAGAGGTAAGAAGGGAGAGAATTCCAAGCAAAGAGTTCAGCCAACATAAAGGCAAGAGTGTCATGTATAAGTAATAGAGCCAGTGTAGCTGGACCACAGAGTATATTAAGGGGAGTAATGTTTAAGAAGTTAGAGCTGGATTAGATGAAGTAGAAATGGTCTTCCTGCTCTGAAAGAAGGTAGCACAATAAAAGAAAGATCTCTGCAGGTTCCAGTACTATAATATTTACAGATCTTTCCCTTACTTGTTAAATTCCATGGGGTCAGTCATATAATTTCTTTAAGGGATGAGAAAATGTCTAATAAACTAATTCAAGTTGGGAATTATGGCCTTAAGCTCTCATTCTTTCTTCCCCTGCTGAATGGGAGCTCTCACCTTGTTCCTCAGTGTCTCAGTTTCCCTTCTTTTGAATCCAGGGGAATGTTCCCGGCTTCATAAGGTGAATCATTTTGAGTTGTAAGAATTCTGAGAGATCAGCAAATCCAACCAATTATACAATTTTGCAATCTCACTTCTGACCTCATCCCTCAAATGAAATTGCTCTCTCCAGAACCGCCAATGTTCTCTTCATTAAGAAATGTGATTGAACAGCTAAATGGTACAGTGGATAGAACACCAGCCTGAAGCCGAGAGGACCTGAGTTCAAATTCAACCTCAGATACTTAATACTTCCATGCTGTGTGACCTTGTGCAAGTCACTTGACCCCAATGGGAAAAAGGAAAAAAGAAAGAAAGAAAAAGAAAGAGAGAAAGAGAAGGAGGGAGGGAGGGAGAGAAGGAGGAAGGGAAGAAAGAAGGAAGAAACAAAGAAAGAAGTGATTATCTTTTCTCAGTCCCTGTTCTCTGCAGTCTTGGACACTGTTGACCATTCTCTCCCCCCTCAGTCTCAGGGTCACTGTTTTATCCTTTCTTCTTCCCCCCCTCCCCATCTGTCTTATCCCTCTTTCTCGGGGGCCATTGTTGATTTACCCATCTCCTGTCTTTTAAGTATGGGACACCTCTCTGCCGCTATCAAAGCCCTATTTTTTTTTAACCCTTCTCTCTTTTAAGTATCTCATCAACTCTCATAGGTTCAATTCCTATCTCTATACAAATGACTCCCAGATCTCTATGTCTAACCTTCATCTCTCTCTTGAGCTAAAGTCCCACATCAACAATTTTTTATTAGACATTTCCAGTTGGATGCTCTGCAGTCATCTCAAATTCAACACATCTAAAATAGAGCCCATTATACGCATCCTTCTTCCTAACTTTCTTATTTCTATTGATGCCTTATCCTTCTTATAATCACTTAGGTTTACAAATTCAAAGTCATCTCTAACTCATCTGTCTCAGTCTTCCTAAAACGCACACACACACTCCCCAATCCAATCAGGTAACAAATCTTTTCAGTTCTTTATAATGTTTCTTGCATCCATATCCTCTCCAGTCACAAAGCTAATCCCTTACTTCTCATATACACTTTACTCCAACAGCCTTTTAAATGGTCTCACTATCTTAAAGCTCTCTCTCCCATCCATCTTCATATAGCTGGAAAGTGATCTTACTAAAGACAGGTCAGACCATATCATTCCCCTATTCAAGAAGCTCCAATGATTCCATAATATCTCTAGGATCGAATATAAAGTCCTGTTTGACATTTAAAGCCCTTCACAAACGATCTCCAACCTACTTTTCCAGGCTTATTACATATTATTTTTTTCATGAACTTTACAGGCCAGCCAGAAAAGTTACTTGCTCTACTGTTTACACGCAGGGATGTGATGAAACAAAGTATATCAATACACTATTAAATTTAATCTGCATTATTAGCATTTTCTTTTAAAATCTAGACAATTAACAAAACAATAAATCAAAAAATGATTTATTGCATTTCCCAGTTCAGAGGTTTAAATGTTCATGTTGAAAACTGAATAATTGGCTTGAGCTGGCTCCAGCACACCCCTAGCCATGACATGCTATCTTCCGTCATCACACCTTTGGACAGAGGAAGGACTAGAATGTCCTTCCTCATCCTTTAACCTTAGACTCCCTTTACTTCTTTCAAGGCTCACCTCTCATATGAAGTCTTTCCTGATTCTTCCCCACTCCAGTTGATGATGTTCCCCCAAATTACTCTTTACTATGCACATAGTTTATATGACCTTATATATGTATGTACTGTCCCCCCAATAAAACAAAGGTTTCTTGAGAGTAGAAATTCTTTCAGTTTTTTGTCTTCTTGGCCTTAATGCCTAGTGCAGTGCCACAGCAGGTATTTAATAAGTGATTTCTGGTTGATTGACAAGGAAGAGAACCTTTTAACAGCACCCCTGTCTTTGCTTGAATTCCATTCCAATCTTTTGCTTGAATGTGTCCAGTAAAAGGGTATTCACTGCCTCATAAGGCAGCCCATTAAGAGTAAGATTGCCCAACAGACATATCTAGGAATAAGGTGAGGGCTGGGGGTAGCTATGTGAAATAAGAAAAATTGAAAGTATGATAGTACAGAGCATTTCCAGAAGAGGATCTGCAGTGGAGGGTGTTTTCCATTTGAGAATTGCCTAAATCTAATGAAATGACAGGTCTTAAATTTAATGGGGAAAAAATAGTAGTTTATAACAAGAAGTGTTTTATCTCCTCAACTTTCCTGTTGATTACCTAGCAGGCCATCCTTTATCACCTATGCCAGCAATAATTATCTAACAAATTGAGAAATGGCAGCTGAGAAGAAAGAGCCAAGATAATGAAGGCACCAAATAAGGTGAGTAGGAATCTATGAGGTGAAGGTCTTCCCCCTACATTGAGGGATCCCTATGTCTGCAAAAGCCTGACTCGTTGCCTTTAGGGAATATCACTTTGCCTCCAGATTCTCTACCCTGACAGTCCCCTCAGTGATCTACTGAAGTACTCCATGGTTTGCTGGTGAATAACAGAGTCATTAATTTAAAGGCCCTAAAAACCTAGCTGATCCATAGCCCCCATTTTGATAGTCCAGAAGCACAAAAATAGTTCCATGCATCCAGCTCCATCAAGGGAGTGGGTTTCTTTCATTCCCCAGTTTTTGGGATCTGACACTGGCTCAGCCACTTATTAGTTATGTGACCTTGATCAAATTATTTAGCCTTTCCTTATCTTTGAAGTGTGGAGGTTGATTAGAGGAGGTAATTTCTAGGATCTCTTCCAATTAGAGACTTTTTGACTCTATATTAAAATGAGGGTTATAACCCATAAGAAGAAGCTGAAGAAGTTGAAATTATGTGCTCTGCTACTTAATGTGTGACTTTGGTCAACTTATGTCACCTCTATGGACCTCAGTTTCCCCATTTGGGCTAGAAGATCTCTAGAGTTCCTTCTAGCTCTAAATTCTTTTATCTATGACATAGAGGAAAAGAATTAAGAGGCCTTAATAAGGAGTTTCAAATGGATAAAGAAGATACACTTAGTGAGATTGTATTGTACAAAGTCCATTTTAATTCTTTGGGGGGGGGGGAGGATTTGGACCCGTGATTTCACTGGAATAAGGAACTACTGGAACCAAAGTCTAACCAACAGTTTTAGAATTTTATGATTTTATTAAAGAGTTCCCTAAGACCCTTCAAAGTGAAGTGGCTTGCCCAGGATCATTGATCAGAGGTAATACTTGAGAATCCAAGTCATCCTAACTGAGGCTGGCCTTCTATCCACTATACTACACTGCCTCTCATTTATTGTCAGCCTCCTCCTTTCCTCAAAAGAATCAGGCTATGTGATGTGAGCTCTCAGCTCCCCTCCTCCATCATTCTGAACTTCTCAATCTCATCTCTTACTCCTAAGTGAATTTTCCACACAACTGAAGCTTAGCCATTTAAATGCCTAAACTTTTATCTTAACCACTTTAATGGAATTCTTTCTCAAATGTATAACACATCCCCTTCCGTCCCTGCCTTCTTAAATGGATGCTTCTAACCACCAAGGATTCTTCCTTTATGGCTCTGGGTCTTGCTTATGAATTGTCATTGGACAAGGCTAAAATATAGTGATGCCCCAGGGATTCCTTTGAGACATTAAGTACTACTTGCCCCCACCCTTAATGGCCCAGTCTAGCTTTTTTAATCTTTTTGTTTTCTAGGTTTTTTTGTCTCTTCAAAGTCAGTCTGACTTCTCTCTACTGTCTGTGAGAGCCTGTTTCCAAGAAGCTCTATCCCTTCTAATTTATTGCTCAGAATCTATGAGCTTGGATTCAATGAAAAGCTCCCAGATTTGGGGTTAGAAGGGACCTGGAAAGTCACCTAATCCAAAACCTTCATTTTTCAAATAAAAATGGCAAAATGGAAGGATTGGGATTTGAATTCAATGTCTGGCTCCACAGCCAATTTGGAAAGGCAATGCTTTCCACCACACTATGCTGATTAAAATAAATAAAAGGGACTCTCCTAAGAATAGAGTATGTGGGCTTTAACATATAGGGCTTATGACATCTTTCTTCCATGATCAATGCTTTTCCTTGCCTGCTTTCCAGGTAGTTAAGACTGCCATATAACTGAGTTTTTATTTTTCTGTAGAAAGAGCACAGACTCCACAGTCCAAAGAACTGGGTTCAAATCCTCTTCTTATTTAATGTTTGTATGATTCAGAATCTCTGTGGACCTCAGCTTTCTCATCTGTAAAATTAGATGAAATCTCTAGGTCTCTATGAGCAAACGTCTGTTTATGTGATAATGTTAGGGGTTGTTTTGCATGGTACTGGTATTTTGCTTTATAAAGGGTTTCTCCCAGACATTATTTTATTGGTGGCAGCATGGTATAGTGATCACCACTTTGGATATGGCATCAGGAAACACCTGAAGTGAAATCACTGCTCTGACATGTACTAGATAAGAAACTGGGGGCAGCCAGGTGGTATAGTAGATAGAGTATCATCTAGAGTCAGGAGGAGCTGAGCTCAATTGAATCTCAGACAGTTTCTAGCTGTGTGATCCTGGGCAAGTCACTTAACCCTATGTGCCTCAATTTCCTTATGTATAAAACGAAGATAATAATAGCACTTCCCTTATAGGATTGTTGTGAGGATCAAAGGAGATAATAACAATAGCTAGCACTTAGTAAGTGCTAAATAAATGGTAGCTATTAGCTAGTATTATTATTGTAACTGTGCCTGAGCCATAGGTTCCCCAATTATAAAACATGAATGACAATATATTTGTATGGTACTTATACCCTCATAGGATTGTTATGAGGATCTCAGATCTGGAGCTGAAAGGAATCTTAAGGGGTTATATAATATCCTCATTTCACAGATGAGTAAAGATAGGCTAAGACTTAATTCCTGGTTCTTGTTAAGTCAAGAAACATTCCATTACACCTCCCTGCTTCCTCAAAAGAACCAAAAACAATGCATATGTATATGAAAAAATATATAAAGCAATTTACAGACCTTAAATGCTATATAACTGTTAACTATTATTATTTGATCTTGTAAGGTAGTAGGGACTTTGTTATTATACCCGTTTCTTAGATGAGGAAACTGAGGTTCAGCTTCATTAAGCAACTTGTCCAAGGTCTCAAGTCTAGTAAAAACAAGTCTTTAAACACCTAATTCAGTTCTTCTTTCTCCTTATCTTCCACCTGATTATTATTATGTCTACCCTTATTCTAGTATATTTTTCACTGTGCACAGTAGGTATGTACAAAAGTAATTTAAGCCATAGAGCAAAACCAGCTAAAGTTCTCCTATTAAGTTACCTGAAAGACACCTCTCCTGAAGAACAGGGAGGCTTTCCTGGCCTATTATAAGGCTCAAGGTTCTTTTAGACTTCACTGGACTCACATTTGTAACTTAAGGGAGTGGTTTAGCTCAGAGCTATCAAGGGAAAACATGGAAAAAAAATTCCTACAAGATCTATGAAGAGAAGAAAAATTTGTAACCAAACAGGAAATAAAGTGAGTAACAGAAAATAAAATCGAAAAACCTAGAAAATATAAAATTTTAAAGTTTTTACATGAAAAAATGCAAATTAGGTAAGATGAAAAAAGAAAAAATTAACTGAGAAAAATGTTTGTGGTAAGTTGCTCTGGTAATAGTTTCATTTCTAAGATTACATAAGGAACTAATTCACATTTATAAAAAATAAGAGCCATTCCCCAGCTGATACAGGGTTTAAGGAGAAGAGGCAGTTGTCTTAGCAAGAAACCCAGTCTATGTCTAGCTAAATGAAAAAAAATGTTCCAAATCATTAGAGAAATGAAAATTTAATCAATTCTGAGATTTATTCTCATGCCCAATAGAGTGACAAAAAAGAAAATGCTCAATGTTGGAAGGATTGTGGGCAAATAGGAACTGTTAATGAATATAACCTTCTGAAAAATGATTGTAATTATACACAAAAAGTTACTAAATAGTCCTCTGACCCTGACATCCTGCTAGGTAGACAGCTAAGCCAAAAAAGATCAAAGAAACAGGAAAAAATCTTATATGTAAAAATATTTATAGTACCTCTTTTTGTAGTGGCAAAAAATCAGAAATTAAAGGGATATCCATCAGTTGAAAATGGCTAAGTAAATTGTGATATATGAATATGATGGAATACTATTGGGCTTTAAGAAATGAGGAAATAAATTATATTAGAGACATGGAAAGATTTATATGAACTGGTACAGAATTAAGTGAGCAGGACTAGAAGAATAATTTATACTATGACACTGATATTCTAAAAATGAACAACTTTGTTTTTTTTTGCTTTGTTTTGTTTTGTTTTTTAAAATGAACAACTTTGAAGACATAAACTGATGAAGAATAAAATGAGTGCAACTAGAACAAACTTTGAACAAAACAACTTGAATGTTATAAGAACTATAAACAATATAATGGCTATCCCCAATTTTAGAAAATAGATGATGAAACACTCTCAAATTACAGAGATGATAGATTTTAGAGTGCAAAATTAAATATGCACACACACACACATATATACACACACATATATATTTGCAATTAACCAATGGAGGGTTGTTTTGCTTGACTATGCATAGGAATTTATTTTTCTTTTCTCCTTTTTTTCCAAGGAAGCAAGAGGTAGATAGAAAACAGAAAATTTTTTTAGTTTTAAATAAAGAAGTGGGCATATACTATAGATGTATTATATTGCATACCCTTTCAGATGAAGTCAATATATTCTTTGATGTATTTAACTGTTTATTTGATTACAGGAAGCCTCTATGGAATGGGGGCAATCTGTAAATGTAATATAAAAACAAAATATACCACTATAACTTTAAAAAATAAACCTCCAAAAAGGAAGATCAGACTGTGGTCATCTGTGTTTTTAATATTGTTGTCAATAGAGCTATGAGAAGTCCACCATGGGATTACTTCCCCAATCTAGATCACTATCATACTGCCTACTATTCCCTATCATTTTGGGACCCCTTCCTTCTGAAAGCTATCATAAAATTTTTAACATTATTTTGATGTAAACGTTTCATAGCCTTCTCTTTCATTAACTTTCAGAGACTTTTAGGATAATCTAATTCAGTCCCCTCACTTTACATATGAAGAAACTGAGACCTATACCATTTTACCAAAGAATATCATTTAGTCTTGTTTCTTCTTTTTCTTCAGTTTAGAAAGCTTCCTAGATTCCTATTTATTAACTTCTCTTCATCTTCATATTTTTATCCCTAACAGCCCAATTCTCCTGTTGTCTCCTGTATCTCCATAATCTCTGTGGTCTCCTAGGTGGCATCCCTTTCCTGAAGATTTCCAGATGAATTAATTGGGTAATTAATTAATAAAAAAGCATTTATCAAGTATTTATGTGTCAAAACACTGGGGATACAAATACAAAAAGCAAAGGCAGCTCTTACCTTCAAGGAGTTTACATTCTAATGGGGGAGAAAAGATACAATAATAGCCAGGAAATTTTGTTCAGGGATATTCAGAAAGTTCCCCAAGAATGGGGAAGGAATAGATTGACACATCCTATTCAGGAACAGTGGCAGAGTTGATCTGATTGTGTTTGTGCTTCCAAAACTGGAGGAAGGAGTGATGAGAGGAAGAGGTGGCTGAGAAGGCTGTGAAGAAGCAATGGCTAGAGAGTCAGGAGTAAAGTGAAGTCTGGCTGAAACTCTTCCTGAAATTGTGATTGGGGAGGGACAGTCATCAATCAGATCTCCACAAGCCAGAGAAATCTATGTAATGGAAGCTCCCTATGTCTCTTAATGAGTCAAAAGTTTTCCCATTTCCCCTAACCAAGCCATTGTCCAAAAAAACCTAATACATAATAGGCACTTAATAAATACTTGATGTTTAAGTGATTGTAATTTTTCCAGGTTGCAGCCAGTATTAATTTATAGTCTCAGAGAGCTGTCTGAGACTCCAAGAGGATTAATGTCTTACTGATGGTCATATAGTCAATAAATATCAAAGGTGGCATCTGAACCTGGGTGACTTTAGGTAAAACACTATATATTACATTATAATGCCTTTATTGCATTCTCTAAAATCATTTGTTTTAGAACCCATCTCTTGACTTTTAAACCCATCTTCTCACCTTTTAAAACAATATAATTTAGCCACCTTGAAAAAGTTCTGGATCACCGAGCTTGTGAGCAACTGAGCCTAAAATTGAACCAGAGTTCAAATCCTGGATTGAACACTTACTAGCTCTGTGACTCCCAGAATTTAGCTGCTTTGAATCTCTGTTTCCTCATCTATAAAATGGGGACGTTATAGTATCTATACTATATATATATATACATATATATATAGTATATATAGTATAGTCTATAGTTAGACTAGATAATCTCTTAAGTCACTTCTTGCACTAAATCTGTGATTTGCACACTTTTGTGCACATTGCATATGTCAGGTGAATATGTCAGAATCTCAGCCCAGAACTTGACTCCAAAGCTAACCCTTAGCATGTTCTTAAATCCTCATAATCTGGTTTGTTCAGGGATTGCTCATCTCTAATGGGTCTTGGTCCCTCTCTCTCTGGGGTATCCCAAACAAGGCAACTCAAAAACTATTGGAAACTAGGCATGAAAGTGTAGACTCAGTGTTTCAGAGAGTATTTCTAATGGAAAGTCAAATACTACAATGAGAGGCTCCTCAGGAACCTGGTATCAGTCTACTATGTGTCAGGCACTGTGCCAAGAGTTAGAGATGTAAAGACAAGAAATAGTCCCTGATCTCAAGGAGCTCATAATCTAGTAGGGGAGACAACATGCAAACAAATAAGATGTAGACAGAATAAAAGATTCTAGGGAAGCCTGCAGGTAGAGATGAGATGGGAGAGAGTTCTAAGCATGAGTGAAACAAGATAGAAGATATTAACCAATGGAGGAGGAAGACAAAATGGAGCATCCCAGAGACCCAATTTTGCCCACCTTTAGCATTAGGGAATTGCAGAGATATGACTCATTCTCTTAGGCTTGAGAAGATAGTGATCAATGCTACTGAAGCTGTAAACCATTGGGACAGTAGGAAAGGAGTATCTCTTCTTTCTGCTGGAAACTTTGGAGTTTCTTTAGATCCCTTTCAGACTTCAGAGCAATGAAGAGAAGCCTCAGCTGCCCATCCTCAAAAAGACACCTCCTCTATAGGGGAAGGGAGGGCAATAGACAGAACCATCACTCCAGCAAGGGAAGAAGCTAGCAAGGACATGACATGCAAAGGAAATAAAAGAGGCCCTTTTAGAAACAAATACAAGGGAGATGAGTGGTGAAACAGAGAGAGACATAGGTTCAAGTCCAGTTTTTGATACCTACCAGCTGTGTGACCCTGCATGAGTCATATAACCCCTTAAGATTCCAGACATTTCTCCAAGACTATAAACTTTGGGCTGCTGATCTACACTGGGAGTGGGAGTTTCCACAATGACGAAGTCACAAATCCAAAATAACACCAAAAATAAACAAATACAAAAGTGCACTTTTTTTTAGTGGGAAGAGGAAGCAAGAGATCAAAATTACTATTTTATCAGAATAGAGACCTTTCAGAGAAGAAACTCCTTCTACCAATGTAGAGCAGACTCTTGTCTGAAAGACTCTTAGAAAGTAGTCTGAGCGCACTGAGAAGTTACCTGACTTGCTCAGAGTCATACAACTAGTATGTCAGTGGCAAGACTTGAACCCAGCTTTTCTTGGCTCCAAGACTCACTCTGCCACCCTCCCTCTTAGTAAACACATATATGGTATTTTTAAAGCCAGAAAATTCTACTCGAGAGATATGGCACACAAGATATTTCAATGAAGGAGTTAAAATGCTTTGCACTTAATAAATTGATTAAATCGACAACTTCAAACCACTGATGGAGAGAACCCCTTAGAAGACACCATTTTCCATCCTCAGCTAGGGTACTTAAATGCCTTGGCCCAGCTCTGCCCGAAGAAAGAGTAGGGAGTGAGGGGCAGATACTTACCTCCCTTAGTAACCCAATGCCATCCAACTGCTCCTGCTGCTGCTGGGCAACAGTAACCCCCAGCACCAGAGTATGGATGCAGCAGGAGACCACTGAGATGAGCACGATGGGAGTGAGATTGAGGGGCAGCGTGATGAAAAAGGAGAAGATGAAGAAGGCCTGCCAGCCCACCGTGTCACTGGCCGCATGGGAGCGGGCAAAGTTCAGACCCAGGTAAGAGAAGATCTGGGCGGTGATCAGCAACCACAGCAGGTAGGGGACCACCTTCCTGCTGACTCTGTCTGGGAGAATGCCCTTCTTACAGAGGACAAAGAGGATGATGTCCAGCAGCAGCTCCACCCCGGCCACCACAATGGCAGCCAGCTTGTCACTGGAATAGACCACGGCACACATAATCACCACATAGCAATCGAAAAGGGCTGCAAAGATCACCAGAACCAGGAGGGTCTCATGGCGCTGCCTCTTGAAATAAGTCTGATACAGATTCTCCAGAGACTCCGGGATGAAAGTCAAGCGCATGAAGCGGGGCAGGCAGAGGCAGGACCCCGTGTTCCTGACAGAGATTTCATGGGTCCGGCCACCTGCCCGATCAGGATCTGAAGGCAAGCTGACTGAGTACTCCGCCGATTGTTCGGCCGAGTACTCGGGCTCCGAGAAGCCCTGGTTCTTGGCCATTCTGTCAGGTGGTTAGTCTCAGGTCTACTCGGAGAACTAGAAAGGAGAGCAAAGGGTGGAAGGTTCTTCCAGTTGGCCCGTCCTACCAGGATCCCATCAGGCCTGCAGATGACTTTCCAAGGGTTTTTTCTCGTCTGGGGCTGAAGAGCTGCCTTTTGCCAACTGGAACAGAGCTTGGTTTGAGGCTTCTGAGCAGCAGGTGGGACTGGCTCCTCTGAAACTTCAAAAGACATAGATAAGAGAAAGGGTCCTCCTCCACTCCCCTATCTCCTGCTTGTTATTCATGGTTCTTCCCTGTTGACCCTTCCATCCCTCATAACCCAGTGCAAACTTTCCACTGCAAGAGGCTGCAGAAACCTTAACCACCCACACCCTTTCAGTGACACACACATACACACACACACACACACACACACACACAGTCTCCATTCCCTGTCTCTTCCACAGGCCTGGCAACCTCTCTCTTCACTAGCATTTCATTTCCTCTGGCCTTCAATAAGTATCTTTTAAGTATCTAGTCTTTGTAAAGCACTGGGCATCTTTCTCTCTCTTGAAAGCTCTGCCCTTCTTTCCTTTACCTATTAAATTCACTCCAGGCCCAAACCTTAAGGATTTGAAATAAAATGTGTTTGGTGGGAAGGAGGTAAAGGGAAGAGGAGAGAAAAAAAAGCAGCCCCTAAGAATCCTACCTTCTCCTTCTGCCCCTTCTCTTGCGCCTCCCCACCCCGAACTGGAAGTGAGAGGGCATAGATACATACCCCTTTTTAGCCTGCCCAGGTCAGCTCTATCTTTCTGTCTAGTTTTCCCTGTTGATCTCTAAGCGTCTCCTCCCCAGTAGGATGAGGAAGAAGGTGGGCCCTTCCACCCACCTCCTTCCTGGGATTTATTCCCTGTTTACCTGTGAGAGGTGAAGGGAAGAGCCTCCACAGCTCAATTCCCCAAGCTGTCTCCCGTCAGGATTGTAGGATCAGTGGGGCTGAGGGTAGGCAAGTAGGGAAAGCCGGGGGTCCCTAAAGCTCTCAGAGACTGCTTATCCGTACACTCCTCCGCTTTGGGCAGACGCCTCCATGCCCGCCAGCAGCGCACTGGAGCTTGGCAGCAGATCCCACCCCACAGTCCTGGGCTGCTGGGCTCTGGATGGCAGGAGGTCAGGACTGTCCCTCAGCATCCAGATGTGTCCAGCCGCAGGAGGAAGAAGGAAGAAGGAGGCGGTAACGTCGAAGGAGGAGGAGTGGAAAATTCAGGGGAAGCAGCCAAGCACAGCAGCCGCCGCTGTCTTGCAGCGCTCGCAGGGCTGTTCGCTGGCGCTGGAGGAGAGCACTGCTTTCCCGGAGCTGGCTTTTCAGCCGGCGCTGGCACAGCCTGCCTTGGCTTCTCGGCTGCCGGACCCTGCCCGCCCGCCGCTGCCTACCTTCCCTCTCTCTCTCTCTTTAACGTGCGCTGCGGGGCTTCCCCAGCGAGGGGCTCAGTCGGGGCCCTCCTTCCGCAGAGAGGCGTAGAAAACGCAGGCAGAGACCCGGCGAGCCGGCTAGCATCCTCGGCGGCCGCCCCCAGCCCCGGCCGGCTGGCCGCTCCCAAGCTCCCCCTGGCTCCAGAGGCAGCGGCCCCTCGCTCTTCCTGCTCCTCTCAGCGCCGTCGCTCCCGCCCCCGCACGCCTGCGGGGAGCCACCCGCATTCAGCGCCCGCTGGAGACGGCGAGAGCCTCGGAGCTCGGCGCTAAGCGTGCCGGGCCCCCGGACCGACAGACAGAGTGCCGGCCCCTGTTCCTCGCTCTCCCCACCCAGCTGGGGTTGTTTTCTTTTCTTTCTTTTCTCTTTCTTTCTTTCTCCTCCCTGACAGTGGTTCTTCCGTCCCTCCTCTTTTCCTTCCAAAGCTAGGAGATAGTCCCTGGGAGACTGCCGGGAGGAGGTTCTCAAGGGGCCAGAGGAGGAGCCAGTCCCCTCCCTCCTAAGATCAAGCCACAGAGTTTGGGGCAGAGAGAAGGGAATCTCCAGACCTGGGAACTCTGCTAAGCTTAACATAAGTGAAGATAAAAGAGAAGAAAAAAAAGTTAAGAAGGAAGAAGGAAGAAGAAAGGGGAGGAGGAAGAGAAGAGGAATAAAGAAGAGACAAGAACAGGTAGGAGGAAAAAAAGAAGAGGGAGAAAAATACAAGAGAAGAAAAAAGAAGAGAGTGGGAGCGAAGAGAAAAGAATGAGTAAGAGAAAGAGAAGAAGAGGATGAGAAGGAAAAAAAATCATGAAAACTATCTACACTATTAAGTGGTCATCCAACCCGTTTGAAGCCCTTCAGTCACAGGAAACTTATTTCCCTTTTCTGAAAGCCCACTCTCATTATTAATCAATAACTATTTATTAATAGTTTAATAGATGGAAGAGTCTAGAAATACAAATACAAGTAGAAAATAATCCCTGTTCTCAAAGAGTTTGCATTTTAATGGGAGAAGATATATAAAAGGAAAGGCTGTGTTTTGGTTTTTTGGGGGGGAGGGGTAGGATGATTCCCCCCCACTTTCTGTGGAGTGGGAATCTGTCTCTATAATTTCAATTCAGTTCAATTCATCAAGTGCCAAAAAGGTACTGAAGATACTAAGACAGAAAACAAAACAGTACCTGCACTCAAAAAGATTATATTCTATTTAGGAAAACTTCTACTTCTTCCTCCTGGTCCTGTCCTCTGGATTCTCTAATTAAGCACATCTATCCTTATTTCCCATGATAGTACTTTCATTTCCATCATAACCATTCCCAATCCTCCAGGCAAAACATCTCTGTTTTATCTACTGACTCCAAAGTAATAGGGTCTCCAGTTCTCATACTGATCACCTTCTGTTTTCATATCCACTCTGTCAACTAACTAGTTGTCTTAGAGAAGATTTAATTTCTCCGCTCCCAGTCACCGTCCTTCCCTAGTACTCCCTTTTTTTCTGAACTTTTAACCCCTTCCCCACTTCTGAATTCAAAGAAGGAAGAAAAGAGAGAGAGAAGAATGTGAAAGCAGGGAGAAGGCTCTATTAGATCCTAACAATACCAAACTAGAAAGATTTCATTCAGTTAGGACACTAGTATGAGACTGACTCCATTGGAAGATGAACCTCCTTACATATCACAGAACCTCAAGTGGATTAAGTCCATCTTGTCCTATCTATAGCTGAACAAGGCATGGATGATCACCAAACCTTTTACTTGAACATCTCTTTTTTATTTTCAATAGTATTTTATTTTTTCCAAATACATGTAAAGATTGATTTCAACATTCATTTTTGAAAGACATTTTTCTCCCTCCTTTCTCCCCCCCTAAGACAGCAAGCAATCTGATACAGGTTAAATATATCCAATTCTTTTAAACATATTTCTACATTTGTCCTGTTGTGCAAGAAAAATCAGACCAAAGGGAAAAAACATGAGAAAGAAAAAAACAACAACAAAAAAAGATAATACTCTGCTTTGATTCACATTCAGTCTCCATAGTTCTTTCTCTGGATTCAAATGACACTTTCCATTACAAATGTATTGGTATTGTCTTGAATCACAGCGCTGTTGAGAAGAGCCAAATCTACCACAGTTGATCATCACAAAATCTTGTTGTTACTGTGTATGATATTCTTTTGGTTCTGCTCACCACTAAGTATCAGTTCATGTAAGTTTTCCCAGGCTTTTCTGAAATCACCTGCTCATCATTTCTTATAAAATAATAATATTCCATTGCACCTTTATACCATAAATTATTTAGTCATTCCCCAACTGATGGGCATATACTCAATTTTCAGGTGAAAATTTCTTGTGAATGGAATTCCACAACCCCCCACATATTTGGATATCCAGTAACTGTTAGGAAATTTTTCCTGACATCAAGTTTAAATTTATTTCTGTAACTTTTACCTTTCACTCCTAGTTCTGCTCTCTGGGGCCAGGCAGACTAGTCTATTTGACAGCTTCTCAGAGGTATCCCATTCCTCCCCACCCCTACTCCACTCCTAGGCTAATCATCCATCCTTATAGGTGATCTTGAGCTTTGTCACTTTCCTAATTGTCCTTCATTGGTCATGTTCCAATGTCCTACCTAATATGTAACACCTAGAACTGGACACAATGTAGCCTGAGCAGGTCAGAGTACAACTGAGTTAGGACCTCCTTAGTCTCAAGTGGAAACAGCTAGATGGCTCAATGTAGAGAGCATTGGGCCTGGAATCAGGAAGATCTCAAATACTCACTAGCTATGTGACTTGAGAAGGTCACTTAATCCCTGTTTTCCTTAATCCACTGGAGAAGGAAGTAGCCAACCACTTTAGTATTTTTGCCAAGAAAATCTCATTCATGTTCACAAAGAGTGAAGTCAAACTCAAATGAACTCCAATACAGTCTTAAATGGTCCCCCAACTCCTCCACCTTGTGAAATTGATTATCTGAACCCAAGTTCAAGACTTTACTTTTATACCTATTAGGTTTCATTTTACCTGACTTGGCCCAATGTCTTAGTCTATCATGGTCTTTTTGAATCCTGACTTTTTCATTCAACAGATTAGCTGACCTCCTAGCTAAAGCTAAAGAGAGCTTCGAGATCCTCATTACACTCCCCTGGAGATTTTCTCTCAAATTGTCATTGAACATTAATAATTGTTCTTTGGATCCTGGCATTCAATCACTACCAAATTGTCCAAAAAGAATGGCATAATAATAAGATCTTGATAAATTATGTCTATAGTATGCTATTCATCTATCAATCTGGTAATCATGATAATAAGAAAATGACTTGTTCTTGCTAAAGCCATACATATCTACTTGTGATCACTGTTTCCTTTTTTAGCTTTTTACTAACTATCCCTTTGATAGCATTTACTTGCTAGTAACAGCTTTGGTGGATCTCCTGGTCCCCAGTCACCTGGCACTATTCCCTCAGAATATTTATCCACTAGGATTAGGGAAAAAAAATCACAGAAGAAACCAGAGAGCCATGTGTTCACACACACATAGTAGTAACCAGACAGTAGATAGGACAACTAGTGTCCTTCCCCCAACCTGCAGCTGATGAAAAATGAAATTAGTAGAATCAAGAGGAAAAAAAGTTTATAATAAAAAACATTGTAAAATACTCTTCTTCTCTTCCTAACTTCCTTATTACTGTCAAGGGTACCACCATACTTCTAGGCACTCAGGCTTGAAACCTACATGTTTGTCTTTGACTCCTTACTCTCTCTCAACCCCATATCCAACAATTGTCAAGTTCTTTTGTTTCTACCTTCACAACATCTCTTTTATATGCCCTTTCTCTCTTCATACACTGCTACTATCCTGAAGCATGTTCTCCTCATCTGAAGACTATTATAATAGTCGAATAAAAGGCTTCTCTACCTCAAATCTCCTCCCTCCAGTGCATTTTCCACTCAGTTGTCAAATTGATCTTCTCAAAGTCCAGTTCTGACCATATCACTCCCATATTCATTAACCTCCACTGGCTCTCTATTACCTCCAGAATCAAATATAAAATCCTCTATTTGAAATTTAATAATTTAATTTCATAATGTGGCCTCTTCCTAACTTTCTAATTTTTCTTATACTTTATTCTCTTCTAAATCCTCCCACTAACATACTCTGTGATCTAATGACACAGACCTCCTTGCTGCTGCTTGAACAAGACACTCATCTTCCAACTCTGGACATTTTTGATGAGGTTCTGTTTAATCTTATAGTCCCAACCTCTGTGGAAGTTGTCCAGTCAGAAATCCAAGTGATGTCAAACCCCTGAGGTTAAATTTCCCCTATAAATCTGTCCATGGCTCATGCCATTTTTGCTAAATCCCTTTGGGTTACGATCACCTCAGCACTCTGCTTCATGGTATCTTTCCCCTCTCTCTCCCCCACACCACATGGTGCCTCTCTTCTCATCCCCCACCCACCCCATGTCTCTATTCTCTCTCCTTCTGGTAGCTAACTAATTCTTTAGGGTGCTAAACTCCTCTATAGATTTAGCCCGTCAGTTAAGGTCATACTCTCACTTCGTGGAGTAAATTCTTTCTCCTGCTTAATTATGAGTTACACTAAGGGACTTGTCTTTTCCATTGATAGTTGTTATAAAAAAAACCCTTTTCTTTGCTAAATTATATGCTCTCCCAACTCTATTTCCTATTTACCATCCATGGTGTCTATTGTATCTCTTAATTTTGTCTATGACCTCTCCTAAATAAACTTAGCTTTTGCCAAAGAGAATGGCCACTGTGAATTCTTCACATGACTGAACTCCAACATTCGATACTTACATCAATTTCCCCATTTGGTGCTGAACCCCAAACACATCATTTGGAACTAGAAATTGCTTTCCTAAATCACATCAATTTTCACTAGTTACACTCTGTACCTAGGATGGTCTCCCTCCTGGCTTCCTTCAAGTCTCATCTAAAGTCCCACCTTTTCTAAAAAGCCTTTCTCAAGCCTCCTTGATTTCTTCTGAGATGATCTCCAATTTATCCTCCATGTTTTGTTAATATATTGTTTGAATGTTGTCTCCTACATTGGACTGTGAACTCCAAGAGAGCAGGGACTGATTTGGGGGACTAGGGGTGGGGTTACCTTTCTTATATCTCCAGCATTTAATACATGCTCAGCACATACTAGATGGTTAATAAATCCTCATTGACTTATTTACAAGACCTTCCTCCAACATGTCCCAACCTTTCATATCCAGCTTTATTTCCCTCCATTCCTCAATAGACATCTTCCACTTATCAGACTACTGTTTTCCTACCACTTCGCAACCTGACCCCAACCTACCCTTTCAGTCTTATAATTTATCCTTTCCTTTCATGAGCTCTAAAGTCCTGACACATTGGATTTCTTGTTGTTTGTCATATTCAGCACTCTATTTCTGGTCCCCCCTTGGGTTTGATTAGGCTTCTTGCCTATCTGAATATATTCTCTTCTCACTACCTCTTAGGATCTCTCATTTTCTTTAAGATTCACCCCAAACACCCCCTCCTACAAGAGGCCTTTCCTGATCCCCTCAGCTGTTAATGCTCTACCTGCCAAATCAATTCATCTGCATTTTGTCTAAATCTACAAATATATGCACCATCTCATTAGAATGTAAGCTTTTTGAGATCAGGGACTGTTTCACTTTTGTCTGTTATCTCCACTACCTAGCCATAGTGGATGCTTAATGATGAATTGATAGGAGAAGAGAAGGATAATCAAAAGAGGATCACCTCATGCTGAAGAACAAAAGCAATGCTAGAGAAGCAAGAGTTCTGAACCTTACTACTCCCATAATGGCCATAAATACATGCAGGACAATGATAAATGGATTCCTTATCTGCCAGCCCCACAAAGAGTGTTGTTCATTTTCTAGGGGGTGTCTAATAGGTTGAGGGCTTTGTGTGTTTCTGAATCTCTTAATAAAGCAAATCTTTTGCATCTTATACGTTATCTATGGAGGTGAAATAAAGACCATCTTGTACCTGATCCCTCTGTTGTACATTAAGTTTCTTTGTATGAGCTGAAGACCCCATTCCTCACATTTAATAGAAAAGTACTTTACCATGAGAATTTTCAGAGAATCCCTTGAAATACATTAGGTAAGGGCAATGAACTGAAGAAAGAAACTGACCCTTTTATGGTTAGACCCCCCCAGGATTGGCCCTTAGTTTATGGGAGCCCAGAGTTCTTAGAGGGGGAGCCTGGCCCATAGGTTATAGTTACTCTGAGATAAGGAGGGATCCCTCAATTCTGAAAAGCATCTGGGAAATAGTAATATCTCACCTCTATGACAGAGTTGGTCCTGGAGAGCTAGTATAACTTTGCCACTCATACCTTCCCATCATATACCTACTCTGGATCTGAGAGTACAACTAGCAGAATGACTACCTCTAACTTGTCCTACTATGACAGACTGCTGCAACTACCTTGAACTACCTGTTTCCTCCTCAAACTCCCAGACTTCCTTCATTTGTCTCCTAATTTATTACTGCCTCATTGCATCAGACAAAGCAGAGTGCTGTTTCTGTCCCTTCATTTTCCCAATGGGGCCTCTCTCCGAAGGCATGGAGATGAGAAATGGAATGTCAAGTTTAAAGAACTTTAAAGCCCGGTTTATTTGAAATGTAGAGGTCATGTGAGAATTGGGTGAAATGAATCTAGAAAGGTAAGTAGGAGCCAAATTTTGGAGTCAAGTCAGGCTAAGGCATTTCTATATGATCCTAGAGGCAATTTGGAACCCTGGATAATTTTTACATAAATTTTTTATATCTTATGCTTTTATTTCACTTACATTTCTCACTCTATTCCTCCCACCCTCTTCCCAGAGAGTTGTCTTTTCATCATAAAGAATTTTAAAAGATGAAAAAAGTCTGCAAAACTAACCAAATATCAAAAATATCTATATTACATACAGTATTCCATATCTATACATACTTCTTCAAAGAAGATAGGAGAGATGCCTTCTATATGTCTTCTCTGGAGACAAGCTTGGTCCTTATAATTTTGCAGCATTCTGTTTTGATTGTGTTATTGTTATTGTTCTTTCCATTTATGTTATTATAATTACTGTATGTAGTGTTTTTCTGGTTCTTTTTATTTCCTGTATTTATCATGTTCATTGTTTCTTACAGGACAGTAATATTCTTATATTTATTTATCACAATTTGTTTAACCATTCCCCACTTAAAAGTCATTTTTATTTCCAATTCTTTTGCTACCACAAAAGTATTACTATAATACAGTATAGTTACCATATGTGGCACTTTTTTTTTCAATCTCTGACCTCTTTTCCATAAACCAGTATACCTAAAAAGGAAATATCTAGGCCAAAGACTGTGGACATTTTTGTCATTTTCTTTAAATAATTTCACATTGATTTTCAGAGTTAGAGCCATTCATAGCTCAACCAACAATGTATTGGTGTGCCCATCTTTCCATAGCACCTCCAACATTGACTATTCTCATCTTTTATCATTTTTGCCAATTTATTGTGAAGTAGAACCACTGAGTTGCTTTGATTTGCATTTCAGTCAGTCAACTAGCATTTATTAAGCACCTACTATATGCCAGACACTGTGCTAAGAGCAAAAGATACAAATAAAGGTAAAAAACGCTCTCTTCTGTCAAGAAGTTCATAGTCTAATGAGAAAAACAACTTGAAAACAACTATGTACCAACATATACAGGATAAATTGGAAAGTCTCAGAGAGAGGACACTTAGATTAAGAAGGACTGGAAAGGCTTCTTGCAGAATGTAGGGATTTTAGCTGAAACTTGAAGAAAGCCAGGAAAAAAAAGAGATGGAAAAGAAGAGGTATAGCATTACAAGTTTAGGAATAGCCAATGAAAAGATGAAGTGTCTTATTTGAGGAATAGCAAGGAGGTCAGAGTCACTAGATTACAGAGTATGAACAGAAGAGTTAGGCATAAGAAGATTGAAAAGTAGGAAGGATTCAGGTTAAGAAGGACTTTAAAAGCCAAACAAGATTTTCTGTTTGATCCTGGTGGCAATAGGGAGCCACTAGAGTTTTTTCAGTGGTGGGAAGGTCAGTGTGACATGGTCAGATCTATTTGATAATCATTTTTGACAGCTAAGTGGAGGATGAACTGAAGTGGGGAGAGGCTAGAGGGAAAAAGATCCACTAGCTGACTACTGCAATAATGCAAGAATGAGACAATGAAGGTATGTTCCAGAGTGGTGACAGTGTCAGATGAAAGAAAGCGTCATATATAAGGGATGTTACAAAGATAGAAATGACAAGATTTGACAAGCCATTGGATATGGATGGGGAGGGGTTAGAGAGAGTGAGGATGATAAGTAGGTTAAAAACTTGGAAGATTGAAAGTATACTTTCATAGTAATCATTTGCAATTCTTTTTTAAAGAACAGTTTGTTTTTTCTTTCCCTATCATATCCATTGTCCCTAAAGATTTTAGGACAATGTTGTAGAAATTATGAATAGATTTTTTTTTTAATGGAGGTTTGGCAAAAGTACCATAGAGGTATGTTGGAGTGAGGAGCAAAAAAA
>JAJPUD010001015.1:470499-511330 GCA_023553655.1 Myrmecobius fasciatus | reverse complement strand
ATTCTTCTTCTAGCTCTCTTTTGAGATTCTTAATGCAATCATCCAGGTAAGCCTTCTGAAAGGGAGACCAACTTAAGTCTGCCTTTGTGGCTTCATCTGGGATTGTTTTCATAATGTCAGGATCTGGGGACTGTTCTATTTTTTCTCTGTAAAAGCTTTCTATGGTGAGAGCTCTCTTCTGCTTCTTGCTCATGATTTAAAGTTGGGATATTGGTCAAAAGCAGAAAAACTGCAACAATTTGTATTTGCCCTGGGGCAGTTTGCCGAGTTGACTTCCGGTCTGAGGCTGGTCGGGCTAGATTCGCACTAGGACCACGTTTTCAGCTGGTCTCGATCCACCCTTTTCCAAAGGCAGATCTGTCAAAGCACCTGCCTGCAAGCAGAGCAAAGTGGCCCAGGCGTCTCCCAGGGGCTTCCTGGGTGCCCAAAATCTGCCCCTCTATCGCAGCCCTGACTTCTGCCCCGGCTGGAGTCTGATTGGGACCAGTGGCCGATTTCCCCTGAGACTAACCTTCTCCGGAGTTCTTTCACGGTAGATCTTTGATAGAAGTGCGTTGTAGTCCGAATGCTTGGAGTTGCTCTCACTTAGAAACCAGTTGGAAGGCTTACTGTCTGGGTTTGAGGGAATGTCCTGGGAGTTCACAGAGAAAGCTGTCCGCAGTTCGCCATCTTGGCTCCCAAATAAAACAAATTTGAAAAAAAAAGTACAATTGGCCAAATGCAAAAGGAAGTAAAAAAGCTAACTGAAGAAAATAATTCAATAAAAATTAGAATTGGACAAAAAGAAGTAAATGACTCAATGAGACATTAAGAATCAGGCAAAATTCAAAAAATGAAAAAATAGAAGAAAATATTTTTAAAAATCACTGGAAAATAGATTCAGGAAAAACAGTCTAAGAATTATTGGACTACCTGAAATCCACAATGAAAAAAAAAAGCCTGGACATCATCTTTCAAGAAATCACCAGAACTCCTTTTATGACATAAATATATTGGTAATATCTAAACCAGGAAGAAGTAAAACAGAGAAAGAAAATTATAGATTAATTTTCCCAATGAATATTGATGCAAAAATTTTGAAGAAAAAATAGCAAGGCAATTAGAGCAGTATATCACAAGGTGGGATTTATAGGAAGAATATAGGGTTGGTTGAAAGTACTAGAGAGCATGGGAATAAAGGGAGCCTACTTTACAATGATAAATGGAATCTATCTAAAACTATCAGTTAATATTATCTGTAATGGGGATAAGCCTTCCCAGTAAGTACAGGGGTGAAGCAAAGATGCTATTATTCAACAAAGTACTACTAATGTTAGCTGTAGCAAAAATAGAAAGAAAAAGAAGTAGAAGGAATTAGAATAGACATTGAGGAAACAAAACTATGATTCTTTTCAGAGAACCAACTAAAACACTACTTGAAATAGTTAAACTTTAGCAAAGTTGCAGGATATGATAAACCCACATAAATCATTAGCATTTCTTTATATGACCAACAAAGTTAAGCAACAACAACAACAAAAAAAAAAAAGAGAGAAAGAGAAATTCCATTAAAATAATTGTAGACAGTATAAAATACTTGGGAGTCTACCTGTAAAGAGAAACCCAGAAACTATATGAAAACAATTATAAAACACTTTTCATACAAATAAAGTCAGGTCTTAATCATGGGTAAACCAATCCAATATAATAAAAATGAGAATTCTGCCTAAATTAATTTACTTTTTTAGTGCCATACCAATAAAACTACCAAAAAATTATTTGATAAAGCTAGAAGAAATAATAAAATTAATCTGAAAGTACATAAATCAAGAATATCAAGAGAATTATTGAAAAAATACAAAAGGTGCTTAGCAATACCAGATCTCAAGCTATATTACAAAACAGTAATTATCAAAATTTTCTGATACTAAGATATAGAATGGTGGATTAGTGGAATATATTAGATACACAAGGCACAATAGTCAATGACCATAGTAGCTTAGTGATTGATAAACCCCCAAATCCAGCTTTTAGAATAAGAACTCACTATCTGACAAAAAGATTTTTGTTGTCTTTTATCATCTCTTAATAACCTGGCAGCCACACCCAACTTCTTTTCTTTTCTCCTAACACCTTTTTTCTCATTTCATACTTTTTTCCCCCTCTTCTCTTACTAATTTTTTTATGTCAAAAATTTGTTTTACTTAGCAGCTTGCCTTGCCAACTTGTGTTACCAACTTATTTTGCTTACCTCTTTGCCTTGCCAGCTACTTCCTTTTTTCTTTTCTGAATCATTCTTTTTGGGTCCTTATTTTTCTATTCTTTTCTTCCTTCATATTGAACAACTTTCTTTCTTTGGCTCAAATTGTTCTTCCTCAAATTATACTCAAATTTTTCCAAATGTCCTCTGCCAAATTGAATTTCTAGATTTCTTCACAAATCTAAATTTTTCTTTTCTTTTCTCTTCAGTAAATAGTATTTTATTTTTTCCAATTACATATAAAAATAGTTTTTAACATTTATTCTTTATACTATTTTGAGCTTCAAATTTTTTTCTTCCTCTCTCCTTTTCATTCCTCTCCCAAGGTGGTAAGCAATCCAAAACAGTCTAGGCATGAGCAATCATATAAATATATCTCCATATGTTGTGAAAGAAGAAACAGAACAAAAGAGAAAAGCCACAAAAATCCCAAATGATAAAACAAGTGAAAAATAGTACAATCTGCATTGTACTTCTTCAATCTGCACTGAGATTTCTTAATTCTTTCTCTAGATGTGGATAGCAAGAAATCTAAACTTTTCAAAATCACATTCACACACATATATAATTATTGTTATTGTTCTGATAAAGCTGGAGTACAAAGGAATTTGAAGAACTATCCAGCTTTCTCCAAAGTTCAGTTCAGAGCTAATTACCAATATAATTTTTGCTAAAAGCAAAATGCAATTATCTTATCTGTTTTTTCCACTTTTCCAGTCAATTTTTCTCTCCTATCTTTCTTGCCTTCAATGGGCAGCAGTTTGGAAAACACAACCTATTCCCCTATGTTCTTTGGTTTCTTGCTCAATATTTTATAACCCTTGATAATATTTTCTAATATCTTCCCAATAGGTACTATTTGTGCCTATGTGAATCATCAGAACAAGGTAATAGTCATCCATTTTTTATTGATCTTGGATATATGTCCTAGTAAGACAGTGCTTCCTATAGCAGTTTGCTATTGACCAAACATTGGGTTCCCACTTCCTTTACCAGTGGAGATTCTACCAAAGCTAGGAAAAAGTCTCAAGTCAGGCAATTAATGAGAGGAGAAACAAAATCTTAATAGTGAACACTGACAGCACATAGCACCAACCTTAAGTATTAGAAATGTAGGTAGTTGCCAGTGAGCAAGAGCAACAGAATATCTCTTCACTAAGAAGTATCTCTCCCACCTGGATCCTCTGGTAGTTTAAATTCCATTACCAGGATTCATTTAGTAAGATTAAATGTTGCCCTCTGATTGCAGTCCTTTAAAAAAAAAAACTAATCTTCCAATGGACTGAAACCCTAATCCTTCCTAGCACCAGCCAAGAGGATTCTGGAAGGACTGAATGGATCAAGTGAAAGATGATGGCAAAAAACAAGTTTGTATCTTGAGGATCACCCTGTTCTGGTGATCTGACCTGCTCAAGATCGAGAGATTGTATTTATCCCTCACAAGCATGACCAGAAAACAGCCTTGTTTCCTCAGGAGACTGCCAGAGGGAGAGGCCAAGTGGGGCAGAGGTTTGTTTTATGTTTATTTTTAGGTATTCATTTAAAAATAGGGTTTCAGTTACCTTGGTCAGAACAGTTGGATTTTGTTGAACTCATTCTCACTACCTTTTAATGTGATCATTTGATGGCCCCAGATTTATCTCTGGGAAGCTTTCTCTGATCATTCTCTTGGCCACTTATGAATTCCTCTGTCAATCACTGCCTGTACTAATCACTGTCATGTGTAGTCATACATACTAATACTAATACTAATTATAGTCATGTGTAGTAATGAGAGTGCCCTTGCATTTATTTCTCTGCTACTCAGATCTCATTACACAGAATCACAGCAACTTAGCTTTGGGAGGAACTTTAGTCCAAACTATACATATACAAGAATGCTATTTACAGTATACTCAAGAAAGAGTTATCTAGGCTGCTTGAAGACCTGCTGTGAGGAGGAAACTCTCAAAGCAGCCCATTCTACTTTTGAATACCTCTAATTGTTAGGAGCAAGGTAGGTGGTGCAGTGTATAGAGTGTTAGGTTTAAATCTAGTCTCAGACACAGGCTAGTTGTGTGATCCTGGGCAAATCACTTAATACTGCCTCAGTTTCCTCATCTGTAAAATAAGCTAAAGAAGAAAATGTTAACCACTCCAGTAGTTTTGCAACAAAACACCATAAAAGGGATCACAAAGAATCAGACACAAATGAAAATAATTGAAGGTTGTTAGTGAATTTGTTTTTATTAGAGTCTAAATTTGAATCTGCAACTTCTATCCATTCCCCCAAGAGTCCTTCCTTCTGTGGCCAAATAGAATAAATCTATTTTTTGCATATGACAGCTATTACAATGCTTGAAGACAGCTGCCATGTCCCCTATAAACCTCCTGTTCATTATGATAGATAACCTCAGTCCTTTGATTATTTTCACATGGCATACATTACAACCTTCTTACCATGCTGATTTCTCTTTTCTGGACATGCTTCAGTTTATCAATATTTTTCTAAACTGTAGTGGCCAGAACTGAGCATAATAATACAGATATGGCCTGATCAAAGCAGAGTATAGTATGATGTTATTTTCTTTGTGCTGGACCTAGCATATGATGGTAAATATTTAACAAATAGCTCTCTGGGGGTAGTAACATACAAATAACATACTCTTAAATTTAATCTGCATATTATTATTTTCTCCATAGTTTCTTAAGACTAGACAATCAAACCAAAACAACAAATCATTTGTAGCATTTCTCAATTTCTGAGATATGAATAAATGCTTAACATGAAAATCTAATAATCACCTCTCAAAGGCCCAGATAAACTGGCTCTAGCACATCCCTGCCTTAATTTGTTTTTAGGTCACCATGTCATACTATTGATGTCTTTTAATTTTGCAATCCACCAAATGCCTCAATTCTTTTTCAGATTATATCTTGTCTTGTCTTAACTTGTGAAGCTGATTTTTGTAACCTAAGTTAATTATTTTTTGCCCTTGTTATATTTTATTGAACTTGACTCATCTTTCTTACCTATCTAGATCTTTTGGGGTTTGAACTCTGCCACCCTAGTTATTCCTCCTAGAATCATATCTTCTGGGTCTGGAAGGAATAACTACAGTTATTCCTAAAAGCAAAAATATTTCCTGGGTATTTAACAAATGACATCCATAATTTTATCTACATTATTAAAAATACTTAAACAGTATAGAATTATATGCAGATACTTCAGTTAGTCTTCTGTAGTGTTATTTTTATGATGGTGATTTTTATTTTTATGATTATTTCTCTCAACCTCTGTAGGCTTTAGTTTTTTCATCTATTAAATGAAGAGTGGTTTGAATCAGATGAGCCTGAATTGCTCTTCCAGTTCTAATTCTCTGATGCTATGGACCACGAATCTACCCCAGTCAAAAAGAAATGAGGACAGTCTGGTATAATCTGTCTTTAATAAACCTAGAAGACAGATCATTCACATATCCTGGTTATCTTCTTATGGAAAACCTAAAAATTATTGAACATAAAACATGGAAATTATAAAACATTCTTGAGCTTTGAAATGCTGTAGCATCTCTGACCCTAGTTTAAAATGATTGAGTATTGTAATGACATTTGACCTTTTGAAACTCTCTCATAAAATTTTGACTGATTCTAAATGTAAAAATTCCCCAATTTTAATGAATGAGATATCTTCTGGACTTTTTTGTTAGTTCATTTAAATAGTAATTTATTTCCCCCCAATTACATGGAAAACAATTTTTAACTTCTGTTATTTTTTTAAAGTTTGGAGTTCCAAATTCTATACTTCCTTCCCTCTACTCTCTTCTCTCTCCAAAATGATAAGCAATCTCGTAGAGGTTATACATGGGCGATCATGCAAAACATTTCCACATTAGTTACTTTATAAAAAGACTCAAACAAAAAATGGAAAAAATATTTAGTATATATTCAGACAGTATCTGTTCTTTCTCTGAAAGTGGATAGCATTTTCATTATGAGTCCTTTGAGACTGCCTTGGATCACTGTATTACTGAGATTAGTTAAGTCAGTCACAGTTTATCATGCAATACAATATTACTGCTACTGTGGACAGTGTATTCTTGGTTCTGCTCACTTCATTTTGTATTAGTTCATGTACATCTTTCCAGGTTTTTCTGAGAGCATCCTGCTCATCGCTTCTTATAACACAATATTCCATTTTCTTCATCTGTTCCCCAATTGATTGGCATGCCCCCAGTTTCCAAAGAGCTGTTATGAAATTTTTGTAGAAATAGGATTTCCCCTTTCTTTTAAAAAATCTCTAAAACTAGCAATGGATATGCACAGTTTGATAGCCTTTTGAGCATAGTTCCAAATTGCTTTCCAGAATGATTGGATCAGTTTACAACTTCACCAAGAGTTCAAAAATGTATCAGTTTCCCCCATTCCTTCCAACATTTATCATTTTCCTTTTTTGCCATATTGGTCAATTTGATAGGGATGAGGTAGTACCTCAAAGTTGTTTTAATTTGTATTTCTCTAATCAACAATGACAGAATATTTTTTTTCATATTACTATAGATAGCTTTGATTTATTTGTCTGAAAACTGTCTGTTCAAATCTTTGACCATTTATCAATTGGGGACTAATATATCCTAATAAATTTAACTCAATTCTCTATATGTTGGACAAATGAAGCCTCTATAAAAGACGTTTGCTATAAAAAATTCCCCCCCCCAATTTTCTGTTTGCATTTTATCTTGGATTGCATTGATTTTGCAAAAGCTGTTTATTTTAATATAATCAAAATTTTTCATTTTACATTTCACAGTACTCTCTATTTCTTGTTTGGCCTTAAATTCTTCATTTATCTGACAAGTAAACTTTCCATGTTCTCATAATTTGCTTATAGAATAACCCCTTATGTGTAAATCATGTACCCATTTTGATCTTATCTTGGTATATATACATATATACATATTATATATATACACACACACATACATACATATACATATCTATCTATCTATGGTGCGAGGTGTTGATCTATACCTAGTTTCTGTCATACTATTTTCCAGTTTCCCCAGAGATTTTTGTACCTAAAGCTTGGATCTTTGGGTTTACCAAATACTAAATTACTATGGTCCTTTACTACAGTGCATTGTGTACCAAATCTATTCCACTGATCCATTACTCTGCTTTTAGCCAGTATCAGATTATTTTAATAATGCAAATTTTTAATTCAGTTTGAGATTTGATATGACTAGGCCACCTTTCTTGATACTTTTTGTTTGTTTGTTTTGTTGTTGTTGATTCCTTTGACATTCTTGAAATTTTGCTCTTCCAGATGAATCTGTTATTACTTTCTTATAATAAATTTTTGGTAGCTTAATAAGTGTGGCACTGAATAAGTAGATTAATTTAGGCGAAATTGTCATTTTTATTATATTGGTTTGGCCTACCTATAAGAAATTTTTTTCCAATTCTTTAGATCTGACTTTATTTGTATGGGAAAAATGTATTTTCTAATTGTGTTCATATAGTTCCTAAATTTGTCTTGGCAGGTAGACTTTCAAGTATTTTATATTGTTTACAATTATTTTAAATGGAATTTCTCCTTCTATTTTTTTTTCCTGAGGCAATTGGGGTTAAGTGACTTGCCTAGGGTCACAAAGCTAGGAAGTGTTAAGCGTCTGTCTCCTTCTATTTCTTGCTTTTGGATTTTGTTGATAATATATAGAAATGCTGATGATTTATGAAGGCTTATTTTGTACCCTGCAATTTTGCTAAAGTTGTTAATTATTTCTAGTATTTTTTTAGTTGATTCTTTAAGCTTCGTGAAGTATATCATCATGACATCTGCAAAGGGTGATTGTTTCTTTATTGCCTATTCTAATTTCTTATATTTCTTTTTTCTTTTATTGCTATTCCTAGCATTTTTAGAGTGATATTGAAAAATAGTGGTAATGGATATCCTTATTTCACCCCCAGTTTTATCAGGAAGGCTTCTACCCTTCTACCCTGTCCACATTATAGATAATGCTTGATAATAGTTTTACATAGATATCTCTTACTATTTTAAGGGAAGCTCCATTTATTCCCTGTTCTATCTAGAGTTTTCAATAAAAATAGGTATTGTATTTTGTAAAAACAAAACAAAACAAACCTTTTTCTACATCTATTGAGATAAACATATGATTTCTATTAGTTTTGTTATTGATAGGGTCAATTATGATGAAAGTTTTTCTAATATTGAGCCAGCCCTGCATTTCTGGGTATAAATCCCATTTAGTCATAGCACATAATCCCTGTAATAAATCACCGTAATCTTCTTGCTAGTTACTATTTTATTTAAAAATTATGCATCAATATTTATTCAGGAAATTGGTCCACAATTTTGTTTGTTGTTTTCCCCCTATTTTCACTCTTTCTTATATAGGTAGTAGCACCATATTTGTGTTGTAAAGGGAATTTGGTAGGACTTCTTCTTTGCCTATTTTTCCAAATAGTTTGTGTAGTGTCAGAATTAATTGTTCTTTAAATGTTTAGCAGAATTTGCTTATGAATCCATCTGGCCTGGGGATTTTTTTCTTTAGGAACTTATTGATGGCTTGTTCAATTTTTTTTCCTAAGATAGAGTTATTTTAGTCTTCTTTTTCCTCTTCTGTTATTCTGAGCAACTTACATTTTTATAAATTTTCATCAATTTTATTTAGATTGTCCCATTTCTTGTCATACAGTTGAATAAAATAGCTTCTGAAAATTATTTTCATTTCTTCTTCATTGGTGGTGAATTTATATACTGATAATTTAGTTTTCTTACTTCCTTTTTAAAAACCAAATTAAACAATGATTCTATTTTATGGTTTCCACCCTCATAAACCACCATCTAGTTTTATTTATTAGTTCTATGGTTTTCTTGCTTTCAATTTTATTTGCCTTTTTTCATTTTCAGGATTTCCAATTTGGAGTTTAATGGGAGCTTTTAATTTGTTTTTCTTCTAGTTTTTAAGTTGTGTGTCCAATTTGCTGATGTGCTCTGTTTTATTGATGCAACCACTTAGAGATGTAAATTTCCCAAAAGTTCTGCTTTGGTTGCATCTCATAAATTTTGGTATATTGTCTTTCTGTCAGCATTCTCTTTAATAAATTATTGATTGTTTCTATGATTTCTTCTTTGACCCATTTATTCCTTAAGGTTTTATTATTTAGTTTCCAATTAATTGTCAATCTCTCTTTCCACTGCCCTTTATTAAATTTGTATTGCATTATGATCTGAAAAGGATGCATTTAACATTTGTTTTTCTGCATTTTGTTGTGAGGTTCTAATGCTTTAATACATGCTCAGTTTTTGTGTAGATGCCATGTACTGCTGAGAAAAATGAATATTCTTTTTTATTTCTATTTCATTTTTTTTCAATGATCTATCATATCTAATTTTTCTAGAATTCTATTCATCCCCTCTTGTTCCTTTTGTGGTTACATTTATTTGACTTTGAGATGGGACATTGAGGTCTTCCATCAGGATAATTATATTGTTTATTTCTTCCTGTTACTCTTCTAACTTCTTAAAAAATTTAGATGCTACACCATTTGGTGCTTATATTTTTAGTATTGATATTTTTTCATTGTCTATGGTATCTCTTTTTGCTTTTGTTTTGTCTGAGATAATGCTTACTACTCTTTTTTTTCCCACTCCAGCTGAGGCATAATTGATACTGTTTCCAACCCCTTCCCTTTATTCTGTTTGTATTTCTATGCTTCACATATGTTCCTTATAACTAGCATATTGTAGGACTCTGTTTTTTAATTCATTCTGTTATCTGCCTGTTTTATGGATGAGTCTATCCCATTTACATTTATAATTATGATACCTGTGTATTCTCCTCCATCCTATTTTCCTTTGTTGTTCCCCCCTCCCCTCCCTTTACTATGTGCCTTTATTTCTGATCACCACCTCCCCCAATCTGCTGTCCCTTTCATTTATGAGCCAATTTTAATGAGAGTAAGATTCAAATGTTGTCCACCACCTTCACTACCATTTTCCCTTCTACTATGGCAGTTCATTAATTTGCCTCATCCCATCTCCCACTTTCCACTTCTCTTCTTTTTCACCCCTCAATATTTCATCCAGTCATCTCATACTTGTTCCCTCTCTCTGTATATTTGCTCCTTTTAATTGATCTTGGAGTGATAAAGTTCTTAAGAGTAAAGGATATCATCTTGCCATGTAGGAATATATACAGTTTATTTTCATTGACTCTCTTACATTTTCTCTTTCTCATTTCTTTTTTTTTTATCCTTATGTTTCTCTTGAGTCTTGTATTTGAAAATTATTTTTTAAAAAAATTTATCTCTGGGCTTTAAATTAGAAATGCTTGAAAATCCTCATTTTCATTAAGTATCCAAAATTTTACCCTGATTATATTCAGTTTTGCTGGGCATGCAATTTTTGATTGTAATCCTAACTCCTTTGCTTTCCAGAAATATAATATTCCATGGCCTCCAACTCTTTATTGTAGAAGCTGCTAAATCCTGTGTAATCTTGACTATGGCTTCACAATATTTGAATTGTTTCTTTCTGGCAACTTGCAGTAATTTCTTATTGACCTAGCAACTCTGGAATTTGGTTGACATTTCTAGGAGTTTTCATTTTGGGATCTCTTTCATGTGTTTATCAGTTGATTCTTTCAATTTCTATTTTGCCTTCTGGTTCTGGGATATCAGGGCATTTTTTCTTGATAATTTCTTGAAAAATATTGTTTAGGTTCTTTCTTTGGTGTTGGCTTTCAGGTAAAAGCAATTATTCTTAACTTGTCTGTCCAGAACCTCTTTTCCAGATCATTTGTTTTTCCAATGAGAAATTTCAGAATTTCTTCTCTTTTTTTATTCTTTTGATTTTGTTTAACTTTTCTCGAAGTCTCTTGGAATCATTAATTTTTAATTGCACAAATCTAATTTCTAAATCTAATTTAATATTTTACTTTTCCCCAAATACATGTAAAAAGAATTTTTGACATCTGTCTTTTAAAATTTTGAGTTCCTAATTCTCTCTACCTTGCAAAATCAACAATTTGATATCTATTAATACATGTGCAGTCATGAAAAACATCCAATTCTAATTTTTAAGAAAGTTTTTTCTTCAATGACTTTTTGCATCTCCCTTTTCTTTTGGTTAATTCTGTTTTGAGAAGTTATTTTCTTTGGTGAATTTATAAACATATACATAGGTTTTTTTTTCCATTTTTGTCTTTCTTTTGCCATGGTCTTGACTCCTTTTTTTCATGATTATCTTGCATTACTCTTATTTCTTTACCCCAGTTTTTCTTCTATTTCTTTTATTTGCTTTTAAAAATCATTTTAAAGTGCTTCCAGAACTTCTTTTTGAACCTGAGACCAATTTACATTTCTTTTTGAGGTTTCACATGTAGCTATTTTAACACTGTAAATCTCTTTTAAGTTTTTAAGTTGATCCTTTCTGTCACCATAGTAACTTTTTATAATTTGTATAATTAAATTCTTTTTGTTAATTTGTTTTCTGCTCATTTTGCTAATTTTCTGCCTATTTTGTGACTTTGTGACTATGTGCTTTTATATAAATTTCCTGCATTGTGCATTCCTGCACAAGAACAGGGTGTTATGTCTCACTGATGGATTGTCCTGTGGCTGGACACCTTGCAGCGAGCCTCCTGCTGTAAGTCTGGCTGTCTGGCTGCTGCTGCTGCTCTCTGGGATTTGCTCCCTTCTCAGCCCAGTGAGAATTGTAAATTATTTCTCAATTCTTAAATTGGTTCTAAAACATTTTTCAAGGTTCTTTGGAGGAGAACTTGGGAGGATCCCAGAGAATTCCTTCTTTACTTCTCCATTTTGGCACCAGGAACTCCTTTTGAGCTTTTTGAAATCATTTCTACTTTGGCCAGGGTCAGCTTCCTGGATGAGTAATATTTTGTTATGCCTGGACTTAAGGTTAAGTGGAGTATAGGATCACCTTCATCATGGGTGATTTCCCAGGAGGGGAAAGCCTGAATGGAACCACTAATTCAGGAATTCCCCAAATGCTCCCCATCCCATCCTTTCATATTCAGCCTGTAATATGTTTCTTTGTATTCTGCACAGCATTGAATGTATGGGCACACAGTAACTCATATAGATGGCAGTAGCTGAAAGGCATTTGAGAAAATCTAGTCCAATAGACTCAATCTCAGGACTTCTCTCCTTTTTATCGAACTACTTTCTCATCAAGGAGAAATCTCTGCCTACAGTCTGCCTTTCCTGATTAGTGACTCCTTTCTATTATTATATTTCTATTATTAATATTATTATTATTACTAGTTATATATATATATTATATAATATATAATATAGTCACTACCTTTCCCTTCCCCTCTCTCTGCTTTCCAGTTCCCCTCTATGCATTGTCCTCCTTCATTAGAATATAAGCTTCTTGAGAGTAGGATCTGCTTTGTTTGCTTACATTTGTATCTCCAGGGCTTAGCAGAGAACCTAGCATTTATACTTAATAAATGTTCTCCCTGTGTATTTATGTTTATTTTTGTGTATGTCTCTATCTTTTTCTCTACCTCTGTTGGTTTCTGTCCCTGTCTCTCATTGTCTCTTTGTCTCTGTTTCATTCTGTTTTTGTGTGTGTCTCTATCTGTCTCTGTCTCTGTCTCTTTCTATCTCTCTCTCTCTCTTCTCTCCCTCACTCTTTCTCCTTCTTTCTCTCCATCTATTTCCCTCTCACCATTCACCACCCCCATCTCTGTCTCTCTGTGATGAGGTTGGCAGAGAGAGACTTTGGTATTGATGGAATTGTTCCCTGGGTGGGGGCAAGAAGGGCACTAAGGGAAATCAGGTTAGCCTTATAATCCCACTGCTGTAGAGGTTATGGACAGCTCCACCTTCCTATGTCCAGTCAGAAATCAGAGTTATGTCAAACCCCTGAGGTTAAATTTTCCCTTTAAATCTGTCCATAGCTCACACCATCTTTGTTGAATCCCTTTTGGGTCAATCCACCATGACACTCTGCCTTGTGGTGTCTTTCCCTTCCCCTCTTCTTTATGCATGTGGTGTCTCTTCTCTCGTTCTTCACTAAGCCCCTATTCTTTTCTCCTTCTTATAGCTAACTCATTTAGGGTGCTAAACTTCTTTATACATATAGGTTGTTCCCTTTCTCCTGGAAAATTATGAGTTCCTCTAGGAAACTTGTCTTTGCTGTCATTATTGTTATGTTCTCCCAAATCTATTTTATATTTATCATTCCTGGTGTTTATTGTATCTCTTCATTTTGTCTGTAACCTCTTCTCCTAAATAAGCCTATCTTTTGCTAAAGAGAATAGCCATTGTGAATTCTTCACATGACTGAACCCCAATATCTGGTGCCTAAATCTCATCATTCAGTGCTAAACCCCAAACATCATTTGGAACCAGGGATAGTTCTACTAAATCCCATCATCTGTGGGTCTTTGTCTATTGATCTAGCTCCATCTCTGCCTCTCTCATCTGTTTCTGTTCTTTTTTTTTTTTTACTTTTGTCTGTTTCTGTCTCCATCTCTGTCTTTTGTCTGTCTCTCTCTTCAATTTCCTCATTATACATATAAGAGGGCAACCAGAGATAGATCCAGGTCAGGAAGCTATGTCTCTTGTCTTTGATGATTTGGTGATTGTCACTGACTGATCCCATTTTCCACTTTAAGGTTTTACCCCTGTTTAAAACACAAAACCTCTAGGGAGAAAAAGTTATAACCCATTGTTCCAGTGTCTCAGTGTTATCCTTACATGAAGTCAGCTTTTGATGAGAGTGGAAAGAGAATACAAAGGGTTGTAGGTTGGAGTAAGGAGTGGTTTGGAGGAAGAGAAGGAATGTGAAATTAGGAGCCTGAGGTTGTCAAACATAAGCTTTACTACTTAACTACTATACTGACACCACCCTGATTTCCCTAGGAGTTCAGTGTCTAGTTCTGGGCAGTATTTTTTTTTTCTGAGGTAATTGGGGTTAAGTGATTTGCTCAGCTCACATAGCTAGGAAGTGTTAAATGTCTGAAATCAAATTTGAACTCAGATCCTCCTGAATTCAGGGCTGGTGCTCTATCCACTGCAACACTTAGCTGCCCCACTGGTCAGTACATTTTAAAGAAGTTAACAAGCAGAAATATGTCCAGGAGATGTGAATAATACTGGGTATTTAATCTAAAAAAGAGAAGTCAAGAAGGATATGAATGTTGTCTTTAAATCATTAAAGTATTGTCCTGTGGAGGAGGATTTACATTTATTCTATGTAGTACCAGAGTTAGGATTATCCAAACATGAAATGGGTTGGGTTATAGAATATTAACTACTCCACTGGGAATATTTAAATGAAGCGTATATGGTCCATTGCCAGAAATCTGATAGAAAGGATTCCTGGAACAGCAGTTTTCAAAGGAAGAACTCTAAGCTATCAACAATCAAATTGAAAAAGAAAAGGTGCTATAAATCACTAATAATTAGAGAAATGCAAATTAAAGAGACTGATGTTCCACCTCATGCCCATAAGATTGGCAAAGATGAGGAAAATCACAAATGTTGGAGGGGTTATGGGAAAATAGGCACATTAATGCATTGTTTGTCAAACTGTAAACTGGTCCAACTATTCTAGAAAACAATTTGTAACGATATCGCCAAGATTATTAAATCTTGCACTCTCTTTCACCTACAGATACTTCTGTTTAGCAGCATTTAGCACTGTTGCTAGCCCATGATAGTTGCTTAGTAAATACTTATTGATTGATTACCAGGCTTATACCACAAGGAGTTTTTTTAAAAGAGGAAAAAAAAGCTCTATGTGTATAAAAACATAGCAACTTTTTTTCATAGTTAAAAATTATGAACTAAGGGAGGTCTTACTTATTTGGGAATGGCTAAATAAAATATAATATGTTAATTAAATTAATTATTTATTAATATTATTATTAATTAAATATTATTGTTCTATATATATATATAAGAAATGACAAAATGGACAGTTTCAGAGGAAACTTGGAGGACCTCTGTGAAGTGATCAAGAATGAAATGAACAGAACTAGAAGAACAATTTATTCAACATTGTAAAGAAAAACATCTTTGAAAAATTTGAGAACACTAATCAGTAAAATAAACCATAGTCCAGAGTATTGTATGAGACACACTTCCACATCCTGCCAAAGAATTGTTGACTGTTGTTTGGTTATGTCCAATTTTTCATGACTCCATTTGGAGTTTTCTTGGCAAAGATACTGGAGACTTGCCCAGAGTCACATAACTAATAAGTATCTAAGGCTAAATTTGAACTCTCAAAAAGTCTTCCTGATTCTTCCTGATTCTAAACCCAGTGCTCTATCTCTATTATGCCACCAAGGATAAACTAAAAAAGCACAATGAGACATACTTATCTAGACATGACCAGTTTGAGAATTTATTTTGCTAGACTCTATATAATTGTTATGAGAGTGAGACAGATTAACCAATATTTGTAAAAAACCAAACATATTTTTAAAAGGAGTCTGAAATCTCATGAAATTGGAATCTGAACTAAATGATTCTACCATTTTCAGCTAAATATTCTAAAATCCCATGATTCTAGAGCATCTAGAAAGACAGACATAATCATTGGTAAATTCTCTTTCTATTTAAACAATTCTCATATGCAAATCTTATCTTCCCTGTTATAAAGACTTTATTATGGAATCACTAGCTCATGCATTTTGGTCACAAGAATTTTTTTTGGTATTCATTTCTTCAGGAACAAATAAACACACTTAGGAGGAGACTCTCCTTTGCTGGAACTGGGGACAACTGGCCTAGAGAAGAGAAGATTTTGCAAGATCAATGTATTCAAGTTGAAGGGGCTGACATTGAAGAAGTACCATTTAGAAGAAGGATTAGATCTATTGTTTGTAGATGCAAGAAATAGAACTACCTGGGTGGAAGTTACAGGGAGACAGATTTTGACATAATAGGAGAGGAGAAAGTGATATATAGAGAGGTTTCCCTTTCCCTCCACCCCCTGAGGAAATGGGGGAATTGGAGGGACCCAAGTTCTTTCACTCAATGGGCTCCCACTTTAGGGGAAGCTGGGAATCAGTAGATATTTCAGATAATCCTGATTAGTTTGTACAGTTCCATCCAGTTGCTTCAGGGACAATCTTCACTTACTTGAGGGTGATAGTTATGGGTAAATTAAAAGAGCTTATTGACTTCGGAATAAGTGGGAAATGTTCCCTCAAATAGAGATACTTTTTCCAACTGGGAGATAGAAAAAGAGCATCAAGATTGGTAGTCACCATATCTGAATTTGAGTTTGATGAATATTATACTTTTGAAATTGGAAAATGACCAGATTCTATATCCTGTGATGAGATCTAGGGTAGCAATTGGCCCCAAATGATGGTGTTCAGCACCAACTGATGGGGTTTAGTAGCAATTCACATGTGAAGAATTCAGAAGAGCCTTTTCTTTGCCAAAAGGTACATTTAATCATGAGAAGAAGTTAGACAAAATGAAGAGGTAGAATAGACACCAGGAGTGGTTAATATGAAATAAATTTGGGAAGCATATAGTTAGCAAGGAAAGGGGTTTTTAACAATTAATAAAGGAAAAAATAAGTTTCCTAGTAAAACTCACAATTAACTAAGAGAAAGGAAATACTCCATGAGCTGGAAATATACCATTGACTGGCAGGCTAAATCCTAAAAATGACTTAGCACCCTAAAAAAGTTAACTATTACAAGGAGAAAGACACTATGAAGCATAGGGGAGGAGAGGGGAAGAAAGACACCATAAGGCAGAATTTCATGGTGGGCTAACCTAAAAGGGTTACGATGCAATGATGGTACAGGCTATGGGCAGATTTATAGAGGAAATTTAACTCTAGGGATTTGACATCATAAATTGACTTTCTAATTGGATACAGTAAGTTGGAGTTACCTTGTAAGCCATACCTGATTCCTATTAGTGCCCTTTCTTGCTTGCCTCAGCAAATTATCAGTCTTTCAAGCTTTCTTTGCCAACCTCACCTAGTTAACTAGGACCCTGGGCCAGCTTTCATAACACCAGAGGTCTGAAGAGTTGTGGTAGAAGAGAATAGAATCAATGAGAGGAAATGTCTAGTGTGACTCTGTCTCACTTTGCAAGGAAAACTATCTCCTGATGACCAGGGACCAGGGAAAACATAGGTCTCTCCCATCATGATGATGAAGATAGCATCCAATAGCAAAGAAAGTTTTTCATTTCAACCTTGGCCAAAGATCTGAGGACACACTTTCCAAGAATTCCCACCTGGAGGCCCTGACTACCAAAGATTATTGACAGGTTTATGAATAAACTTTCATTTCAATTATATCCAACTCTTTGTGACCTCATTTTGGTGTGTGTGTGTTTTGCATAGATACTGGAGTGAATGAATCTTCCTGATTCCATGCCCATCTAGCTGGGCATCTCATGAATGAGAACACCAGGTAACACCTACTGGAAGCATCAGAGAACCACAGAGGAAGAGGAGAAGTAAAAGATTGGAAATTTACAAGGATCTTTGGGACAGGGGTGTTAACTGGAACAGCCACTGTTTTCCAGTTAATCTTTTCTTGGCTTTTTGTGGTCTGACAAATAAATACTGTGTAACTATATACAAACTAGATGCAGTATAAATTGGAAATAATCAACAGAAGGAAGACACTTTTAAGAAGTATAAGAAATTTTCTTTTTTTGCAAGGCAATTGGAATTAAGTGATTTTCTCAAGGTCACACAGAAAGTGTTAAGTTTCTGAGGTCAAACTTGAACTCAGGTCCTCTTGACTCTAAGGTCAGTGCTCTATCCACTGCATCATCTAGTTGCCCCAAGAAAGATTTTCTTTAGAAGGTGGAATTTTAATTGGGACTTGAAGAAAGCCAGGGGATGACAGGAGGCTAAGGTGAGAGCATTGCAGGCATAGGGAACAATCAGTGAAAATGCCCAGAGCTGAGAGTTGGAATGTCTTGTTTGAAGAATAGCCAGGAGACCACTGGACAAAAGGATATGTGGTATGGGAGGGAAAGGGATAAGGAGACTAGAAAAATGAGGTTGGCGTGTGTGGGGGGGTGATGGAGGACTTTGAATATCAGAGGATTTTACATTTGATCCTAGAAATGATGGGGAGTCATTGGAGTTTATTGAGTAGATGGAGTGACATGGTCAGACCTGCATTTTAGGAAAATTTCTCTGGAGGATAGATAAGAACAGGGAGAGATTTGTGGCAGGTAGATCTACCAACTGACTGTTGTAAAAGTTCAGGTGTATGGTGATGGGGGCTTGCACCAGAATGGTAAAAGTGTCAGAGGAGAGAAGGGTAAAGTTAGCAAACACTGGCAACAGTTTGGATGTACAGGGAGAGACAATGAGGAGTTGAGGCTGACCCCTAGGTTTCACTTATAACAGAGTCAGGTAGTTAAGGTAGAAGGCAACCGGCCTCAGTAGCAATATAAATGGGGTAGATATATATGTCCTATTTATTTACTAGATAGATAGATGGATGGATGGATGGATGGATGGATGGATAGATAGATAGATCTTTCCTATTTATTTTATGTATATCACAACTAATACTCAGATCTCTAAATCGGCCCTGCTTGCTACTACTGGTAACTCTGTCTCCAAATATAAAACAAGACAACAATCTCCTTCCCAAATTATAGGGTATAATTCCTCCAAAGGAGGCAAGAGAAAGAGCAGTACAAAGAACATACATAATCCAGGATAAAGGATGAAGTATAAAATAAAAAGAAAAAAGGGAAGGGGAAGCTAGGAGACACAAAGGATAGAGCACCGATCCTAGAGTCAGGAGGACCTGAATTCAAATCTGACCTTACTTACTATGTGACCCTCAGCAAGTCACTTAACCTCAATTGCCTCAAAAAATTAATCTAATGGAAGAGATAACATGTAATTATATACAAACTATATTCAGGATAAATGGGAACTAACCAGCAGAAGGAAGACATTAGAATTAAGAAACATCAAAAAAGATTTTCTTTAGAACGTGGAATGAAGTGGGATTTGAGCTAATGTCCAGGTCCAGCTTCCTACTATGATCCAACTGCCCACTTTCCATTTTTCTTCTTATCAAGTTGTTTCCCTATATGCACAGTGAAAGCAGTCCCCAAAAGCTACCTAATGTGGATACCAAGACCCATTCTGCCCTGAAATGGCTCATAGAAAGCTGAGACCTCTGGAAGGGAAATTTAAAACATAGATCAAATGCAGACCTTTAAATCCTCAGGATTCAAATAAAAAAAGTTGGCCAATTGGCTAGTGGAGGGAAGAGAGATGAACAAAGAGTGCTAGAAAGAAAATGTAAGAGAATATGAGTCCTTATAGATTTCTGAGAGAAAACTCCATGTTTTGGTGGGAGAAGGATAACTTTTAATAAAATAGCTCTAATCCATCCCTTGGCAGGCAGCCAGCTTGGAGTCAGATGACTGAGTTTAGGGGAAGTCTCCTATGGCCCAGCAGTGCTGATTTAATGAAGGGAAATGAATGGTTCTCCAAGCAGAGGGTGGTCTTTATCAACCTTCATTTAATTCACTGCTCCTTCAGATCTCAGGATACTCGTTAAAGGTTTTATTACCTGTACTGATCTCCTTAGCCCTATATCGTGAGCAGACAGGCCTCTCATCTTGGAGGAATAACTCATGCTGTTCCTTTCATTCTCTTCATTTGGGGGCCCTGACAAGAAAGATGAGTTTTGGGGAGTGGAGGCTCTTCCAATTCAAGCAAATGAATATATGGAGGAAACTCAGAATATTGGTATTCTCCATGTTCTAAATGAATAGCTTTAATTCGACAGAGGAATGATAGTGTCCTGTGAAAGTCTGATGTTATCATGCTGATATAGGCCCCCTTCATCTCATGCCTAAAAGTAGTAAACAGATGAAATAGAAATTTTAGAAGTGTGTATTTCCCCTCCATTTTCAATTAGCTTCTTCATTTGAGATTGTTGTTATTCAGTCATTTTTCATTGAAGTTCAATTCTTCGTGACGCCATTTGGAGGTTTTTTGGGCAAAGATACTGAAGTTGTCATTTTCTTCTCTAGGTCATTTTACAGATGAGAAAACTGAGGCAAATAGGGTTAAATGATTTGACCAGAGTCACACAACTAGTAAAGGCCTGAGGCTGGATTTGAACTCAAGGAGATGAGTTTTCCTTAGTTCAGCACTGTATCTACTTTACCACTTAGTTGTCCTTCTACTTCCTACCCATGTCTTACCTCTCTGTCCCCAAGAAAATACACAGTGCCCTTTGGCTTTTCCAGGTCACTATCTAAGACTGCCTTGCACAATCAATACTTCATTACTCTATCCCCTTCCCAAGGATGCTGGACTGTAATCCCTTATATTTATATAATACCTTCAATTTCATGTTATTATTTCAGTTGTTCCTCAACACAACCCTGAACTTTGTGAGGTAAGCAGTTCAAGTGAGAAATTAAATGAATTTCCTGAGCTCATCCAGTTGATAACTAGCAGAGTTGAAAGTAGATTTCAGGTATCCAAGCTTCTCTTTTGCCTATATATATTGGCTTTCTGCATAGAAAATCACCATAGGATTTATTACTGGGAGGGACCATCTAGTTCAACTGCCCCTCATTTTACAAAGGAGTAAAACAGACCAGCAAGAAAAAACCCAATAACAAATCAACTGAAATTCAAACTCATATACTTGGATTCCAGATCCAGAGAATATGCTTTGATTGCATATCTTAGAATATCTAACTCACTGATATCTAATTCTTGTTCTTTGTCCTTTATTTTTGAAGAGGATCATGATATAGGGAAGGTAATGTTATGATTTACAAATAAATTGGATTTAAGTGAGAGAGGGCTATGCCAAGTCACCTGCCTCACTTTCACCTCCAGAGACATCTGAATCCAGTGGCAAGATATTGATCAAGATGACTGCAGATGCCCTTGGATGCAGTGAGAAATCTTGGCCAATTTAATGACTTACTGAATACACATCTCATCCATTCCAGGAGTATATGCTTTTTAACCTGGTTCAAGCGTTAATCCTAAAGAATAAGTATCAACACTTCATCATTGAGGTGATTCAAGGCAATTCCAATAGATTTGTGATGGAAAGAGCCATTTGCCTCCAGAGAGAGAACTAAGGAGACTGAATGTGGATCAAAGCATAGTACTTTCACCTTTTTGTTGTTGTTATTGTTTGTTTGCTTGCTTGCTTTTTCTTTCTCATGTTTTCCCCTTTTGATCTGATTTTTCTTGCATAAAATGATGAAAATGGAAATATGTTTAAAAGAAATATACATATTGGATTGCTTGCTGTCTAGAGGAGAATGAGAAGAGGGAAGGAGAAAAATATAGAACACAAGGTTTTGCAGAAGTGAATGTTCAAAACTATCTTTGCTTCTATTTGTAAAAAAAGAAGCTATTATTAAAAAAAAGAGCTAGAAAGGAAAAAAAGAATAAAGATCAAGTGGTATAATTTAAAACACCAAAAAGAATAATTGAAGAATTTAGAATCTGTTCCTCTCAAGAGTCCCTCTCATTACTGCTCACCTTATTCCACTCAGATATCTATCAAAAAGACTAGCTATGAATAAGAAATTTTTAAAAATTTAATAGATTTTATTTATACTTTTATTTTTATAAAGGGGTGGCATGTTTTATTATTTAGCATCAATACTGTCCAGTGTTTCTTATTTAAATTGTCAAGTGTTTCTTAATCACTTTGTATCATTTCATGTAAATCCTTCCACACTTCTGTGGATTCATCATATTTTTGTTTTGTGAAGTCTAGTAATTAATGGAGGACATCTATTTTGTTTCCTGCTTTTTCCAATCCTCCAAAACTACTGCTAGAAAAATCTTAGTATATATGGAGCTTTTCTTTTTGTCAGTGACCTTCTTGGTAAATATGGCTAACAGGAATCAGGGAAAAAAAGTAAGTACATTTTAGTCACTTTATTTGAATAATTCCAAATTACTTTACAGAATTATTTCTAAACTCTACCAACAATGTATTGGAATGCTATCTTTTCCCAACTCCCCCAATACCATTATTCTCATTTTTTGTTATTTTCTGAGCATGATGTGTAAAACCTTGGATTTTCAGTTCTCTTTTCTAGTGATTTGCTGCATTCTTTCACATGATTGTTAATAGTTTACAATTCTTTAGATCAATGTTTGTTTGTATCTTTTGAATAATTTTTGATATTTACATAATTAACTAGCCATTATTTTAATGTGGGTCCTGGTTATAATTTATTAGTAGGATTTCCTGAAAGTCATCAAATCTGTTATGTTGCCAGAGTCAGCCAATCAACAGTATTTATTTTGCACTGTAATAAGTACCATGGGAGAGCTAGGGTAGTAAGGGGAGAGAAAAGATTTCAGTATACTGTGGGAGAAAGGATCTGAACAGTTGATAAAATACAGAGCATAATAAAATGGAGGCATTAAAAATGGAGACTTAAGGGAGTCTGTAGAAAAGTATAAAGAAAATTGGCAGGAAAAATAGAATAGGAAGGGGGGTGATGGAAGAAGGGGTTGCTGAAGTGAGGAGAGAAGTAATGAATTCTTTCCAACCCAGCCAGAACAATAATGCTTCTAAATTGGTGAATATACATGCATATATTCAAATCTATGCATTATTTGCATCTGGAAAATTCTTCTACCCACCATACTCCTGAGTCAGCTTTCTTCCCCTCTCCCCCATCCCCACCTGTCATCAGTTGGTGTGTTCTTGGTGACTACAAACTCATTTAAATTTTATCCCACATCAGACCTAAGGAGGAAAAGAAGTTTTCTATTCTCCAAATAACTTTACAAAACCAAATATTAATCATTTTTGGATCATTTAGGATTTTAGACTATTTAGACTACCCATTTAGATTCATCCATTCTCTAATATATAAATTCCTTAAAAAGGATGGTGTTGCTTTTTCATCTTATAACATAAGTGCTTAGTACTGTATGCCCACATAAAAGATACATAAATGTTTGCAGAAATTGAGTTGAATTAAATCCATACTAGGGCTTACCTCTAATAATATTAATAGTAGAATTTTGATCACTCATAAATAATGACCTGCTTATTCTCTCAGTTTTTTTTCCTTTCCACATACATTACATTTTTTGTGATTTTCCTTATTCAAATAGAGGGAATGGATTGGGGGTCTCTAACTTTTAGTTTTTGTGAGTAACAGTGATCCAGTTTTCATATATACTTGATGGGTTTTCAGGGAACACTTGAGATGCTAGAGGAGCAAGAGCTCATCCTCACTTTGTGTCTTTTTACAAAATAAGTAAAATAAGTAAATTATCATTTAATTAATTAACTTGCCATTAAGGGAAATTCAATTTGTCCACCAGCCAGTGCTATGTCCAAGGCACCCACAAAGTGGTTTGTCAGAGTTTATTTAGTATGTAAATGTAGTCTTCCCCAAAGTTTTTTCACCAGAATGTACTAAGCCTATAGACTTTTAGATTACTCTCCCAGGTCACCACTCTAAGTTTCTAGTCTTGGTAATACTAGACTCTGGCCCTGATTCAACATTGATCCAGGAATAAAAAAAGTAATCTTTTCCTGAAATATTAAAATTATGAACATTTCAATGACTTTACTTTTACCTTGTATCTGGGAAATTCCTATAATATAGCCAATCTTTTATATTTTATATTATACAGGCAATCTGTAGTATAGCCACACACAATTTATTATATGTAATATAATAAAACTCTAAAAGGAATTGTTTCACTCTATCCTTTTCTCCTTGTCCCCTGGGAAATATTTCCCAATGGGAACTATTAAGGGAAGGGACTATGTTTAGAATTTGATATTAGCTCTATAGGCAATAGAGACACAAAGGGGAAAGTTGGGATTGGCCTGCTGTCTTGATTTCATAAGATACTAAAGTTTCATAGTAATTTCCAGGCCAGTCCATTTCCATCTTTGCTCTACCTTAGGGTCTCTCACTTTCTTACTACAGCCCTTAAGGAGCTATCTTAGCTCTTTTTTCACTTTCACTAACAGCTTGGGTTATGACAGCCATAGCAGCAATAGCAATTAGGAATTAACAATAACATCTTCCACATTCATTTTAGCTATGTTTTACAGTGCAGGGAGGGAGCAGGTGTTGGGTTTAGAGTCAATACTGCAGGAAGAGAGTCAATGAAGGAATGCAGGAAGGCAAAGTCAATGAGGAGACCATAGCCAGAAGAAGAATGAGATATTGCCAAGGACACCTGAAGTGTGTAAGATAGCCCCTCACTTCACCTATGTGATTGTCCTTTGAATACTTTTTAAATTCTTCCTCTCTTTATAAATCAGATCCCCAAACTGAAGCTATTATCTTCTAAGGGGTCAGATCAATTCTGAGTTTAATAAGAAAGTAACCTCCTAGTAAATGAAGGCTTTGTTGTATAAAAGCATATATATGCTTTTATACAACAAATATATATGCTTTTATATCATAAGAGCAGAAATGTACAGTCAGTTAGCTCTTCCCCATTATTGCTAAGTATATCCTTGAGACTTTATTACCACAATTTTCTGCCTTATCATTTCTGCTGCTGCTCTAATCATCAAATCAGACTGCTGCAGGGAAGCTAAAATCACTCATACCTGCATTCTCTGGGAGCACACACACTTTCCTTTACCCTGGTCATTTTCCATTAATATTAATATGTGCAATCTCCACCTGTTTCTCATCCCTTTCCCTACTCAACACATTTTTCACCTCTTATTTGGAGAATTGTCATCAAATCACTGCTATCATTACACCTGGAAAGGCTATATTACTGGACTGCTCCATTATTCTACTCATCTTTCTGACTTCCCAAACTACCCCTCCCTTACTTGGCCGTCATTCCCCTGTACATATTGTCTCTCCTATCAGAATATCAGTTCCCTGAGGAAAGGAACTGTTCCACTTGTGTATTTGTATCCCTAGGACCTATTTAAGTGTTTGGCACATAGTAAATGCTTGAGAATTATTTATCATTCATTCATTTATTCAATGGAATTTGCATAGTCAATTAATTTGTTGTCAGGAACATGGTAAGGAATCAAAATAATTCACTTGCTCCAACCCAACTAGGAGAAAGAACTAGGGGACTTCTCCTCATGGTGAAGATGAGAGGATGTTAAATTTTTTTTAAAAAGACTTGAAAGTTTCCTGTATGTACCAACTAGGTGTGGCCATGGGGTGGACTTATAACAGAAATGAAAGTGTGTTTATTAGATCCAGGCATTTTGGCCAATATTCCCTTTGTAAAGGAGAGGAAGAAGGACAAAAGGAAGGAAAAAGCATTAAAATTTTATTTTATTATATTATTAATTTATGGAATAAAATAAGAATTTCCATAACATAGTATATTTAAAAAGATGATTGCACATGAAACACATTGGTCTATCCACTGCATCACCTTGCTACCTGGCTGTAAAGAAGTCCAAGAAAATGATAGCTATACCACATGACAGAAATAGCCCAAGCTTATATTCCAAATAGATCATAAAGGAGGGAAAGGGATCCACATGTGCAAAAATGTTTGTGGCAGCCCTTTTTGTAGTGGCTAGAAACTGGAAAGTGAATGGGTGTCCATCAATTGGAGAATGGCTGAATAAATTATGGCATATGAATGTTATGTAATATTATTGTTCTGTGAGAAACAACCAGCAGGATGATTTCAGAGAGGCCTGGAGAGACTTGCATGAGCTGATGCTGAGTGAAATGAGCAGAACCAGGAGATCAATATATACAGCAACAACAAGACTATATGATGATCAATTTTGATGGATGTGCCTCTTTTCAACAATGAGATGAATGAGTCTAGATCCAATGAAAAGAGCCATCTATACCCAGGGAGACCACTGTGGGAACTGAGTGTAGATTACAACATAGCATTTGCACTCTTTTTGTTGTTGTTTGCTTGCATTTTGTTTTCTTTCTCATTTTTTTCTTTTTTGATCTGATTTTTCTTGTGTAGCAAGATAATTATATAAATACGCATACATATGCTGGATTTAACATATATTTTAACATGTTTGACATATATTGGATTACTTGCTATCCAGGGGGAGGGGGTGGGAAGAAGGGGGACATTTGGAACACAAGGTTTTGCAAGGGTCAAGGAAAAATTATGCATGCACATATGTTTTGAAAATAAAAAGCTTTAATTAAAAAAAAAAGAAAGAAATAGCCCAGTAGAGAAGCAAGGAACATCAGCTTTGGAGGCAGAGTACAATAGGAACACAAATACTTTACAATATTTAGCCAAAAGGCTTGTTACTTCCCAGCTACTTGATTGTGAGTTTTCTGGGAAATCTTTCATCTGAGTAAGAGATAATACCCCTTTCTGTTAAGTGATAGAATGAAGAATGAATCTAGCTCTTGATTTTTCCCTTCCCTTTTACTTTGCTATTCTGTTCTAATTAAATGTTTTATGATTTGATTGATGATTTCTTCCAAACTACTGGTAAAGAATTTACTCTATGTACAAGCTGCATTTGTTTGTTTAAAACTTAGTTAAAAATTAAGTTTAATGGGGAACTATGTGGAATGACTCCAATTTATTGGAAGCTGGTTTCTGGGAGAATCATAATGTCATGTAATGGAAATACCTCATAGAGACATTAGAGCATATATAGTCATTCTGTAACTGGTACCAATCTGCTAACCATGTAGTTAGGAAATTTTTTTTTAAACATTAGTTATGTAGGTAGAATTGGAAGTGCCCTTCCAATTGTATCTTGGCCTTAGCTGGTTTTTCCTCAGCTCTTTACAATCTGGCCAATTGATCTTGATGGATCTCAAGTACTCTTTCATTGATGCCAGCCAATGAGAAATTATGCTGTTGAGGGAGAAGCTTTAGATCTTCTCTATCCTTAGCCTATAAAAATGGCTCCACTTCCTTACCTGTCTTGGCATTTTTCCTTTACCATTTTAGGTAAAGGAGAATAATCTGAAAGCTCTAACATTGTCAGTGTTGAAAGATCAGGAGAATAAAGGCTCTGGGAGTTTGAGTCCACAGAGGATTTTGCAATCAGCCCAGCAATAAAACCTCTGCAAGTAAGGAGCAACCTTTAAAAATGGCCTTTGGGAAGTGCTCGTGTGCAACCCCTATGCCTATCCCCTAATTTCTTTGTAGAGGAAGGAAGGAAGGAAGGAAAAGGAAGGAAGGAAGGAAGGAAGGAAGGAAGGAAGGAAGGAAGGAAGGAAGGAAGGAAGGAAGGAAGGAAGGAAGGAAGGAAGGAAGGAAGGAAACATACATGATAGAGAATCTCCAAAATAGCAAAGGCTCTGAAAAAGAGATTGGTGGGTTTGGACCATTTATTATCTTATAAAATAGTCTGGAAAACCCTGGAAGTGAGATACTTTCACTAATTGGGAGGCATGGGAATGGGCAGACACTTAAGGCAACCATCTCCACCCCTGGTTTGGGGGGCAAGGAGCCAGGCAGAATCAGATTCATCCCTTAATATTCCACTAAATTTAAATCTCTGGACTTTATCCAAAGACTAAGACTTCCCTGGAGAATAGCCCAGAAATGATTGTCCAGGTTTCACCAGTGGTGTTAATGAGAACGGAATTAAGAACCCCAGTCATAGATTAAGGTAAAGAAAGCAGTAAGTGCCAGAGGGTTTGTGTATGAGTTCAATAAGAGCATATATAATGCCATAATGGCTTACAAACAAGACTTATCCTTGTCAAAGCTTGAAATGTCTTTCCCTTACCTTCTTTCACTACCAATCTTATTTTTGAGGTGTTCCAAGTCTCCTGTCTGTGTGACATCTGTTTTATTTCCAGTAGTGTTCCATGGCTATATCAGAATAAACAGAGCCCCAATATCTGGGGAAATTTTGTGAAATATGGTAGAGTATATTTCTACAGGGTTTCTTGAAAAGTGTTACCAGATGTTTTAACATTAAAACTGATGATTCTTACCTCCCTTAAGGTATCACATGGCTTTGGCTTCCAATATAACTCATTTTTTAAAATGGGACCCACTAATTTATTCAAGGAGGGATAGGTCTTATAAATCTATTCCAACCCTATTATATTGATTAAGAAATTCTCCCTTAAGCTTAACAAAATTTCTGTCCCCTCCCCTTGTAAACTAAACTTATCTGGCAAAGGCCTTAAACTACCTTCTGACTTTGGGCTAAGGGAGAGTCCTGGTATTGGGCTTCTATGTTACAAGACTGATATGACAATGACAAACAAGTTCTACATTTTGATCCCCTCACCAGATTCTCCAATTTTGGACAACTATGTTTTAAAAATTAATATTTCATAGTTTTTTAAAAGGTCATAAAGAAAAGAAATGGTTTTGTCTTAAAAAAATCTATTTGAATCAGAGATGACTTGGCTGTAAAATTTAATGGCTCAGAAAGCAAATGTTTTTGATAAAAATTATCCATTGATTAGTTTATAGGCAGAAATAAGATTAGCAGCAGCACATGAGAGAAAGTTTTGGCTGGCAAAAACATAGTTAAGGAAAAAGAAAAAAGGACCTGATTCTACTTTCTTTGCTTTTTTTTTGGGGGGGGGGAAGGGGAGAGACAAAGGAAACATTGAAGGGTCTCCTTAGAACCATAAAAGAAACAGACAACTATCCTAGAAAAAAATGTCTCTCCATCATCTGAAATTTTTCTTTAAGTGATTTTTATTTCTCTTTGTTCTTTTTTTCTAAGTCAGTTGTTTTTACTATAAATAAATTACCTTTTCTTCTATTTTTTCCCACTTTTTTGACTGGATATTTCTTATTGTTTCATGAAGTCATTAGCTTCTTCGTAATCCATTCTACTTAACAGGGAGTTTGTTGCTTAGATAAGGTTTGATACCTCCTATACCAAGTTGCTAACTTTACCTCCATTTCTTTCATAACACATTTCTTTTTGGATCTTTGATAAGAGGGTTTAACAAAAAGAGAGAGTCTCTTGACCTGGAAGAGTCATAGAGAACAACAAAGAGTCCCTTTGGTTTGAACAATCTTTTCTCTTTTCATGGTCAGAAATGTCAGGGAAGAGTTAACAAGAAGTTGCTATATGGTATAAGCCATTTACCTATTTTTTTTTTCTTTCCTTTGGGATTAGTTCCAAACTAGCTGTTTTCCTTCATTGCCGTAGAACAATGAATCTATTAATTTACTTCCCCCCACTTTTTCTTTTTTAATTTTTAAATGTATTTAAAATTTAAATACAAAATGGAAAAAGAAGAAAAAATTAATATATGCACAGCAGAACTTAAGAGAGAATTCAAAATATAAAACAATTAATTTCCATTTTAAGAAAGCCCTCATAATAAATACTACAAGTTGCATTTGGTCTCCCCCTCCCTCCCTTTTTTTTTTTGCTTCCTTGAAGGTTTTCTTTTGTTCTTGCTATGAACCTTTTCCTTTATTCTTTTTTTCCTCCTTCCTCTCCCCAATCCTCCAAGAAGGCTACAATTAAGCACAGATATATGTGTGGGTGTGTATATATAGTTATACATACACACATATTTTATACATATATACACATACATATACATAGATATATATAATCACACACATATGCATTCATGTACATCCATGTAAGACTATATTATGCATTTTTGTCTTCTATTTCTCTAAAGGTAGATAACATCTTCATAAGTACAAATTTTTCTATATTTTTCTAAATCCACACTTCTTTCCTATACCACAGCAATATTCCAACTTCATACTGTCTAGTTATTTTAAACAATCTAAAACAATATTGATTAATATGGCTGACATACTATATAGTTTTCCTGTTTTTCTTTTGATTAAATCTATTTTAACTTTAACTTTGTCTGAGATCATTACTATCCCTGCTTTTTTTTAACCTAACAAATTCTACTCCTGATCTTTATTATTGTTTGTATGTATCTCATTTCCTATCCCTCTTGACTCTTCTGCTTTATTTCTTCCTGCTATGTTGCCCTTAATCTACCCCTTATTTTCTCTCCCCAACCTTTCCCCTAGCCCTCTTATTTCTACCGGAATTTAAATTTGTATAGCTTTCCAGATACATATTGTCTTGTCTTTATACCATTCTCATTAATCTACATATTCTTCTATACCCCCCATCTTCTTCCCTTACCTCTTATTCTGAATTTAGAAGACTTTTATATCCTAGATAAATATGTATTGTTACTTCTTTCATTCATTCCTAATGAGAATAGGGTTCCAGAACTACCAGCTCTCCTCCCCCATCTAATTCCTCTGTGTCATATCAGTTCTTCCTCTTGCACCTCATTTATATAAGGTAATTACTTTTTTTAATCTTTTCCTACATTGTTTTGCTTTTTAGAATCACATCATATTCAGCTATATCCCAATCTTTCTTTCAAACTACCCAATTACTAATGACAATCTTAGACATACAGTTTACATTTTTGGGTATAAAAAATAAACAGTATGTACTTATTGAGTCCCTTGTAATTAATCATTGTTTACTTTGTATTTCTCCTGGATCATATATGTCAAATTTTCTATTAAGCAGATCTTTTTTTGTAACAAATCCTAAAAGTCTGGAAAATCACTGAACGTCCTTTTTTTGGTTTAGCATTATGCTAAACTTTACTGGGTATGATATTTTTGGCTGCAACCCCAGTATTTTTGCTCTTGGATATATTGTATTGTGATCTTTTAGTTTAACTGCTGCTAGGTCTTGTGTGATTCTAATTGTGGCTTCACTGTATTTGAGTTTGTTTGATTTTTTTTTTTATTGCTCATAACATTTTCTCTTTGAAGCTTCAGAATTTGGCTATGATATTCTCTGTAGGTTTTTCTCATAGAATCTCTTTCAGGTGGTCACTAGTGGATTTTTTCTATTTCTACTTTCCCCTCTTATTCTAATTCTTCAGGACAATTTTCTTTAATTATTTCTTATATTATTGTATTAAAATTCTTTTTTTATTGTAGCTTTTAGGTAGTCTGGTTAGTCCTATGGTTTTTCTTCTTGATCAGTTGTTTTTCTTATGAAATGTTACACATTGTATCCTAATTTTTCATCCTTTATATTTTATTTTATTATTTCTTGATCTCTTATGACTTTACTCAACTCTCATTTATGCCTCCAAAAAGCTATAGCATGCGGAGTGGCCACACCTCAGTAAACCATCTGATCTGAGGGGCTAAACCAGGTTGAGGGCAACTGACATATCTCAAACTCATTGGTGAATTGAGGGAAGTCTGCCCCAAGCATGTAAAAATCCTCCCCAGTGGAATGGAGTTGGAACAATTTGTTCCAATGGCCAAGAAAGCAGCTGAAACAATAGCTGTTGAGTGTTTAAAAGTTGGTCAGACACTGAAGACATAAAGATCATCCATTTCATCCTAGGCCATCTCCAGCCATCTTGACTTTTGGACGTCAGTGATTCTGGGAGAGAGAATTAGACAGATAAATTTTTGCAACTCTGTCTCACTTAAATCCAATTTACTCACAAGTCAAGATATCATCCCATGATTTATTTATTCTTTTTTGAAGAATGACAAACAGCAACTTCATTTCCTATCTCTGCATCTTTGCATTGATAGACTTCCATATCTGGAATAATCTGCCTCTTCATCTCTGCATTTTAGTTTCCCTGGCTTTTTTACCATTTTTCAAGAAGCCATTTCCAGTCTTCTCCCAGCTTTTGAGATCCCTCTTTTAAGATTATTTTTATCTTTTCTTTATATACCTTGTATTACCTAATGCATTACATTTTATCTCCCCTACTGGAATGTTATTTCCTTTAGGACTTTTGCTTTTTACGATATTGGCTTTACCTATCCATGAACAACAAATATTACTTCAATTATATAGATGTAATTTTATTTACATGTAAAGTATTTTATGTTTATGTTCATATAGTTCCTGTATCTGTTTTGGCAGGTATACTCTCAGATATTTTATACTGCCTAGTTATTTTTAAATGGTCTAAAGCAATATTGAATAATTGCTGATACATAGTGTAGTTTTCCTATTTTTCTCTTTTGATTAAATCTATTTTAGCTTTAACTTTGAGATCATGATTACTATCCTTGCTTTTTTTTTAACATCATAAATTCTATTTCTGGCTTTTTATTTTATCTTTACGTGTATCTCTCATTTTTATAGCATTTCCTGAAAACAACATATTGAATTCAATTTTTTAAAAATTGCTATCAGTTTCTATTTTATGAGTAAATTCATCTTCTTCACATTCTAAGCTATAATTACTTGTGTATTTTTTCCTTCCTATTTTTCCTTTCTATTCTTGCCCTATCTGCTGCATTTTGGAGGGTTTCTTTTCACCCCCCAAGCCTTGGTTGTATTAGATGATTTCCAAGGTGTCTCTCAATTCTGAATATCTTTTGAGTATATAAAAAGTGAAATGAGTCAATTCCACAAATAAGGAGAGCATGTTCAAAAACTGGGAGGTAGCACAATACAGGGCAAATCTATTAAACTAGATTGAATGGGAATGTTGAATGAATGACTGGCCATAAAGATAAATTGGAGCTGGTTTGTGGAGAACTTTGAATGGTTGAATAAGTTGAATCTTAATTATTGTAGGTAATATGGGCTACTGAATATTTGAGGAGCAACGATATAGGTAGATAGAGTTTTTCAGCTCTAACTCTGTTATCTTATGAATCAAGAGGTGCATCTTTAACCTATATCAGATTTCTTGCTGTCTAGGGGAGGGGAAAGAGGGAGGGAGGGAGAAAAATTTGGAACACAAGGTTTTGCAATGGTGAATATTTAACACTATCTTTGCACGTACTTGGAAAAAATAAAAGCCATAAAAAAGAGAAAAATATGTACAGAATGGTCTGGAGGAGAGAGAGACTGAAGGTGAAGAGACCAGTTGGGGATTGATTAGGTAGATAGACCCCTTGAATTAATCAATTGGATAGCACTCTGGCTCCAGAGCTTTTGCAACTTTCCCCAAACTCTGTGTGGACTTCTGAGGGGGTGATAGTGGTGGTGATTAGTTATGCAAAGTACAATCCAAGTCCCTACTAATGCATATACCTTCAATTCACAGATCATCCTAACTAAAATCAAATAGCAAAAATAGTTGAGACATAGAACACTGTAAATAATAAGATGGGCTGAAGGAATTAAAATCATTCTCTGCCCCCATAAACAGATGGATGCAACCCTCTTATAAGATGCAAAGGATTGTAATCAGCCCCATTGGTACCATGGCTTGTTAATTCAGTCATTTTCAATCAAGTCTGACTCTTTGTGACTCTATTTGGGGTTTTCTTGGCAAAGATACTAGAGTAGTTTGCCATTTCCTTTGCCAGCTCATTTTACAGATAAGGAAACTGAGGCAAAAAGGGTTCAGTGACTTGTCTAGGATAACCCAGCTACTAAGGGGTCTGTGGTTAGATTTGAACTCAAGATTAGATTTCCTGACTCCAGGCTCAGCACTGCGCACTATGGCGCCACCTAGCTGTCCAGGACCTAATGACTAGTAAAGGCAGCATTTAGAGTTTCTGACGCATGTAACATTGTAGCCTCTGTAGCTCCAGGATTGTAACAATTCTTTCAGGTTTTGAGAAAAATAATTATTCTTCTCATATTAAGAACCATTGAATTCAATTAGGACCAAGTTTTTTCCCCCTTTTTACTTCCTCATTTAGTAAACTGCCCTAGTAGGTTATTTAAGCAGCTTTTAAAGTGTAGAATTGATAATGAGAGTTCAGACTCATATCTATCTGTTCAAAAGGTAAAGAAATTTTTTGTTAATTAAAAAAATTAAATTTTATTTTATTGAAAAAACAATAAGATAAAAGAAAAATAGAAAAGGAATATAAAACAAAACAAAACATTATTATAAGAACATCATGAACATCAGGGAGGATTCAAAATATATAACAAAATATCAGTTCAAGAAAGTATATGCATATATGTGTATACATATATTATACTTTATATAATACATAAAGAAGAAATTATATCCATGAGAGTCCATCTCTACTTTCTTGTAAATTGTTCTTCTCTTCTCTGCTATGCACCTTTTAAATTTTATTCTTTTATCCCCTTTCATACCCTATCACCCTCAAGCAGGTTATAGTTAAGAAAGGATAAAGTTATGTACACAGATATATACAAAGACATACATACACATATACCACCTCCCACCACACACACACACATACACACACACACACACACACATCTTTCCCATTCCTGCTGACTCTTTGCTTTAATTCTGCTCCTTAATTTGCCTTGCTATTACTTAATTTCCTCTCAGCCCTGGAGCTTTCCCTTATCTTCTTCCCTTACCTTTTACTTCCCCATCGCCTATCCCTCACCCTTATTTTTTTTAAACAGATTTTGGAGGGTGCTATACCGTTCATGGTATAGATGTAGTGCTGCCTATTTAACCCATTCCCATTGTGAATAGGTTTTAAGAACTATAAGCCTTTCTCCTCCTCTAATTTTTTTTTACCTTAACTCTACCCCAATCTTTCTTTTGAGCTACCCTATTGTTGTCAACCTTAAACATATGGCATACATTTCCCATGTTAAAAAAATAACAATTTGTCCATGTTGAATTCCTTGAAATTAATCTTTGATAATGGCTCTTAGAAAGTCCTGAAATCTGCAAATTCATTGAATGACCATTTTTTTCTCATTAAATATTATAGATGATTTTGCTGGATATTATATTTTTGGCTGCAGGTCTAGTTCTTTTGATTGTCAGTAGAGATGGTTCCAGGACCTATAGTCTTTTATTGCGGCTGCTGCTGAGTCTTGTACAATTCTAATTGTAGCCCCAGTGTATTTAAATTGTTTTTGTTGCTGTTGCTGTTTCTTGAAAATTTTCTCTTTGACCTGGGAGTTTTGAAATTTGGCAATATTATTCCTATGTATTTTCCACAAAGGATCTCATTGAAGTGGTGATTGGTGGATTTTTCTATTTCTACTTCCCCTCCTGTTCTATCCCTGCAGGACAATTTTTTTTTCAATTATTTCTTGCATTATTGTGCCAAGGTCCTTTTTTGGGTCACACTTTCAGGCAGTCCATTTACTCTTATATTTTCTCTTCTTGATCTGTTCTCCAAATCTGTCTTTTTTCTTATATTTCACATTCTGTTGTATTTTGTCATTTTTTAGAATTTGTTTTGTTATTTCTTGGTCTCTCAAAGCTTCACTGGCTTCCCCTTGCCCAATTCTAATTTTCAGAGTTATTTTCATCTTTGAGACTCCTTATTTCCTTTTATAGTTGGTTAACTTTTTTTTTTTTCATAATCTTGTTTCTCTTGAATGGTTTTTATTTTTATTTATTTATTTTTTGTTTTCTCAATGTCTCTCATTTGATTTTTAAATTCTTTTTTGAATTCTTTTATAAATTCTCTCTGGGTAGGGAGTCATTTCACATTACTCTTTGGGGTAGATTTTTTTACTTCAATGTCCTCCTCTGAAGTCTTCCCTATCTCCACAGTAAGTTTCTATCTTGGGGTTCTTTGTTCTTTGCTGGTTCATTTTTTATTTAAATGAGAACTATTAGTGTAAGCAACTCTAATGGGGGGATGGGCCTCTAGCTTCACTTGAGCTTTCTCCTCTAATCTGGAACCCCAAAGTAAGAGCTCCACTCTTCAGCAAGTGTCCACAGCCAGCAGCTGTCCTGCCCTTCTACCTCGGCACTCACCAGGTGTGCTGGTTCCTTCACCCAGGACTATGTTTTTGCAGCACAGCTGGGCCTGGTGTTCCTAATCTGCAGAGGTTTACTCAGTCTTCCAGACTTAGACCCTGAGTGTACATACTGGCCAGGAGGTGAAAGTTTTTGTGGTTGCTGCTGAGGCTCCAGCCAAACCCAGCTATCCCCAGGGCTCCCCACTTGATTTCTAAGGAGCTAGGCCTGAGGTATTTGCACTTCCCATAGATTAATCCCCAACCTAGGGTCTTTATTCAGATCTTCTTGGGTTTTCTCTGGAAGACACCTGTTCTGCCCCAAGTCTTCTTTATTTTTCATCAGTCTATGTTCACCCTCAGGCATAAATTTGTTCTAGTTGTGGGGGAAATCTGAAGAGCTTGAAATTTACCAACTTACTCTGCCATCTTCCCAGAATCCTCCCTTTCACCCCTGATTTTATTGGGAATGCTTTTTAGCTTATCTCCATTATAGATTATGCTTGCTAATGGTTTTAGATAAATAATACTTATCATTTTAAGGTAAGCTTCATTTATTCCAAAGCTCTCTAGGTTTTTAATAGGAATGGCTGTTGTATTTTGTCAAATGCTTTTTTTCTGTACCTATTGAGAGAATGACATGATTTCTGTCTATTTTGTTATTGATAGTCAATTATGCTGATAGTTTTCCTAATACTGAACCAGTATTGCATTTCTGGCATAAATCTCACCTGGCCATAGCATATGATCCTTGTGATGCAATTCTGTGATATCCTTGCTAGTATTTTATTTAAAAATTTTGCACCAATATTCATTAGGAAAATTGGGATATATAGATAGATAGATAAATAAATAGATAGATAGATAGATTTCCATTCTTCCTGGTTTAGGTATTAGCACCATATTGGTGTCATAAAAAGAATTTGACAAGACTTCTTCACCCATTTTTCTAAACATTTTATATAGTTTGGGGATTAATTGTTCTTTAAATGTTTAGTAGAATTCACTTGAGAATCCATCTGGCCCTGAGAATTTTTTCTTAGGGAATTCATTGATGCTTATTCAATTTATTTTTCTAAGACTGGGCTACTTAAGTATTCTATTTCTTCTTCTGTTACCCTGGGCAATATATTGTTTTTTGTAAATTTCATCCATTTTATTTACATTGTCAAATTTCTTGGCATATAATTGACCAAAATAGCTTTTAATAATTATTTTAAATTTCCTCTTCATTGGTGGTAAATTTACCTCTTTCATTTTTAAAATTGGCAATTTGGGGGGTTTTGTCTTTCTTTTTTTAAAAAAAATTAAGCAATGGCTTATATATTTTATTGTTTTTTCATAAAACCAGCTTCTAGTTTTATTTATCAGTCCACTGTTTTTCCTAGTTTCAAACTTATTTACCTCACCTTTGATTTTTAGGATTTCCATTTTGGTTTGGGGATTTTTAATTTGTTTTTTTTTTTCCCCTAGATTTTTTTAGTTGCATGTCCAATTAATTAATCTACACTTCCTCTATTTTATCGACATAAGAATTTAAAGATAGAAGTCTTCCCCTACATATTGCTTTGGCTGTTTTCCATAAATTTTGATATGTTGTCTCATTGTTATTCTCTCTACTGAAATTATTGATTATTTCTATAATTTGTTCTTTGACCTACTTACTTTTTAGGGTTCAATTATCTGATTTCTAGTTAAATTTTAATCTTTCTACTACCCTTTATTGAATATAATTTTTATTACATTATGATTTGAAAAAGACACATTTAATATTTTGGGGGTTTTTGTGAAGTTGTGATTCCCTGATACATGGTCAATTTTTGTGGAGGTGCCATGTACTATTAAGAAAAGGCTATATTCCTTTCTATTCTCATTCCATTTTCCCCAGAAATCTATCATATCTCAGTTTTCTAGGATTCTATTCATCTTCTAAACATCTTTATTCTTTATTTTTTGGTAGTTTTATCTAGTTCTGAGAGGGAAATATTGAGGTCCTCTACTAATATAATTTTATTGTCTATTTCCTTTTGTAACTCATTTAACTTTTTCCTTAAAAATTTATATGCTACACCATTCTGTGTTTATATGTTTAGAACTGACATTACTCCCTTGTCTAAGGCAAAGGTTTTTAATTATTTTTGTGTGTGAAACAAAAATAGGGTATACTAATGAAGCTTTTTGCCACTTACTCAGAATCATGCTTTTCAATGCATAAAATAACTAAATAAATAAATAAAACCCATAGAATGAGAAAGAGAAATATTATATTGAAGTGCAATTATGAGGGGAATTTTTTTTAATTCATCAATAACATATTAAAATTACTGGTTTAAAGGACCTTTTAGCAAGATATAGTTTCTTTCCTTATCTCTTTCAATTAGATCTAGTTTTGCTTTTGCTTTGTCTGAGATCATGATTACTCCTCCTTTTTTTTTCTTTCTTCAGTTGAAACATAATAGATTCTGCTCTGGATCCTTACCTTTACTTTGTGTGAGTCTCTGTGCTTCAAATGTGTTTCTGTAAACAACATGTTACAGGATTCTGCTTTTTAATATATTTTGCTATCTGCTTCTGTTTTATGGATGAGTTCCTCTGATTCACATTTGCATTTATGATAACTGTGTATTTCCCTCCATTCTATTTCCCCTATGTCTGTTTGTCTGTCTGTCTGTCTCTCTCACTTTTCATCATGTTCTCCTCACAACTATTTTACTTCTAATCAAAATCTCCTTCAATCTACCCTCCTTTCTACCAAGCCCATTCCCTCCTCCCTCCTATTATCCTCATCCCTTTTTACTTCCCTATAGGATAAGATAGATTTCTATATCCAGTTGCGTGTGTGTTATTCCCTTATAGAACCAATTCTGATAAGAGTAAGGTTCAAGAATTGACTACTACCTCCATATCTTCTCTTCCACTGTAATGGTTCTTTTATACCTCTTTTATATAAGATAAATTGCACCATTCTACCTCTCCCTTCCCCCTTTTTTTCCAGTGCAATCTTCTTTCTCATCCCTTAATTTTTTGAGAGATATCATCCCATCATAATCATCTCACACCTGCACCCTCAGTCTATGTATATATTCCTTTTAATTGCCCTTATGGTGCTAAAATTTTTAAGAGTTATGAATATCATTTTGTCATGTAGGAATATAACCATATTGACTTTCTTATGTTTTCTCTTTATTCTTTCTTTTTATACCTTTTTATGTTTCTCTTAAGTCTTGTATTTGAAGATCAATTTTTTTTTATTTAGCTCTGGTTTTCAAATAGGAATGCTTTAAAGTCCTGTATTTCATTAAATATTCATGTTTTACCTGAAGGATTATACCCAACTTTACTGGAACATATTTCTTGGTTGTAATCCTAAATCCTTTGCCTTCCACAATATTATATTCCATGTCCTCTAATTCTTTAATATAAAAGCTATTAAATCCTATGTAATCCTGACTGTGGGTCCACAATATTTGAATTGTTTCTTGCTGGCTGCTTCAAGTATTTTCTCCTTGACCTGAAAACTAAAATTTGCTTATGATGTTCCTGGCAGTTTCCATTTTTGGGTCTCTTTTGGGTGTTGATCAGTAGATTCTTTCAATTTCTTTTGTACCCTATGGTTCTAGGATATCAGGACAGTTTTATTTGATAATTTATTGAAAAATAATATCCAGGTTCTTATTGATCATGATTTTTAGGTAGCCAAAAATTCCTAAATTCTTTTTCCTTGGATCCATTTTCAGTTGTTTTTCCAACAAGAAATTTCACATTTTTTTCTTTTTAAAAATTTTTTTGGAACATTTCTTGAAATCTCAAGGATTCATTATCTTTTACTTGCTCAATTCTGATTTTTAAGGAATCCCTCCTTTTCCATTTGGACATTTCTATTAAAAAAAAAACTTTTAGGTACTCCAAATCACTATTGATCAGAGAAATGTAAATTAAGACAACTCTGAGGTACCACTACACACCTGTCAGATTGGCTAAAATGACAGGAAAAGATAGTGATGGGTGTTGGAGGGGATGTGGGAAAACTGGGACACTGATACATTGTTGGTGGAACTGTGAACGGATCCAACCATTCTGGAGAGCAATTTGGAACTATGCTCAAAAAGTTATCAAACTGTGCATACCCTTTGACCCAGCAGTGTTTCTATTGGACCTATATCCCAAAGAGATCTTAAAGGAGGGAAAGGGAACCACATGTGCAAAAATGTTTGTGGCAGCCCTTTTTGTGGTGGCTAGAAACTGGAAACTGGAAACTGAATGGATGCCCATCAATTGGAGAGTGGCTGAATAAATTATGGTATATGAATGTTATGGAATATTATTGTTCAGTGAGAAACAACCAGCAGGATGATTTCAGAGAGGCTTGGAGAGACTTGAAAGAACTGATGCTGAGTGAAATCAGCAGAACCAGGAGATCATTATACACAGCAACAAGAGTATACAATGATCAATTCTGATGGACATGGTTCTCTTCAACAATGAAATATCTCAAACCTGTTCCAATTATTCAGTGAAGCCATATACACCCAGAGAGAGGTATATGAAATGTGGGCCACAACATAACATTTCCATGCTCTCTATTGATGTTTGCTTGCATTGTGTTTCCTTTCTCTGATTTTTTTATAGATATGATTTTTCTTGTACAACAATATAAGTGTGGAAATATGTATACATATATTCAATTTGTCAAGTATTTTAACATAATTAACATGTAGCAGATTTCCTGCCATCTAGGGGAGGAGTAGGGACTAGGGGGAAAAAATTTGTAACGGAAAGCTTTGTAAGGGTCAATGTTGAAGAATTTCCCATACATATGTTTTACAAATAAAAAGCTTTAATAAAGAAAAAACAAAACAACAACAACAAAAAAAACTTTTAATGATATCTTTTCCATTTTTTTGTGTTTCTTTTACCATGCTATTGATTCTTTTTTCATTATCTTGTATTATTCTCATTTCTTTCCCCAATTTTTCTTCAACTTTTTTATTTGCTTTTTTTT
>JAJPUD010001015.1:406950-465499 GCA_023553655.1 Myrmecobius fasciatus | reverse complement strand
AGTACCATGTCTGTATCATAAAAAGAGTTTGGTAGGAGTCCTTCATTCCCTATTTTTTCGAATAGTTTATATAATATTGGAGTTAACTGTTCTTTAAATGTTTGGTAGAATTCACATGTAAATCCATCTGGTCCTGGGGATTTTTTCTTAGGGAGTTGATTAATGACTTGTTCTATTTCTTTTTCTGAAATGGGACTATTTAAGTAATTTATTTCCTCTTCTGTTAATCTGGGCAATCTATATTTTTGTAGATATTCCTTTTATTTGCTTTTAAAAATTATTTTCAATCTCTTCTAGGAGTTCTCTTTGGACTTGAGACCAATATGCATTTTTCTTTAAGATTTCATAGTTTTTTGACTACATTTTGGATTCTTGTCCTCTTCTAAGTTTGTGCTTTGAGCCTCCCTTTCACCATAGTGACTATATATAGTCAAGTTAACTTTTTTCTGTTTTTTTTTTCTCTCATCTTTCGTATCTTGTGACTGTGCTTTTTTGTAAGTACTGGACTCTGCTCCTGTCCTGTCCCAAGTTTCTTGTGCTGGGGCTTAGAGCCTTGCTTCTGGCTTTCATTGGAAGGTGGTTCCCATATTGGCTTACATAGGAGTGGGTCCTCCCTACTGTCTTGCTTGGGGGCAGGATCTCATTGCTTATTAGAAATGGGGGTGGGGCCTTGCAGTGGATGTGGCACTTTGCTTTGCTGCTAGTCTGGTCTACTGCCTTTCCTCTGGACTGCTGGTTTGCACAAGAGTACTGATAGATTATTTACTGATAGATTGCCCTGGGCTCAGAGCCTGGCTATTGTACCTAAAGGTTGAGCCTACAGCTGCTGCTTGTTTACCAGGCTTCTCTCCAACTCCAGTAAGACAGACCTTTTCTGCTGAAATGGCAAGTTACTTCCCTGCTCCTAAATTGATTCTGAGGCATTTTTCAAGTTTGTTTAAAGGAGAATTTGGGAAGATTCCAGGGAATTCCTTCCTTATTCAGTCATCTTGACACTGAAAATCCCCCTTTGCTTTCAATCTTTCCCAACATCAGGGTCTTTTCCTATAAATCCAGTCTTCTTATTATGTGGCCAAAGTAGTCAAGCTTCAGCTGCAATATTTGATCTTCTTTAAATATCCCAAGTAATTTCTTTAATTATTGATCAATTTGACCTCCTTGCTATCCAAAGGATTTTCAAAATCATCCAGTGCCATAATTAGAAAACATCTATTCTATAGTACTCAGCTTTTTTTTATATACATTGCTACTAAAAAAAAAGCCACAGTTTGACTGTGTAGATTTTTGTCAGCAAAATGATTTCTCTGCTTTTTAGTGTGCTATCCAAATTTGCCATAGCTTTCCTTCCAAGAAAAAAGTGTCTTTTAACTTCATGGCTATGATCACCATCTACAGTGATGTTTGAGCCCAAGAATATAAAACTGCTTCCATTTCTTCTCCTATTTGACAGGAAGTTATAGGATCAGTTACCAGTACCAATTAGTTTTTTGGGAGGGAGAAGTTATGTTAAGCTTCAGGCCAGCTTTTACACTCTCCTCTTTCACCCTTACCAAGAGGCTTTTTAATTCCTCTTCACTTTCTTCCATCAGAGTGGTATCATCTGCATATCTGAAATTATTGATATTTCTCCCTGCAATCATAATTACAGATTTTGATTCATCTAGCCCTACGTTTGCATGATGTACTCTGCATATATGCTAAATAAAGTACGATATTCAACCTTCTTATAATCCTTTTCTAATCTCCCACAATCACTTGCTCTATATTTGGTTCTACTTATTCCTTCTTAGCCCACACACAGATTCCATAAGAGACAAGTAAAATGGTCTGGTATTCCCATCTCTTTGAGGACTTGCCACATTATTTTTTCTTCACTCCCTATATCCAGTGAATTGCTGCATCTTGCTATTTCTTGCTCCATGTTTTTCAGGTGTATAACTTCCTCTTTACTCGTATAACCACCACTCTATTTCATAATTTCTCACTTGTACTACTATAATAGCATCTACACTGGCTAACCTGCTTCTAATTTCTCTCTTCTCCCATCTATTTTCCACATAGCTGCCAACATGGTTTTCTTAAAGCACAGCAATTGTCATGACCAAAATCTTTCAGTGCCTCTTTATTGCTTCTGGGATAAAGCACAAAATAATTAGCCTGGTATTTAAAGCATTCTCTATCTGTTCTGGTTGGTTGTTGTCCTTCGTTCCTGAAGAGGACCAAAATGACATCACTATGTTAGAGTCAAGAGATTATGGCTGCTCTGACCAATATGAGCGTTGAATGCTTTGACACAGATTGGACACAGATGGTCCCTAGGAACATTTGGGGTGACTTCTCTAACTTTGCGCATCTCAGATTTCTTCTGAGTTAACTCATTTCTGCTTTGTGGTTCTGTGTTAGTGTCTCCCATGTCATGCAATCAATTCTAAAGTTCTTAAGAGAGCAAGGAATGTCATTTGCTTTTCTCTGGTGTGCCTGGCACACAGTAGGTGCTTATAAAATGCTTACTGACTCAGCTAATCTTGCTCCAAGCAGTCTTTCCTAAATATCAAATATTGTTCCCCTTTCACAAGGATGGATTCATGTTCAGGCATGAGCTGTACCAGATGATTTCTGGATTTTTTATTCACTCTGGGATTCTGTATGTGTGACATAATTATGCTTTCATATACTCTATACTCCAGCCAAACCAGCTGTTCTGGAGCTTACAACTTCATCTCCTGCATCCATGAGTTTGCATACATCATCCCTCATAGCCAGCATGCACTCTCTCCTCTCTTCACCTAGTCAGAAACCTCACATTAACTTTCTCTAATTTTGTCAATTGTCAGTTCTCTGCCTCCTCAAACACCTTGTATTCACTTACATGTCCACTGGAAGCACTTAACAAATGTATCTTGAATTGAATTGTAGTAGTCTGAATAGGTAGCAATGATCACTTAGACTAAAGTTTCTCAAACTATAAACTCGTAACTGACTGTGGGAGTTGTGAAATTATGATTTCTTACCAATAAATGTTAGATTTGTGTATCTATTTTATATACCTATATACCCGAGGTTGTATAAAAATTTCTTGCAACAAAAGGGGTCACAAGTGGGAAAAGTTTAAGAAACTCTGATCTAGATTAAGGAAACAGAGAGGAGATCGATGTGGGAGCTCTTGTGAAGGCAGAATCAATGAGACGACACATGAATGGATATGAGGTTAAGGAAAAGAAAGGAAAGAGTCCAAGGTAATTCCAAAGTCTCAAAGGTGGGGACCTAGATGCTGTGGTACCACAAATAGATTGTAGTCAAAAGAAAGACAGAGATAGTTCCATGGGTAGGATAATAAGATCAACTTGGACCATGCTGAGTTTTAAGTACTAGTCAAACATTTGAATAGCAATACCTGTAGGTAATTGGAGAGGATGTGGGTCTCAAAAGAAAATTAAGTGCTGAAGACATAAATGTAGTAGTCATTTGCAAAGAGATGATATATGAAGCCATGGTAATAAATGAAATTTCCAAAGGAGAAGATATAGAGAAGAAAGAAAAGAGCAGAATACTGAAGATATTTCTTTGGGAACAACACCCTTTAATTGATCAGGAAGAGAATGGGAGATTGAAGGAAAAAAGTGGAGTGTCTCTAAAGCTAAGGGAGAAGACATTTCAGCTAGAATGGAGTAATCAGTAAGGTTAGAAGCTTTAAAAAAAAAAGCAAGAAAAATGTGTTTTAAAAAGCTGGATTTACATCCAACAACTACTCTGAAGGACTTATGAAAAATCATATCCATACCTAGAGAAGAAACTGATTGTGTCTGAATATAGATCAAAGCACTCTCTATTTCTTTCTATTTTCAACTTAATTTTCCTTGAGGTTTTTTATTTTCATTAGAGTGAGAGATATATATTTTCTTTCACAACTTGACTTTTATGGAAATGTTTTGTGTAACTTCACATGTGGTTTCTTAATTGTGGGTGAGGATAAGGCAGAGAACCTAGAAATCAAAAATCTTTTAAAAAATGTAAAAAGAAATTTTTGAATGTATTTGGGGAAAAATATTAAATAAATAAATAATTTTTAAAGAAAGAAATTGACAAATGCTAGGGGGGGAAAAGCTGAATTCACTGATTAGCAGTGAGAGAGCAGTTTTGCTAGAAATAATGGTGTAATTGCAGGGGACTGAAGGAAAGAGTGGGTGTTAAGAAAATGAAGTCTTTTTCTTTTTTTTTAAAGTAAATCTTATAGCCAAGGAAAGGAAAGCCAAGGAAATAGCTGGACAAGGGTCAAAGGAAGGCTTTTTTAGGATTATGGGAAATTTTGAGCGTTTTTGTAGACAGATGGGAAAATCAGTAGAGAAGAAGAAATCAAAGATGCACAAGAGAAAAGAGGATAATTGGTCCTGAAGAAGGCAGGAGGGACTGGGACCCAGAGAGATTAGGGGGAGTGTAGCCAGTCTCAGTGTAGGAGCTTGATACTCTGCTGTACCCAGTGGCAGAAAGAATTCTGAAGTATATAAGCTGTGAAAGGAGAGCTCTGGCCCCTACCTATTCATCACGTCTCCCACTCTCACCCCCACCCTTGAGTCCTCTCTTCTTTCTGCAGCCTGAGATCTGCCCTTTCCTAGAGTAACGTCTCAAGTTTCCACATAAGGAGATGTGGGCTGAGGCAAAGCATCCAATCTCCTCTCAGCTGGCTTGGAACCTCTAGGGGAGCATGGCCTAGAGGAAGGAGGGACAGAGCCCACAGGCAATGGGCCAGCCTGGGAGAATGGGGGGAAGGGAGATGGGGGAGGAGAGCAATTCTGAAGGAATTAGGGTGGAGGAGAGGAAAGAATTCCATGAGTCCAGAGCAGCCTCTGATTCCAACTTCGGGATAATCCCAAAACCACTGGACATAATTTTGCCTTCACTCACTTTAAAGTTTCCACTGAAAAAATAAAATAAAATAAAATTTCCACTGAATGTGACCTTCCTCGGTGACCTTACCAGAAGTGACCTTCCTCAGTGACCTTGATGCTGTTTCTAACTTCTGACTATTTGCAAACTAGTCTAGAACATATCTTTTCCTCTAAGGGAGGAAGGCTAGTGTCATAGAAAAAGCTCTGGAATTGGAATCAGAGGTTCTGGGTTCAAATTTCATCTTTGACATAAACCATATGACCATGGGCAAGTCATAATAACCAGTTCCCCTCTCTGTAATATGAGGATAAACTGCGTCCTTCACATGAACTGTAGGGAAAATGCTGTGTAAATCTCTTTTCTCTCTCTTTCCTTCCTTTCCATGTTTCTTTTTTTCTGATCTTTCTATCTCTGCTATCCCCATGAGAAAAACAGAATCCCAAAACCAGGTCATTCTCAAGCAGGCTATGGCCAGATTTTGGACATTGCCCTCATCAAGTGAAGAGATCAATCTCTTCACTCAAAAGATTGACCTTTTCCTTTCCTCTTCTCCTCTGCCCTCCTCAAGTGAAGAGATTAATCTTCCTTTCCTCTTCCTCTTCTTCTCTTCTCTTCTCTTCTCCCCTTTACCCCTGCCCCTTCATTTCCTCCCTTCCCTGCTCTCCTCCACTTTTCTTCCCTCCTTTCCTTTCTCCCTTCCTCCCTTGTCTCTCTATTCTTGTGAAAGGAGAGCTCTCCTCTATTTCTTACTCTACTTTCTTATTCCTCTTCCTTCTTCCCTCCTGTCTTTCCGCCTTCTAATCAATTTCTTCTTCCCTCTTCTGCTTGTCTTAATCCTATCCCACTTTCCAAAAAGGAGATTATAACTATCCAACTCTTGCTTCTTTTAGAGAGCATGAGTTAGGTGGTGGGGAAGTAATACAGATATTCAGGAAATCACAAATTCAGGATGTAAAGTAGCCAGAAATCATGAAGGAAAAAAAATCCATAGAAACTCAAGTTTTCCTATTTTTGAACAAAATATTCTCAACTTCCCTGGGGGAAAAATCAAAGCGATTTGGGTAATATGAAAGCTAACTTGTATTAAGGTTGTTAATCATACCAGGTTTCTAGTTTAGTAGACTGGGATGTAGGAATTTGAGTTGGAACTGGGTATGAACTGATACTAAGATAGAAGGTGAATAGTGGAAAGGAATGGGGATGAGTTGGGATGGGATTGAGTTCAAAGCAGGGGGATGGAAGGTATTGATTTAGAAGATCTACTTTTCTATTTGTATCTAATAATAGTTGTCTCTGGGGAGGGGTGGGGGGGAGAGGGAAAAAATAAATTCACATGATAATTATATATTTAAAAGGAATAACAAGTTGTACATAACAGATTTGCAGTTTCATATGCAGTCATCTTTTTGCTATTTTACCAGGTTATAGAATTACTTGTTTTCTTGTATAAATTAAAAACATAACAAATGCATATATATGAAACAAATATATATATATATATATATATGCATATGTATATATGAAAAAAGAGAAGGTCTATGAAATGGAAACTTTGAGGTTTTAGCTGAGCTTTACTAAGGTTTTCTCTTTGAGCCTCTGAGCTCTCTTTGCAGCTTTTTTTGGCTGCATCGGTCTATCATCCGTCTGATGCTGGAGCAGTGGGGTTTTTCACAAATATGACTACTTAGAGAAAGCAGAGTAAGCAGCTTTCTACAAGGAAATAATATACAGGCTGTCTGCTATCTGGGGATGGGAAACTCAAGCAGACACTCCTAGAATTTACTAGTCTCTCTGAATTTGGCTTTGGAGGCTTCTGGGAAGAGGAAGCTGTCTCACATGAGTGCCATTGGCTAGTTTCCTAGCCATTTTATCCTCCTTCTCTATGACACTGACAGATGGTGGCAGTAAGGACAATGACATTCAGAACCAACAGGATATGCTTGCTGCTGGGTCCAACTCGATTCCTGTTTAGTTGGAAGAGGAAGAGACAGAAGGAGAAACCAAGGATTAACTCCTGGCTGCAGCCAAAGCACCCAGACTTCCTTCAGACTGTTACTTTTGCATCAGGTTCCCCCATCACCCTTTCCCCCTGTTCTATGCCCATTTACAAACAAATCTGGAGACCTCCAAACCTTGATCTGCTATGATTAATGCTGGCAGGGGGTAAAACTATGAGAAGAGGTTTTGATTCCTTTAGAAAGTTGGGAGACACACCTGCTTTGGTATAGGCTGGGGCACCATATGGATGAACTCCCACCTTCCAAAGCCAAATTAAGAGACATCCTCAAACTGCTGAATTTTGGGAAAGCATTATCTTCCAGATCCAAAAAAAACCATTCATTATACTAGTATTAGATGGGATCATGTAATTCATTCAAATATCTGAATCCCAGGCCTGTTCCAATGGACTTGTGATGGAGAGAGCCATCTTCATCCAGAGAGAGGCCTAAAGGGACTGATTATGGATCACAACATAGTATTTTCACTTTTTTGTTACCATTTGCTAGCATTTTGTTTTCTTTCTCATTTTTTTCTTTTTGATCTGATTTTTCTTTTGCAGCATAATAATTATGGAAATATATATAGAAGAATTGCATATGTTTTACACATATTGGCTTATTTGCTGTCCAAGAGAGGGGGTGGGGGGAAGGGAGAGAGAAAAACGTTTGGAACACAAGGTTTTGCAAGGGTGAATGTTGAAAACTATCTATGTATATATTTTGAAAATAAAAACTTTAAAGAAAATTTTTTAAAAAACCAAATATCTTAATCCAACAGAACCAGGATTAGTGACTAGTGTGGTGTGGTAGAAAGAAGGCTGACTCAGAAATAAGAAGTTCTGGGTTCAAATTCTACTCCTTCAACTTACTATTTATATGCCCTTGAGCAAATCAACTAATTTCTCTGAATCTAGGTTTCCTCATATGTAAATTGAGGGTTGGATTAGATGAACTCTACACATAGGAACCTAGGCAAGGAAGGTATTTACCATTGGCATAACTAATACAAAAGGAGGGGATGGGGCTGAGCATTACTCAAATATTCTTTTTTCATGATCCAGGAATCTTTTATTTATCTATTTTTTTTCACAATCATATATGCTATGAATTCACAGGGTATTGGTTCCAAAGGCTCAAGTTCCTTGCTGTTAGTCCTCACAAAGTGTGTCAAATGCCTTTTTCTTTGGCTTCTTTTTTCCTCTGATCATTTTTCTTGATCCATTTCAAGAATCTCTCTCTGCTCTTAGAGTGCTTACTCCGCTTAGTAGCCACATTAATTCTCTTGGCTGGAACCTTGCCCTTAACCTGTTTATTTACAACAAAAACTACAGCATGTTGGGTAACAGACCCGTCCAGTCTTGCCATGGTTACACTTGTGGGGGCATTTCTTGCTGAGCTGTGCCCATACCTTTAATAGCTATAATATCATCCTTCTTGTATTCACACATACATAGCCAAAGGGACAACACCATGTTTCCAAAAAGGGCCTAGAAAAGATGTATTATGTCTTTCTCCCTTTTCCTTTTATGCTCATCATTTTGGCAACCCACTGGCATGTGCTGAAGCTGGCAGAAAGCTCACTCAAATATTTTAATGATTTTGGGATATTATTGATGGGAAGCCCTCCGGTAATGTAGATCATAACCTTTATGTCTCCAACTTTTGTCTATGTTCTCCCATAAATCTGCAACAGGTACTTCTCTCAACATTCTAGGGAACCCTCTTTGCTTTCCCTTGACATTTCAAGAATATTAATGGAGAACATGGATTTTCAAGTGTTTTAATATTGCTTTTTACAAAGATAAATCTTTTTAATGCTAGGTCTGGTTGACTAGTAACATTTGATGTTGGGATTGGGAGAGGAACCAGGCCCTTAGGGCAGGAGCTTCAGTGTTTCCAGGCTGGGACTGAACCCACATCTTGGGCCATAGACCAGTACTTACCAGTAGCTGGGATTTCATTGCCCTCACCCTATAAGGAAGATTTCAAGTTACTATATTTGAAGACTTAGCCATATCTGGACCAGCTTCAGCAGCAATATCCGTTAGTGGCTATGAACTTCTCTGCTATCCATTATTACAGCTACAATTTCTCCTGTTTTTCCCACTATCCCTTTAGTGTTTAGCAAGTACCTATTTAGGAGAAAATTATCCCCAGTCTTCTCTTTCAATTTTCTCATCCTCATCCTCCTCAATGCCTACTCACAACCCCTTTCAACTCTTCTACTTTGCCCTCTGAAATTTCTTTTTCCATAATGAACAAACTCCTTTTCATCTTGGACTTTTTTCCCTCTCACAGTTTTGAGACCTAACGCCTTCTAACAATGCTGTATCCCTAGCTGTTCTCTCCAACAGTGACTATCTTTTATCATTCTCTCCTGGCACATTGTTCCAGAAAGTGGAGTTATACTATTCTTTGTTACTCTCATTTCTAGAATTTCAGCAGTATTTCCTATTTTGAGGTTCATTCAATACAATTTCCTACCCAATTAAAATCATGTTGGTACCCAGAAAGATTCAGACGGAAATAGGGAAATCTTTAGGAAAGGTGGGATTTAAGATGGGGGGGGATTGTGAGTTCTGTTTGAGCAAGACTTCAAAAGGACATTGTCTAATAAGATGTTAGCAAAGTTGGGATGGAGTTCAGCTGAGATATTAGGATTGTATATATTGATGTTTAAGTGATCTATGTAAAGATAAACCTAAAGGACAAAGAGAAAAAAGCCTAGTATCTCAGCAATGGAGTAGGCACAGAGAATTAAATATGAGGGAGAGTCAGTGATTTTGGTATTAGAAATCTATACAGTGAAGGACAAGGTGAAAGAGGTTACTATTGATTGGGATGAACAGTGTATAGTTGAGCTAGTTACCTCTAGGGACATAACAGAGAAGGGGCAGAGGAGGGAAATGAAACCAGAACAGGAGTGCTGGACAGAACAAAAAATAATGGATTGAATGGATGTCATAGGGAAGGTGATGAATGAGTTTAGGAAGTATGAGAGGTGAATGGACAGGATGTTATGAACAGAAAGGGAAATTTCAGTTTATTGTCATGATGGGGGTGACCTACTTACCTGTGATGATAGATCTAGGGTATGAACATCCTATTCAAGTGACTAAAACAAAGTCAAAATAGAGATCATGGCCATTGAGGAGGTCAGTGTTTTGAGGGGTATATATTGAAGTCCCTACCTAAAAGGGCAGAGTCTGGAGTAGAAAGAATGACATTGAGCCATTTTTTGAGAATAAGAGGAGCAGGGAAAACATAACTTGGGTAAATAAGATGGCAGGAAATAAAGAATTAGTTATTCTAACTGTGAATGTGAATGGGATGAACTCTCCCATAAAGCAGAAGCGGATATCAGACTGGATTAAAAACCAGAATCCCACAATATGTTGTCTGCAAGAAACACATCTAAAACATAGTGACACATATAGGATGAAGGTAAAAGGCTGGAGCAGAAAATATTATGCTTCAGGTGAACACAAAAAAGCAGGGGTATCAATCCTTATCTCAGATCAAGTAAAAGCCAAGATAGATCTAATCAAAAGAGATAAGAAAGGAAACTATATATATATATTTTTAATTTTATTTGCATAACATATGTGTGGGTAATTCTTCAACAATAACCCTTACATAGCTTAAGGAAACTATATTTTATTAAAGGGTACCATAGATAATGTAGCAACATCTATACTAAATATATAGGCACCAAGTGCAATAGCATCCAAATTCCTAGGGGAGAAATTAAGAGAGATGCAAGAAGAAATAGACAGCCAAACTACACTAGTGGGGGATCTCAACCTTGCTCTCTCAGAATTAGATAAATCAAACAACAAAATAAACAAGAAAGAAACTAGGGAGATAAACCAATTGTTAGAAAAGTTAGGTATGATAGATCTATGGAGAAAGTTGAATGGAGACAGTAGGGAGTTTACTTTTTTCTCAGCAGTCCATGGAACCTATACAAAAATTGACCATGTGTTAGGGCATAAAAAACTCAAAATCAAATGCAGAAGGGCAGAAATAGTAAATGCATCCTTTTCAGATCACGATGCAATAAAAATCACATGCAATATAAGGCCAGGAGAAAATAAACCAAAAGTTAATTGGAAATTAAATAATCTAATCCTGAAGAATGAATGGGTGAAAGAGCAAATCATAGACACAATCAATAATTTCATCCAGGAGAATGACAATAAGGAGACAACATACCAAAATTTGTGGGATACGGCCAAAGTGATTATAAGGGGCAATTTTATATCTCTAGATGCTTACTTGCATAAAATAGAGAAAGAAAACATCAATGAATTGGGCTTATTATTTTAAAAAAACTAGAAAAAGAACAAATTAAAAACCCTCAATTAAATACCAAATTGGAAATTCTAAAAATAAAAGGAGAAATTAATAAAATTGAAAATAAGAAAACAATTGAATTAATAAATAAAACTAAGAGTTGGTTCTATGAAAAAACCAACAAAATAGATAAGCCTTTAGTTAATTTGATAAGAAAAAGGAAAGAGGAAAATCAAATTGTTAGTCTCAAGAATGATAAGGGAGAACTTTCCTCCAATGAAGAGGAAATTAGAGCAATAATTAGGAGTTACTTTGCCCAACTTTATGCCAGTAAGTTTGATAATCTAAATGAAATGGAGGAATATCTCCAAAAATATAGATTGCCCAGGTTAACAGAAGAGGATATAAATTATTTAAATAGCCCCATATTAGAAAAAGAAATAGAACAAGCTATTAACCAACTCCCTAAGAAAAAATCTCCAGGGCCAGATGGATTTACATGTGAATTGTACCAAACATTCAAAGAACAATTGATTCCAATACTACACAAACTATTTGAGAAATTAGGGACAGAAGGTATACTGCCAAAATCCTTCTATGAGACCGATATGGTGCTGATAGCTAAACCAGGTAGGGTAAAAACAGAGAAAGAAAACTATAGACCAATTTCCCTAATGAATATTGATGCAAAAATTTTAAATAAGATATTAGCAATGAGATTACAGAAAGTCATCCTCAGGATAGTACACTATGACCAAGTAGGATTTATACCAGGGATGCAGGGCTGGTTCAATATTAGGAAAACTATCAGCATAATTAATTATATTAATAACCAAATTAACAAAAACCATATGATTATCTCAATAGATGCAGAAAAAGCCTTTGATAAAATCCAACACCCTTTCCTGTTAAAAACACTAGAGAGTGTAGGAATAAATGGGCTTTTCCTTAAAATGATCAGTAGCATCTATTTAAAACCATCAGGAAGCATCATATGTAATGGAGACAAACTAAAACCATTCCCAATAAGATCAGGAGTGAAACAAGGCTGCCCACTGTCACCATTACTATTTAATATTGTATTAGAAATGTTAGCTTTAGCAATAAGAGAAGAAAAAGAGATAAAAGGAATCAGAGTAGGTAATGAAGAAACCAAATTATCACTCTTTGCAGATGACAGGATGGTATACTTAGAGAACCCTAGAGACTCAACTAAAAACTACTAGAAACAATTCACAACTTTAGCAAAGTGGCAGGATTCAAAATTAATCCACATAAATCATCAGCATTTTTATATATTACCAACAAAGTTCAGCAGCAAGAGACAGAAAAAGAAATTCCATTCCAAATAGCAGATGATAGGATAAAATATTTGGGAATCTATCTGCCAAGGAAAAGTCAGAAACCATATGAACTAAACTACAAAACACTTTCCACACAAATAAAATCAGACCTAATCAATTGGAAAAATATTAAGTGCTCATGGGTAGGCAGAGCGAACATAATAAAAATGACAATACTACCCAAACTAATCTACTTATTTAGTGCCATACTAATCAAACTCCCAAGAAATTATTTTACAGATCTAGAAAAAATAGTAGCAAAGTTCATTTGGAAGAACAAAAGGTCAAGGATTTCAAGGGGATTAATGAAAAAAAAAGGCACATGAAGGTGGCCTTGCTGTACCAGATCTAAAACTATATTATAAAGCAGCGGTCATCAAAACCATTTGGTACTGGCTAAGAAATGATCAGTGGCACAGGATAGGTTATCAGGACAATCTAGGCAATAACCTTAACAATCTAGTGTTCGATAAACCCAAAGACCCCAGCTTTTGGGATAAATACTCACTATTCGGCAAAAACTGCTGGGAAAATTGGAAACTAGTGTGGAAGAAATTAGGGCTTGACCCATACCTAACACCACATACCAACATAACTTGCTAACAGGTTCATGATCTAGATATAAAGAGGGACTTTGTAAGCAAGTTAGAGGAATGTAATATAGTTTATCTCTCAGATCTGTGGAGATGGAATAAATTTATGTCCAAAGAAGATCTGGAACTCCTAACTGAACACCAGATGGATAATTTTGATTATATTAAGTTAAAAAGTTTCTGTACAAACAAAACAAATGCAGACAAGATTAGGAGGGAAGCATCAAATTGGGAAATCATCTTTACATTTAATGGTTCTGATAAAGGCCTCATTTCTAAAATATATAGAGAATTGTCTCATATATATAAGAATTCAAGCCACTCTTCAATAGATAAGTGGTCAAGGGATATGAACAGACAATTTTCAGATGATGAAATTAAAACCATCTCTAGTCATATGAAAAGTTGCTCCAAATCACTATTGATTAGAGAAATGCAAATTAAGACAACTCTGAGGTACCACTACACACCTGTCAGATTGGATAAAATGGCAGGAAAAGATAACGATGAATGTTGGAGGGGATGTGGGAAAATTGGGACACTAATACATTGTTGGTGGAACTGTGAACGGATCCAACCATTCTGGAGAGCAATTTGGAACTATGCTCAAAAAGTTATCAAACTGTGCATACCCTTTGACCCAGCAGTGTTTCTACTGGGCCTATATCCCAGAGAGATCTTAGAGGAGGGAAAGGGACCCACCTGTGCAAGAATGTTTGTGGCAGCCCTTTTTGTAGTGGCTAGAAACTGGAAACTGAAGGGATGCCCATCAATTGGAGAGTGGCTGAATAAATTATGGTATATGAATGTTATGGAATATTATTGCTCTGTAAGAAACGACCAGCAGGACGATTTCAGAGAGGCCTGGAGAGACTTGCATGAACTGATGCTGAGTGAAACAAGCAGAACCAGGAGATCATCATACACAGCAACAAAGGTATTACATGATGATCAATTCTGATGGACATGGCTTTCTGCAGCAAAGAATTGTCTCAAACCAGTTCCAATTGTTCACTAAAGAAAACCATATACAACCAGAGAGAGGGATATGAAATATGGACCACAACGTAACATTTTCATGATCTCTATTGACATTTGCTTGCATTGTGTTGCCTTTCTCTTATTTTCTTTTTTTCTTGTAGATAGGATTTTTCTTGCATAACTTGTCAAGTATTTCAGCATTATTAGCATGTAGTGGACTTTCTGCCATCTAGGGGAGGGGAGGGGACTGGGGGTAAAATTTGTAATGGAAAGCTTTGTAAAGATCAATGCTGAGGAACTACCCATACAGATGTTATACAAATAAAAAGCTTTAATAAAAAAAATTCTAAAAAAAAAGAGAATAAGAGGAGCATAATATGGAGACAGGTAGAAAATTACTTCTAATCAAATTAATAGGCATTTATTAAACTTTTGATAGACATAGAATTACTTCAATCAATCCATCAATAAATATTGATTAAACATCCCAGGCACTGTACTAAACACTGAGTATATAAAAAGAGGCAAAATGGGAGAATTCAACACATAAAAGGGAGCTGACAGTTGTAGAATAGAAGGAGATGAAAGTATTCAAAACATGGTAGAAGTTGGCAAGGTAGAGTAAGTCCTGCAGAGTTAGGCCTGAAAGGGAATGAAGATGAGGTTGACCTGGGTCTCTTTCTTAAAAATGGAGGTTTTGGTAGAACCAGATGGTCCAAGGATATGGACCACATGCCATAGGCAGATGAAAGAAACTTCAGAATAGGAGAAGTTACTGAGTGATTGCCATAGACATATTCACTTTCTTGGAAATGTTGCATTTGGGATAAAGTGAAGAAGGGTAGAGAGGTGGGTGTTGAAAACATTCCTATGGTGAATGATGAAGCATGATTATAGCCTCCCATGATGCAGATAAAAGAGTTTATCTTTTTATATCATCACCATCATTATTATTTAACATTATCCAAGCAGATAGGAATGTTACTGATAATTTTCTGTCTCATTTTTTATTGCTCTCCAAAGCTGTGGGCCAAGTTGTTTTGGGATGAGACCTGGGATTCTATCCAAGCCTTGCCACATTGAAGTGGGAGGTCTCTTCTAAGGAGAAGATTGCGAATTAACTGTTTATATCATGCTTGTTCTAAGATATCCAACTCATACTGGTCTGGGGACAGAGCCTCTGATGATCCCAAGCATTGGAGGATTATTAGGTTTAGGGGGGTTCTGGAGATTCTCACTCAACTTAATTATATTTAACAAACAATGATAAAATGCCTACTGCATGCAAGGCATTGTGTTGGGTCCTAAGGGATGTTTTGGTGCTTTGCTGTATAGGTGGCCTTTTGGCTCTGTTCAATGTTACAGAAGGTATTCCAAGCTATAAAAGGGGGGGTATGGATAGGACTGGTTTAGAGAATGGTGAATAGTCCAGTTTGGCTCAACTAGATGGCACATGGAAGGGAACAGTGTGAAATAAGGGGGTGCAAGATTGTAGTGCCTACGGGAATGAATTAGCTAGTCCTCCTAATTCTTCTCTGTGCTTCCATTTTCTTCCCCTTCAGTGGGAAAGTGTCTTAAACACTATGGATGGATTTTTTTGTTAGAACCTCTGATTTCATCAAGGTAAGGTTATACATCATCAACTAGGTATAATTTGTAATCTTAGGGAGTTAGTCACATGAAGCAACCCCAGTCACTTAATTAGAATGTCTCAGGTGGGACTTGAGCCCAAACCATTCTAAGTCTAAGATTAACCCTTTATCCACCACACCATGTTGCATTTAAAGAACTTTAGAGATTCCTAAATTTTCTCTCAAGAGAGAGTAGCTAGATAATATAGTAGCTAAAGCACTTGATCTGGAGTCAGGAAGATGTAAATTTAAATTTGGTCTCATGACTTTTTATTTTTTTATTTTATTTTTTTATTAAAACTTTTTATTTGCAAAACATATGTATGGGTAATTCTTCAACATTAACCCTTACAAAGCTTTCTGTTACAAATTTTCCCTCCTACTCCCCACCCCTCCCCTAGACGGCAGGATATCCACTACATAATTATGTTAAAATACTTAACAAATCGAATATATGTATACATATTTCTACACTTATCATTGTTGTGCAAGAAAAATCGTATTCCAAGAAAGAAAAATCAGAGAAAGGAAACACAATGCAAGCAAACATCAATAGAGAGCATGGAAATGTTATGTTGTGGTCCATACTTCATATCCCTCTCTCTGGGTATATATGCTTTTCTTCACTGAACAACTGGAACTGGCTTGAAACATTTCATCATTGATGAGCACCATGTCCAACAGAATTGATCATTGCATAACCTTGCTGTTGCTGTATCTTACCTCCTGGTTCTGCTCATTTCACTCAGCATCAGTTCATGCAAGTCTCTCCAGGCCTCTCTGAAATCATCCTGCTGGTCATTTCTTATAGAACAATAATATCCCATAACATTCATATACCATAATTTATTCAGCCACTCTCCAATTGATGGGCATCCTTTCAGTTTCCAGTTTCTTGCCACTATAAAAAGGGCTGCCACAAACATTCTTGCACATGTGGGGCCCTTTCCTTCCTCTAAGATCTCTTTAGGATATAGGCCCAATAGAGACACTGCTGGGTCAAAGGGTATGCACAGTTTGATAACTTTTTGAGCATAGTTCCAAATTGCTCTCCAGAATGGCTGGATCCATTTACAGTTCCACCAACAATGCATCAGTCTCATGACTTTTTTAACTGTATGATCCTAGACAAGTTATTTAATCTTTGTCTGCCTCAGTTTCCTCAGTGGTAAAATGAGAATAATACCTATCTCCCACAGCTGTGAGAATCAAATAAAACTATATTTGTAAAGTCCTTAACACAGTGCTTGGCACATAGTAGATGCCCAATAAATGCTTATTTCCTTCATTGACAAAGTTGGGCCACCTCTCATCTTTCTTTACCTTCTCCTCCATCCAGTTTCTGGTACCACTTTCCCCCAAATCCCTTTTATGGTTCCTTGTATGTCATTTTATATTTATTTTTATTTGTATATTGTTGATTTCCTCCTGTAGATTATAAATTCCTTGAGGACAAGGGCTATTTTCTTTTTTGTCTTCCCAGAGTTTATTGATTAATTGAATGTGAGTTTTTGTCAGTATTATTACACCACAAAATCCTGTGAATAACTAGAGCCACAAATTCATTTTTAATTATATTAAGGAAAAAGAGAAATTCATTTGTAGACTCTCTAATTCCACTTATGAACCAAATCCAACAATTAGAGAAAAGTCTGAATGAATATGGTAAAATAAAAAAAATGAAACATTAGAGTAGTATAATAAACACTTGGAGGTAGAAGTAGAGATACATAATTCAGCACCAGGTCCCCCACTTTCCCAGATGTGAGACCTTGAGCAGGTAACTTTTTCTGAGGTTCACAAGATCTTAGAGCTCTGAGGGACTTCAGGCTTTATTTAGTCCAAGCCTTTTATTCTATAGATGAGGCAAATGAATTCCAGAGAGCTGAGGCCAAAAATGGTCAGTGCAGGACTGGAATTTAAAAGTAGATTCTTTGCCCTGTCTCTGGATCAAATAAATGTTCCTTCCCTTGCATTAAGCTGAAGTGACACATGTAACATGGTACCACAAGGACTCGGTGTCTTTATCTGTAAAATGTGGATAAGAAAACTTGACTATCTACCTCACAGAGTTGTTGAGAATAAAGCATTTTGTAAAACACAAAATGCTTAATAATGTTATAATGGAGAGCTTTCTCTCCTCACCTCTGTCTCCTAACTCCCCTGGTTTCTTTTGTCAACAGAAAGTTCCTCCTCTGCTTTTCCAACCCCTCATTATTCTAGAGCATTTCCCCTTGCATTTCATTTTTATCCTGCATGTTGTTTATTTGAACATTTTTGTTTGGAAATATGGCAGCAAGGCTGTGCAGTGGCTGGAATGCTGGGTTAGAAATCAGAAAGACCAAAGTTCAAATTTGGCCTTAGCCACTTACTAAATGTGCAACCTTGGACAGGTCCTATGCCTGTTTGCCTCTGTTTGCTCATCTGTAAAATGAGCTGCAGAAGGAAATGGCAAACCATTACTGTATCTTGGCCAAGAAAACCCCAGAAAAGGGTCACGAAGAGTGGGGCACGACTGAACAACAATGATGTATTTGTTTGCTTTCTGTAACCCCATTAAATTGTGATCTCTGAGACAAAGACTGAGCTTGGTCTCTTTTTGCATCTCCAGCATTTAGCGCAGTGCCTGGCATAGAAATAAATACTTTTTCATTGATTGACCTATTACTAAGGAAAGAACACTTTCAAGTATAGCAAACACTCAGGATGAAGTTCTTGGGATTGTGGCAAAGTGGAAAAAGTGTTGTATTTGGAGTCAGAGAGCTTGGCTTCCAGCCCGACTTCTATCACTTATTACCTGTACTTTGAACAAGATAACTTGCCTCTCTGGGTCTGTTTCCTCATCGGAAAATTTAAAAGTTTGAACTAAATGACCTCAATAGTGCTCTCTGGAATCTAGATCTATGATCCTATGAATCATAGGAGGAGGAAAAAGTCAAACTGTCCTTTCTGGTGATTAATCCACTATTAATTTGCTTTGGGACAGCTGGGTAGTGCAATGGGAGAAGAAAACTTCAAATGAGGTAACAAAGAGTTAGACATGACTGAAACAACTCAGCAATAAGAATCTGTGCTTTCTGTACAATGATAATTTATTTTTGCAATGATTCAATGCAAATTTATTGAGTAACAATAAACATCTGATGATATTTTGGATGTAGCCCACATGGGAATTTATTTTGCTTGACTATGCTTATTTATTGCAGGATTTTGTTTCGTTTTTACATTAGTGGAAGGAAGTGGGAGGGAAAAAATTCTTTATAACTGAAAAAAATAAAAATAGTGGAAAAATTAGTTTGATGAATAAGCTCTGCACTAAGTATTGAAGAGAATAGAAAGACACCAGCTTCTCTAAGTTCTTAGAATGCTTTCTGAAAGATCAAAGAAACTATATTCAGTTTGGGTTTAGTTCTGTATGTTTTAACATATTCAAATGCTTTGAAAATTGGTAGTCTGTGGAGAGCATGGGTGATAATTTTCAGAACATTCCATCCTCTGGCCATGGTAGATAACAAGAGAGTTGACTGAATTAATAGATTTAAGGCTGATCTTGGCAACTAAGAGACACCTGAGAAACCAACCCAGAGAATTGGCTCTGAATTGCTGAAAGGCTAATTGGGAGGCCCAGACACAGTAAGAGAGCATCCACTGCACAGGACATGACCTAGGGTGGAACAAGAGAGATCACAAGCTGAGTTCAATGGGAAGAGTTGAGGTCAATGGGAAATGAACACAGGTAACAACAAGGCAGCCCAAGGCTGGAAGAAAGGAACAGCAAATGAATGGTAGGAATTTAGAGCCAGAAGAAACTCTGTAACAGAAAGTACTGTTCTATGCTCCAGCCTCTCCCTCAACAACTCCAGCCAATTCAAAGAATATGTGACTTTGAAAGAACGTCACAGACCACTCGTCACAGGGTAGAAGTTAGACAACTTAGAACTGGTCCTTAGAGATATTCTTTTATTTTATAGATGAAGAAATTGAGGCCCAGGAAAGAAAAAGAAACTTGTCTGAGGTTATGCATGAAGGGAAGAAGGAAGGAAAGAAGGAAATAAGGGAGGAAGGGAAGGAGTGAAAGAAGGAAGAAAGGAGGGAGGGAGGAAGGAATGAAGGAAAGAAGGAAGAAAGGAAGGAAGGAAAGATGAGAAGGGAAGGAAGAAGGAAAGAGAAGGAAGGATAGAGGTAGAGAGGAAGAAGGGAGAAAGGGAGAAGGAAGGGAAGAGGGAGGAAGATAGGAAGAGAAAAGAAAAAGGGATTGAGAGAGGGAGAAAAGAAGGGAGGGAGGAAGGGAAAACAGTGGCAGAATTAGGAATAAAAATCAAGGTCTCCCAATTCAATGGATTCTTCCCATTACAACTGGCTGCTCCACATTCAGAACTAGAAGCAATTGTGCAAATCTAGATTTCCCCATTTTCCCTCATCTCCTTGATTCCTATTTGTAGTTGATATATAGAGAAAGCTGGCCTTTGACATAATTATAAAGTTTGCCAGGATTGTCTTGACCCTTTAATTTACCAATTGAACTCTTCTATTCTTGAATTTCTTGCTCCCTTGATTGTTTCTTGCTGAAACCCATCCCCAGAATTCTCCCACCATGGACCTCCTCTGCTCCTAGTTACATGTAAGTGAAAACTTGAAAAAGCCACGCCAAGTGGGTCCAAATTTATGTTCTCTCATCTCAGCTATGCTTATTTTTTGCTGATTCTTTAAAACAATAATTTGGAACATTATTGGAATTATTGGAGCAATAATTCAATAATGTTTTTGCAAATATGTGTGAAAATCCTTTGAAATTCCTTGATAGGTCCAACAGCTGATAGGTCAAGATAATAATTTGGTTTTCTGATAGGAGAAGCATGGGGCAATGAAAGAATGATGAGTTTTGCATGGATAGATAAGTAAAGAGGGCATTTAATTTCTCACTATGAACCAGGTACCATGCTAGTCACTGGAAATACAAATACAAGGAAACAAGGTAGGTCCTACATTCAAGGCAATCATAAAAGGTTACTGACAAGTGAAAGGTGGGGAAGGTATTCATGAGGAAGCAAGGGCTGAGAAGAAGCAGAAGACTTAGAGAGTCCAGGAGTGTTTGAAATAAAGCATAGTGAAGTATCTACCTACAACTGGGAGGGTATCCCTTTCAAAGGGAATTTTATTATCTTGTGAGCTTTTTATGAGCAACACAAAGTGAGTTGAGAATTACTTCGGCATGGTAGGTGGAGGGCTGGCTTGGTCTCAGGAAGCCCTGTGTTCGAGTCCCACTAATGATATACACTATGTGAGTGATGAGCAAGCTACTTGCCCTACTTAATTGTGAATCATAAGACTCAGGACAATCAGAGTGGGGAACTATTAATAGTTGATGAAATCACAATTCCAGAATAAATTTTTTTAAAAAAATATAGCAATTGAGGGGCAGCTAGTTGATGCAGTGGATAGAGCACCAGCCCTGAAGTCAGGAGGAAGCTGAGTTCAAATATGGTCTCAGACACTTAACACTTCCTAGCTGTGTGACCTTGGGCAAGTCACTTAACCTCAATTGCCTCAGCAAAAAAACAAACCAACCAACCAACAAAAAACTTAGCAATTGAGTCATAAAACAGGGAAATATATTTTTTTGCAAGGCACTTAGGATTAAGTGGCTTGCCTAGTATCACACAGCTAGCAATTGTCAAATGTCTGGGATCAGTTTTGAACTCGGGTCCCCCTGACTCCAGGATTGGTGCCATATCCACCCTGGAGGAAAGAATAAGGCTGATGATTTTGCACAGCCTGCCTCACTTAAATCCAATTCACTTATAAGTCATGGCATCACCTCCTTGACATCATGGGCCTTTTTGAGAATGACGGTCAAGCAATCAGCAGCAGGAGCAACAACAACCATCCTAATATCTCATGGAGACACAAATGCACTTCTTGCTGAGGTGTACGAGAAGTGGGGAAGCAATTTTCACTCTTCATGGAGTAGCCACGAATGGGTGGTGTGTCCAATCTGGAACACGTGATTTTTATTTATTAGTGTACATGTCTCCCCTAGTAGAATATTTTTGTCTGTTTCCAGAATGACTAGCATTGTGCAAACACACAATCAGTGCTTGACTGATGTTTGTGGAGCTGAGTTGGAATGATTTGCCCAAAGTTTATCCAGCTCTTTAGTGGCAGAGCAGGAGTTCAACATCTAAGAGACGATACAGTCTCTCCTGGAGGAAAAAGTGGGAAATCCCATGATTCTGGAGTATGGACAAAATTTTTGGCAGGGAAAGACCCTAGCCCATCCTGTGGGACAGAGAATAGGAAGGGCAGGAGCTGGTACTCTAGACCAGGGCTTCTTAACCTTTTTCTACTCACAACCTTTTTTTTTTCCTGAGGAAATTTTTATATAAGTATATAAAATAGGAACATGAATCAAATATTTACTAATAATAAATCATAATTTCATGATCCCCAACATTTAGCTACATAACCCCATATGGGGTCATTATACACAGTTTAAGAAGCTTTGCTCTAGAACTCTTTCCTGCTGGCCCTTCTGCTGATCCCCTCAGAAAATTTCAAACAAGTCCATCATTCTTCTGAGCAATTCCTTGACACCTTCATGGCAGCCTGACTTGGCTCTCAAGTTACCGCAACATCCCTCTGTTCCAATAATATATCCAAATGGGGAACAAAGAATGGCGAGAGCTGGATATTTCCTAAGACTGCTATTGACCCTAGATCCCTTTCTCTCTTTATATGTCGGGAAATTCCTACAGATTCAGTGCTTATTCTCCACTTCCCTAAATATGACCCCACCCCCAACTTTTGTTTTTGTTTTGAGGGTTTTTTGCTGTCAAAACAACTTCAAGTATGGCCTCCCCAGCTGCCACAGTTTGCCCTCAAGATCATCATGTTCTCTCCTTCTTTAATATCTGATTGTATCTGGTTTGGTATTTCTCAGGGGGTTTCTGGGAACGACATGTCCAAGGCTTTTGCTGCTTTTTGATAAAGCCCTTCTCAACCTGGCCTTGTGAAATGTGGGCCTATTCTTTACTCTGGGTGGGACTGAAATCTTGGCTTGCAGCCTTAACTTCTACTTTTTGCCTTTTCTCTAAGTTGCTGAAACATGATGAAGTCTTGGAAGGCTGTGTATGTTCCAGACAGTAGACAAATTTGGTCTTATTTTCTATACCAGGCACATAACCAAAGAGTTCTGCATCAATCAAATTCGCTTTCCCCAATCACATTTCTCTTCGCATAGATTTCCCTCCTTTTAGTCAATCACAAATATTTATCCAGGACCTATTTTGTTCCTTGAACTGGACATTTGTTCCCCTTGCCCTGGGAATTCCCGCAGATGGTCCTCCTGACCAGAACCCACTCAGCCCTCATCTTTGCCTCTCAGAATTCATCCTTTCCTTCAAGAATCAGATCAAGTATCACTTCTTCCATTAAACTTTCCCTGATGATTAGTGCTGGTGCTTTCTTACTCTTCAGATTGTCTCTTAATATACTTATTTGGGAACATACATGTCTTATCCCTCCAACAGAATATAAGCTCCTTGAGGACAGGGATAATTGGTTTTTTGTTTTTTGTTTTTGTATCCTCAGCACTTAGTCCATGTTATTTTTTCCTTTGTTCTCAAAGAGGACCAATAATATCAGGAGAGTGATGTCTTGACTTCTAAGTGAATTGGATTTAAGTGAGGCAGAACTGTGCAAAGTTTCACTCTCTTCCAGAGTCAGTGGCAAGTCATACATCAAGATGACTTGGCAGTGGTCTGGGATGCAATGAATTTTGGACTTTTTAAGCTAAGGTCTTTCCCAGGTTTCAGTTTATCTGAGACAACACCCATTCAGTGATTAAATGTTAGGTAAGAATTGAGGCAAAAGATGACCTAGTTAGATTTCCCAAAAGAATCATTGTGGGGGAGGTGGGGAGGGGAAGACCCTCAGAGTTTCTGGCTAGAATATAAGCAATTACTTGGCCCCTAGTGATTAGTACAAATTAGATACTTTACTAATTTGGGACAATTAGGTGCCATAGTAAATAAATTTTTTTCTGTTGATTTTTTTTAAATAATAGCTTTTTATTTTTCAAAATACATATGGATACTTTTTAACGTTCAACCTTGCAAAATCTTGTGTTTCATATTTTTCTCCCTCCTTCCCTCTCCCCTCCCCTGAACAGCAAGTAATCCAACATAGATTAAACATGTGCAATTCTTTTAAACATATTTCCACATTTATTATTTTGCACAAGAAAAATCAGAGCAAAAAGGAAAAAATTAAACAAGCAAGCAAACAACAACAAAAAAAGTGAAAATACTAGCCAATGAGCTAGATGTTGAGGTAATATAATATCATGGAAAGAAAGTTGTAGTTTGATTCAAAGGACTTGGTTTCCATTTGGACTCCTCACTACAAATGTTCTTTAGCTACTTGGCTTTAGGCAACTCACAACTTTTCTCAACCTTTGTTTCTTCATTTGTAAAATGAGGCTGGTTGGAATAAATCTCTTAAAACTCTAATTTTATGATTTAGTAGTTGTCTCTTTTTGTATTTTAAACAAACAGTATGTGGACATAAGATATGTTATTAGATTATATCAAATATATAAGCATAAAATTTTATTCTTAATAAATGATTAAATGGAACCCTGAAAATCAGGGAAAAAAATTAATACGTTGTTTGTTATCCACATTATCCACATATCCACAGACTGCAGATGGATCTCCTCACCACGTCTATTGAAATTGACCTGAATCACCTCATTGTAGAAAAGAGCCACATCCAACAGAATTGATCATCACATAATCTTGCTGCTGTATACAATGTTCTCTTAGTTCTGCTCACTGAAAGTGAATGAAATTCTTGATTGGAATCAAGAAGACTTCAGATGGAATCCTGTCTCAGGATCTATCTCAAGATATAGAGAGAAAAAATTGAAAAGGCCAGCTTCCATGGCCTCTATGATTCATTTCAGCTTGAAATCAATGATCCAGATGTTTGGGTTGAAGAGTGTCAAATTGTTGAAGAAAAACGAAGACTTTTTTTCCTGAGGCAATTGGGGTTAAGTGATTTGCCCAGAGTCACACAGCTAGGGAATGTTTAGTGTCTGAGACCAGGTTTGAACTCAGGTCCTCCTGACTTCAGGGCTAGTAGCTCTATCCACTGCACCACCTAGCTGCCCCAAAATACCATATTCTTAAGGAATTTTAGTATGATTTGCAGATTGTGAAAGGACACAGAAAAGGAAATTGAGACCAAAGAAGTAACTTAAAAAAATCAGATGGATTCTAAGTCTTTTGGGGACATAATAATCATGTAAATGAAATAATTAAAGGATACACACACACAGTGGTCTACAATCAAGTACTCCTAGGCTATAAGAAAACTGAGAAATTCAGAAAAAAGAATGAACAAGTTGAGTAATTTTCTCCCCGCCCACCATACTACTACCTAGGTAAATTTTAGAAACTCGGGTTCCAGAGTAGGCACCCAGGGTGGTAAAGCATAAATACTGGACACAATCAATCAATAAAGATTTAGTAATTACTTACTATGTGCCAGGTAGTGTCTTATATATGAGTGACACTCATATTGCAAAAATGCAATAATCTATGCTCTGAAGGAATCAGAAAAGCTGGGTGCAAATCCTGGCTTTACAATTTAATCATATAGAAAATGCCATCTGCATCCAGAGAGAGAACTAGAGAGACTGAATGTGAATCAACACATGCTATGTTCTCTTCTTTTTTTCTTTTTCTTCATTTTTTCTCAAAAATAATTTTGTTCTGATTTTTCTCTCCAAAATAATTCACAAGGAAATGTATATTAAAAATAAATATACATATTTAACCAGAAAAAAAAACAAGTTCATTATGCACGTGAGCTGGCAAGTCATGTCCTTTCTGTGAGACCCAATTCCCACATCTCCAAAATGGGCAAAATCATTCTTGTTTTAGATCTGCCTCCCAGGGTTGTTGTAGGAAAAGTGCTTTAAAAAGTACTAGAGAAAGATGGGGTATTGATAAGACTCTGCCTTGGGGTTGATGCTGGGTACTGTTAAAAGACACTTTAGAAGGCAATATTGTTGTCCCTACTTTTTCTCACCCTTCTCCTGACCACGTACCTCTCTACCAGGGCAGGACCTAGTAGAGGAAAATGCTTTTTTGCAGGTAAAACAAAACAAAACAAGTTTTGTTTTACCTTGTTAGAGGGAGTAGGGGGAACTGAAATCCTGCTTACATAAGTAACAGCTTACTCTACCTAGGAGCAAACATGGGGAAACAGCATCTTCCTTCCTCATACCAGCCACGTGAGATTGGTCATGAATAAATAAGGATTTGGGAGAGGGACTGGACTTATTCCCACTGTCATAGGGAATTCCCAGATGAGAGAACTCCCTTCCTTCTTTCTTGGTAACTTAAAGTTTAAGAGAGCTGTTCTAAGCCTTGAGGAACTAACCTATGGCTGTTTCTCAATGGATAAGTATCATAATTTCCTTTTTATAGACTGTAGGTTATTCCCCATCTTGCGGACAAAGAAAATGACATGCCCGATGATAACAACCCTGCTAAATGTCCAAACAGCTCCCTGATCCTTGAATTGAGGCACACCGTAAAATGGATGGATTTCCATTTTTGAGATAAACAGTTTCAAAATTTAAGGGACTTGTGTGTAGTCCCAGAATTAATAAGTATCCCAGACTGGGGTATGTCTGCTGTACTCCCCAAACATCATTACAGCTTAACATCAGAACCAATTCCCCTCCTCTTTTTTTTAAAGGTGAAAATATTATGCTTTGATCCACATTCATAGTTCTCTCTGGATGTGGATGGCACTTTCCACCCCAAGTCTATTGGAATTGCCTTGAATCACCTCGCTGTTGAAAGGAGCCAAGTCCATGACAATTGATCATCACATAATCTTGTTGATGTGTACAGTGTTCTGTTGGAAAGAACTAATTTTCTCCAAGCTGAACATGACTTTCTTTTCTGCAGGGTCTCCCCTCCCTTCTTCAGAGACAAGGGAAATTGAGAGGTTGGGGAAGGGGGAACAGTGGTCTATTTTCTATCAGCATCTCTGCTTGGTTTATGATGCCTTCCCATGGGCAGATTACCTGAAATCTCAATATTGTGCTTATTGAGTCAGTTTTTGGTGCTCAACACCTTCTCAGCTCACTCATATTGTTTCTTCTGATAGGAGGGCTGGAGGATGCAACACTAAACTCTTCCCAAAGCCTTCCTTTATGGAGATTTCTAGATAATTCTCCATTTTCATCAGCATCTCTTTTAGGAGTTCAACTTCAAGGAATGTAGTGCCCTCTAATTCTCTCCCTCCTCCCCACTCCAGCCAAACAATTCAATTGTAAACTCCTTGAGGGCAAGACCTCTTTTTCTTATTTGTAACCCTAGAGCTTAGCACAATACATGGCATAAAGTTGGTGCTTAATAAATGAACTGGAATGAAAGGAGTGATAGAATCAGAGTATCAGGGTTTGGATCTTGTCATGACTTTGGATAAGCTACTTATTCCCCTTAACCTATAAATACAGGAGGTTTGGACTAGTTGAAACTATGATCACTATTTTCACCTTTTTTTGGTTATTTGCCTTATTTTTTTCTTTCTCATTTTTTCCCTTTTGGTCTAATTTTTTTTTTTGTGCAGCATGGTGAATATGAAAATACATTTAGAAGAATTGCACATGTTTAACATCAGATTGCTTGCTGTTTTGGGAAGGAGGGGAAGGTGAAGAGGAGAAAAATTTTCAACACAAGGTTTTGCAAAGGTGAATGTTGAAAACTACTTTTGCATGTATTTGGAAAAATACAATACTATTAATTAAAAAAAAAAATCTGAACCAAAAAACCCCAAACCAAAAACCTATGGATCCATTGCTTTTTTGGTAGCAAAGAGTTAATTTTGGTTGAAAGTTATTCAGAGCTACCTATGGGCTTGTACTACCACCTAGAGGAATGGACCTGTCCTTGCACTCACTCTTCATATGAGTTTGTTTTGCTTTAAGCCAACTCAATATATGGAAATCTCAAATTACTCAAATGATCAATGGGGAGAAGGGAGTTAAGGGGATTATTTAGTTTCATTTTTTTTTAAAGGAAGCTAGATGGTGTGGTAGACAGAGCATCAGCCCTGGAGTCAGGCCCTGCTTCAAACATTTCACATCTGTGTGACCCTGGGCAAGCCACTTAACCCCAATTCCTGGCCAAAAAATAAAAAAAGAAAATAAATAATAAGGAACTCCTCTAAAAGTTCCTTTAGATAGTGAGCTCCCATTGTATAGACAACTTTTTAGTAATAATAATTCGTATTTAAATAGCACTTCAACCTGGATTATGTGAACTTTTTTAAAAGAAAACTGATAACAGTATATCAATATAATTGGTTTCCTTTGTATTTTACATATTTAAAAACATTATTCTGAGAAAGGAGCCAATACTTTCTACAAATTACCAAAGTTGTTCACAACAAAACGAATGTTAAAAAACCATTATAACTTAAAAAGAATTACAAAGCTCTCACTTCACAATAACCACGGGAAGTAGAGAGCAGGTATTGTCATCCCCATTTTGAAGATGAAGAAAATAAACGCAAACAAATTAAGTCATTTGCATCTGATCAGGAACCATAATTTAAAGTGAGGTACACTTGTAGGCAGATGGGCAGCATAATGGGTAGAGTGCTGGGCTTGGAGTCAGGACGTCTCATGTTCAAATCTGACCTCATACACTTACTGGCCGGGTGACCCTGGACATACCTTTGTTTACCTTAATGCACTGGAGAAGGAAATGGCAAACCACTGCAATAAGAGACCCTAACATTTGTAAAAATGGGTGGGCTTGTGTTCCTTCCTCCACCTCCATCCTCTTACACCCCCAAATAAAATCACACACTAGAAGCTGGTGGAAAGACAATGAGCTAATTAAGATCTTGTAGTTCTAGCTGGGCCATCAGTTAGTTTTGTGACTGGAATCAAATCTGGTGGCTGCTAGGTGACACAGTGCCAGGCCTGGAATTGGAAAGCTTCATCTTCCTGAGTTCAGATTTGATCTCGGACACTTATTGGTTCTGGGCACCTAATCCTGCCTGCCTCAGTTTCCTCATCTGCAAAATAGCTAGATGAGTAAATAACAAACCATTTGAGTATCTTTGCCCAGAAAATGGAGTTGGGAAGAGTCGGGTACTCAACTGAACAATATTCAAGTCACTTCAAATCTTTGTACCTCAGTTTCTTAATCTGTTCATTGAGGATAATACCTACTGACTGAGACTGCACAGAGAAGATGGATTTGACCTTTTATAAATACCATAGCTTATTATCAGAAACCTGATGCTCCGAATTCCAATTTGGCCAGTCGGGACCAGGACAGCTTGTAAGTCCATCCAACCCTTTGCTCACAAAGGGTCCCAGAGCCTATTGCCACAGCTGTGGTACATGTACTCCTAGTGTGGAGCAAGAAGGAAGCCAAAAAGTCATCTAACGGACCCCCTTGTCTTTTTTTAAAATTTATTTTTAATAGACATTGCTTTATGAATCATATTGGGAGAGAAAAATCAGAAAAAGGGAAAAAGTTTGGGAGAGAAAAACAAAAAAGGAAGTGAACATTAGCATGTGTTGATTTATATTCAGTCTACTTAGGTGCAGATGGCATTTCTGCTGACCCCCTTGATGGACAAACTAGAGTCACTTGTCTAAAATAGTAAATATCAGAGGAAGAAGTTGAAATCAGCCTGCTTTTGAACTCCAAAACCAGCACTCTTTCCACTATGCCATACTGCTTCCATTTGAGTGGGCTTCTGTACTGGGAGGTATATATGTGGTGCACAGATTGCATGGTGTACAGATTGCAATCAGAACTATTCAGGAAGCAACAACATAAATAAGGTTTAGTTTCTCAGCCATCTTTTCATGACTTTATAGGGTCAAAGAGTTTTAGCTGGAAGTGGATCTAGAGTATCAATTTAAAATTAGGAAATTGAGTCTCAACAAGGAGAAATACCTGTGAAAGTTCAGATCCCATTCTCTTTTCACTTCAGACAATGTATTGTCTCTTAGGTGGTGAAGTAGATAGAGCATTGGGCCTGGAGTCTTCCTAATCTGAATTCAAATCCAGTCTCAGATACTTTATTACTAGCTATCTGACTAAGTCTCTTAACCTCTGTTCCACATCTGTAAAATAGGAATAATATTTACTTGTGAGGATTACCGAGAAGATCAAATAAGATATTTGTAAAGCACTTGGCACAGTGTCTAGCATATAGTAAGCATTATATAAGTGGCTTATTATTATTATTTCTTTGCATGGAAGACAGCTTATTTTAACAGGAAAATGCTCAAAGCTTCGTTTTGCTGTACCAAGAAAAATATTTTTGTTAGCTAATATAAAATTTTTTGATAGCTAATATAAAATAAATATCATTGGATCTTGTCATCACTATACCTTTTAGACTTCGTGTGGTTATGAATGTGTGATCTGTTACAATCATCTTAGGAAGATTGTTCCCTTCTCATCATATATACTCATTAAACAATCTTTCAATGTGTACAGAGAACATTCTCATGAAAAATTATAGAAAAGATAAATTTTTTGACTATTATTGCTGTCAATGATCTTCAGTTTGGAAAAAAAAATTCTCTCTTTGAGGTTTATTGAAAATCTTGTATTAAGTACCTTTCACACAGCAGAAGTTTCCTCTACATTCATTTTATCAGGCCTAAATATTGTCTCCAACTTAAAATTTTTTGGTGTCATTGCCAATGCATCAAGGACCAAAGTATTAAAATCCAAATGTGGGGTTCCATTGCTTCTGATGCTGAGTTATAGTTCATTATGAAAACAGCTGCAGATCTGTTTAATTTCCTATTTATTGTTCTAGTTTCATCTATAGATGTTTCTAGGGGAACCCGACTTAGTTGGGTCTTATATTTCTTCTGTACTGCCTTTTTTCCTCCTATTTTGTAAGGAAGATACCTCATTGTGTTGCATTTGATTGGCTAATTTTCTCCAAAAAATAATAATTGGAATCAAGTCTTTTTTTTTCCCATTTCCCATTTTCAGACTCAATAGCTAATTTTAGTTGGTTAGGCTGGAACAACCATCTTTTCACATAGTAGATTCTCATCTTTACTTTTCTAATTTGATAATGATTTTGACCACTGATCATATCAGTCAATGATCTGACCTCAGAAAGACAGTGGATTCTGAAAAGACTCACATTTCCTAATTGATAAGATATAATCAAATTTCACAAGCCAAAACAAAGTTAGTCTTGAGATACTGAGAAAGCAATTCACCAAAAAAACAAAAACAAAAAATCCCTAAAACAAACCCAAAATAAAGATAGCTAAAGTGTTTTGTTTCCCAGCATCTAATTTGCACATGAAAAGACTTTAAGGTTGACAGCTGGAAAACCAGACACCTAGAACTCTGGTGACAATGGAACAATACTATACTTCCTTGTTGTGGCTAGGTTGATAGAAATGTAAATTTTGTTTAAAGATAGAGATGGGTCATGAGAACCTGCTTTGGAGTGACAAAGCTGGTCAAGACCAGAGCTCAGAGATAGATCTGAAAACAATTCTCAGAGCTGGACCAGAAAAGACTTGCAGTTAGATTCAGAAAACAAACTTAAGGAAAAAGCCTTTGCCCAGCCATCTACTACTTGGAAGAATTGACTGGAAGAAGACAAGCTCTATGCCTTTGTTTTTCCCTCATCTGCCTTCCCATCATGAAAGCAGGGAGACCCAAAAAAGGAATGGCTTTTTCCATCAGAGAACTAATTGGACAGATTCTCTCTGAGGGAGAAAAAGGACATAATGTTCCACAATCCTGAAGTAAGTTGTCTTGGGCCCGAGTATTCTTATATATGTGTCTTCTTGGAATGACTAACTCTATATCCCCAGATACTTATGGACACTATGTGCATTAGTATAAGAGTGTGCCTTCAATCTATGGGATGTATTGTTAAGGTAATCATTATTCTTGCCTTCCCTTGTGTTTCTGAATGCGATATGGTTTTATCTTGGCTGATTAGTTAAATCACCTGTCACCAATGAGGGTCTGGGAGCTATAGTTATTAATCAAATCAAATCCACTCTCACCAGCTATATATAACTATGGGCACATCACTTGATCTGAGTCTATCTGTTAAATGGGCATCATATTTACATCACCTACCAGCTAATGATTTGAGGAAAGCACTTTGTAAATGATAAAGTACTGTAAAAATGAACCACTTATGGTAACTTGAAATTGAGATGACTTTTTATTGATATTTTATGATGATTTTTTATCACAGATGATCTATGAAATGCCTTTAGTACACAGCAAAAGAACTTCAAAAATGATTTAAAAAACCTTTTGATTGCAATGAAATGAGAAACACCTTTTTTAGGACAGGAGTGAACCAGATGACATTAGAGAGTTAAGGCAACAATTGGCAAGATGGCCTTGCAATTATACAGTAAGGCAGAAAGGTCTATTTGGCGGTTATTTGGCAGGAATCTTAGTTTTGTCAAGTTACCTTAATTAAGTTTTGGCTGAGAGATCCATTTTATATTAATGGTGCTAAATCTGGAAAAACAGTTTTATTTTAAGATGGGCACACATCTTGCATAAAAGAAATGGATTTCTCTGCCTTGCTATCTTCAGAATCCCATCTCTCTTCACCCCCTGGGCCCACTGGAAGTTTCTTTGGTAATGCAAGGTCAGTGACAGAAACTTTTGTGAAGATTATTACTTTTCTTTCACACAATTTAGCAAATAAATGTTTACAGGCTAAGGACTCCAGTCGCTGTGTCCTTGGGTCTTCAGGCTGTGTTCTCAATGATAAGAGCGATTCCTTGGCCGCCACCAATACAAGCTGATCCAACTGCATACTTTCCACCTCGACGTCTAGAAGAGAAGGCAATAGGTAAGATGCAAGCTTCCCCATCCCTGCACTCTTCCATTGAACAGAGTTTCAGATACTGGGCTTGGATGGAATAATGAGTCTTAATGAAGTTTGCACATATACAAGAATGGACAGTTTTAGAAATGTTTTGGCTCCTTTTGATTAAGAATTAGTCTTCTTTAGAGTATGTAATCTCAGGTTCCAAATCCACTAGAGAAAAGTTCACACTCTAAAAACCTTTTTGAAGATGCTTCTCATATCTGAAGTTGTTTTGGAAGATGGAGAAGGGAAAAAAGCACTTATATAGAGCCGCTTATGTGTCAAGCACTGTGCTAAGCACTTTTGCAAAGATTGTCTCATTTGATCCTCAAAACAACTCAGAGTAGGTGCTATTATTATCTCATTTTATAGTGGAGTAAACTGAGGCAAATAAGGATTAAGTGGCTCATCCAAGATTACACAGCAAGTAAGTATTTGTGGCTGGATCTGAACTCAATTCTTCCTGACTACAGGCCAAGCTCACTATCCAATATTTCTCCAGCTGCCTTTAAAATCGTTGGAAGAAATACTAGAGGAGTCACCCGAGTTCCACACCTAGCAATGGCGCCAGTCATGTGACTTCAGGCAGTTATTCAATTCTTTTTAAAGTAGTATTTTATTTTTCCAAAAATATGCAAAGATAGTTTTCAACTTCACTTTTGCAAAACCTTGTGTTTTTTAACACAACTGTTTATTAACAGCTGCCCAAAGACATGCAAGTAATAATAATGTTTGCCTCCTCCTTCTTCACAAACATTTCAAGATGGCCACTGAGCAAAGAAGTTTTAAATAAAGCACAATAGGACAGGGAGAGTTGTTGGGGGCAGGACGAGGAGGAAAATGAGTGAGATTTTTTTTGAAGGGGATAGGATGAAAATATTTCACTAGTAAAACAAACCACTAGTGAGGAACAGCAAGAAGCCAGAGCCACGAGATTATGGGATCCCGGAGTTGCTATGGCTCAGTTCTCTCACTTATAAAACGGGAGCTTAGATGAGATGGTTTTTCAGTGTTTTTTGGCTAACTGGTCCTAAAGCCCTGAGGGCTCCAAATTTATGATCCCATGATTCTTTATGCTTTCTCTGTCAATCTGAACAGCACAAACCTGAGGTGAGGGGGAGCCCTTGTCTTAAAATGAGAAAATGGGGCCAGAGCTGTCATGCCCTCCCCTAGATGCTGGGAATAGAGTGAGAGCTCAGCTTGGGACTGACTCCTTTTCTGGTCTTGGGGCTGAAGTGTCTTCTAAACCAGAGCATGAATTTGGAACTGTGCCCAAAGGGCAACCAAACTGTGCATACCCTTTGACCCAGCAATGTTTCTATTGGGCCTATATCCCAAAGAGATCTTAGAGGAGGGAAAGGGCCCCACATGTGCAAGAATGTTTGTGGCAGCCCTTTTTGTAGTGGCTAGAAACCGGAAACTGAAGGGATGCCCATCAATTGGAGAGTGGCTGAATAAATTATGGTATATGAATGTTATGTAATATTATTGCTCTGTAAGAAACGACTAGCAGGATGATTTTAGAGAGGCCTGGAGAGACTTGCATGAACTGATGCTGAGTGAAATGAGCAGAACCAGGAGATCATTGTACACAGCAACAAGACTATATGATGATCAACTATGAAAGACTTAGCAATGAGGTGGTCCAGATAGACTGGGGAAATGCCATTCCTATCCAGAGAGAGAACTATGGGGACTGAATGCAGAATGAACTTTCTATTTTCACTTTTTTGGTTTGCTTTTTCTTTCTTATGGTTTTTCCCTTTTGTTCTATTTTTCTTTCACACATGACTAATATGGAAATATGTTTAAATAATTGCACTTGTATAATCTACATCAGATTGCTTCCTGTCTTGGGGAAGAGAAAAAAAACTTAAGACCTCAAAATCTTTTAGAAATGAATGTTGAAAACTATCTTTACACATAATTGGAAAAAATAAAATGCTATTGGGGGGGGGAAATCAAAGCTCTTCACCTATTTTTTTTTTAGTGCATAATGTTCATTTCTTTCAGGTCAGTCCCATCACAATCACTTCAATTCTTTAGCTTAAGAGACCAGAACTTTTTGGTCAATCCAAAACCTCAAACTATTGGCACAGATCATGGAAACTATCCTAAAGTAGCTCTGCAAGGAACCACCCACTCATCTGTCCTCAGTAGGCTATATGGAGGCAGCTGGTAAGCCACATGGTGAGGAACCGGTTTTGGTTAGAGTGGTTTACAAAGACCATATAAAGCCACAGAGGGGTTGTAATCTACATTGGTGGAGTAACAGGTTAGGTTTTGAATCTAGGTTCTATGACTCTGAGCTAAAGCTCTTTGCTGTATATCACACTGCTTCCTAAAATGTACCAGCTGGAATAGGATAAGTCTAAACTAAACAACCTAAGATCATCACAACAGAAGAAAGCTCTCAAGAAGACAAAACAACAGAACATAAATTCATTGTTTTTGGACTGGGTCAGATATTCCAGTCCCAATTCTGATGTTTATTACTTGTGTGAACTTGGGCACATCAAGACTATAACCAAGTCTCAATTTCCTCATTTGTAAAAATGAAGGAGTTGGACCATGTGATCTCTGAGCTCCTTTCAGTTGACATCATCCTAAATATAAAAGTATATAATATCATATGCTGATTTTTTTATGTACTTCCCAACTTGTTCTTGTACTTGTGACATTGAACCTATTTGTGCTGTAAAGCCCAGAAAGACGTGGCTGTTTGTAAATGAGAATGAGACTGAAATACAGTAACTTCCCATGAGTACCTTAATTCATGAACCAGATGAACAGTGATCCGTGTCCCAGAGGCTGCCAAAGGGTGGCCTAGGGCAATGGCTCCTCCATTCACATTGGTTTTGCTTGGGTCAAGGTGCAAAGAATCTTCCACTGCTAGATACTGGGGAGCAAAAGCTTCATTCACCTTCGAGAGAGAGGATAAAACATTGATTAGCTAGAGTAATTCAGGTTGTTGTTGTTCAGTCATATCCAGGTCTTCATAACCCTATTTAGTGTTTTCTTGGCAAAGATACTAGAGAAGTTAGCCATTTCTTTTTTACTGCTCATTTTACAGATGAGGAAATTGAAGCAAGCAGTGATTTGCCCAGAGTCCCACAGCGAGGAAGGGTCTGAGGCTGGAGATTTAAACTCTGTAAAATGAGTCTTCCTGACTTTAGGCCTAGCACTCTGTCTAATACACCCTGTAGCCACCTAATAGTTTTAATTCATAACTCTCTTTTTTGTAGATTTTACATTTATTCTATCTAGATTTACATTTTAGGTGACTTTTATAAAGAGTTTTTGTATTTGCACTTAATGTGATGTGTTCAGATATCAGGTTAAATCTCTGCTTTGGAGCTGTTCTCCATCAAATGTTTGTTTTATAAGCCAGCAGTTTTTTAGTTCTATTACTGTTTCTAGATCTTAAGTGCTTCTCAGTGGTGATTAGTTTCTAGACTTTTTGACCAGATATCACTGCAGACTGGGCTGGCTAAGAGTTAACACTATAACATGGCTCCCCCCAAAATCTAATGCTCTTGAGCCCCATTTTGGATTAGGTAAGATATTCAAATCCCAATTCTGGTGTTCATTACTTGTGTGAACTTGGGCCCATCAAGACTATAACCAAGTCTCAGTTTCCTCATTTGTAAAAATGAAGGATTTAGATCAGGTGATCTCTGAGACTCTTCCAGTTCTGGCTTTCAATTCAATGAATTCAATGTTCAGAACAAGGGAGAACATGACCATTCCATTATTTTCTGCCTTGGTCAGCCATCATCTGGACTATTATATTTATAAATAAATAGTATTAAGAGTGACACACAGTATGGCCACTGCATTTTAGGAGGGATACAGACAAAATGAAATGTGTACAGATGACAGCCGGAATAACAGGGAACCAGAAAATATGCCATATGTGGATTAGGTGAAAGAACTAGGGATGACCAACCTAGAGAAAGTCTTTCACTTAGGAGAGGAAACAATAATTATTTTTAAGGACTATGATCTGGAGCCCTGCTATCCTGATTTATGAAAACCAGATTCATATCTCTAGTCACAATTTTTAAGCATATTTCATCAGTCACCTTCCCTCCAGAGATCAAGGTCATCATCTCGAATCCCAAGGGCATCATCTTAAGGCTATATGTTTACAATTGTGCTGTTAAGTACATAAGCAAGAAGGTATGCAAATGAGCATCTGCAGTTTTTCTGAGTTGGTACATCTAGCATGGGGCTTAGTAAATGATAGTCATTGATGTGGGTATTTTTCCCACCAATGCAAATTGCAACTTCTTTCTAACTTTGCAGAAAGTCTTCAAGAGACTACTGTAATCAAACAATCCAGCACCATTGCAGATAAGCTGGCAATGAGCCTTTTAAAATTTATTTATCCTGTCCTCAGGAAATAGATATGCAATCAGTCCATCACCAAGACTGCTTTGAACAGGATGAAAAGCCTCTGGATACATTTTAAAATGTCAGTAGCACTAGTCTGCAAACTTTAAAGTGCTGTTTATAAAAAAAGTAATTACTATAAAAGTGCTAAGGTGAAAGCCATTGGTGATGGGTCCTTTTATTCATACTGTAAAAGAATACTTACTTCAACCAAATCCATGTCTTTCAAGCTCAGTCCTGACTTTTTTAGTGCACCACTGATGGCAGGAACAGGACCTATAAGAAGTTAAAAAAATGTATATATACAATATATGTGACACAAAATATCTCCTTTTCCTGAACAGAGATGCTAATATTCTAACAGAATGATTAATTTGTTCTAATATAGACTGGTCTAGACAACTTCAGGTCTATTCCAACTCAGATTTTGTAATCTAATTCTCAGATTCTATAATCGCCCCACATCCTTCAGCAAATCATTAACTGAGTCAATTAATTTTTTTAAAGCAATTACTACATGCAAGACACTGTGCTAAGTGCTAGAATACCAAGAAAACAGTTGCTGCATTAGGGAAGATTTCAGTCCACTGTGAAAGAAAAAAGAAATATAAATCTAGATACATACCAGATATAGACAGTAGATGACGGTTATCAGACAGAGGAAGAATAGCAGTGGAAGAACTAGACTGAGCAAGGCCTTCTTATGCAGAAGATGGGATTTGAGCTGAAGGAAGCCAGGGGGTGGAGGTAAGGAAGGAGGGCATTTCAGATATGAAGAACAGGCATGGAGGCAAGGGACAGAGTTCTGCACTTAAAAAACTGCAAGGAGGACAAAGTAGATGGATTGTGGTATATGTGAAAGAGAGGAAGGGTTTAAAAAAAAAAAAAGGCTGGAATGGTAGGACAGGGCCAGGGGAAGAATATATGTGATCATGAGGAAATAGAAAACTTGATCCACACAGCAAGACTGAATAAGCTGTCATCACTACAGGACAGAACTGAAGATGAGAGGACAATAGTGACCAAGCATCCAATGCTCTTCATTCTGCTAATGTGTACATTACATTCTTGTACAGTGTGGTTTACATTATCCACGAACCATGTTTATATCTAGCAAGGGTAAGACCAGGGTGGCAAAGACTGCAGTGATGTATTTTCAGTTGTACTTGGGCCATAAGGAAGGCTATAGCAGCAGAGGTAGAAGTGTCTCTTAATGCGAAGGTTAGATTCATAAAACTTTTCTATTTGTAGAAAAATATTAATAATAGAGAAACTTTACATGGAAAGACTAAGGAAGGGAATAAGCAATTATTAAATACCTCTTATATGCTGGATATTATACTAATAAGCATTTTACAAATATTTCATTTGATGAGTAGGTGCTATTATTTGTACATTTTATACTTGAGGAAACTGAGGCAAGTTAACTGGTTTACCCAGAGTCACAACTAGTATTTCAAATCCACAGGCTGGATTTGAATTAGGATTTTGAGCATCCACTGCACTATCTTTAAGAATTTAAACAAGATAGATCAAACTGGTAATCAATCAAAGTTTAATTAGAACAATGATATACTTAAGGCCTGGCCTACCTCTATGACTACTGTTGTTTGTCCTTTGTTTTTAAAGAGGACCAATAACATTATGAGTGAATTCTTGACTCCTGAATGAATTAAATGAGACAAATTTGCACAAAGTCATCAGTTTCACTCTCTTCCAGGGTTACTTAAGTCCAATGGCAGGACAAAAGTCAGACCAATTGGTGATGGGTGGGGATGCAATGGATGACCTCCAAGTTCTAAATGCTCTAGTGCCGGCTTCAGTCGCTGTCATGGCTGTTGGAACAAATTGTCCTCATCTGGCCATTCAGCCAAGGAAAGTCTTCCTTGTGTCTGGGATAGACCCTCCCCTAACTCACCCATAGGTTTGAGGCCCTCAATCTGGTTTAGCCTGTCTGACCAGATTGTTTACTGCTGTTCATGCTACAATTTTTTGGAGTCACAGGTGAGAGTTGGGTGAAAGATGGACACCAAAGGTAGATGAGATGCCCTGAAAAGGGCTCATCAAACCCTCAAACCAGAGGTGCTAAGCTTCCTGAAAGATCCCATCCATCCTTATCATATACTCTATGAGTACTAATGACTACATAACTGATTCCATCAATATAGGACTCTGTTCTCTATACAGCTTGCAGCCCCTCTGGGGGTTTGAACTGTTGTGGCCAAAATATCCATCTACTTTACTTGCAGCTAACCTTGTGACATGATTCTCTAAACAGAAATAACAGAAATCCCTGAAGTGTCTCCACCTGCCAGAACCCAGGCTACACATTTTTCCTGATAGAAAAGAAATGGCAACAAAGCAGATGCCCAAACAGTCATTAAACATCACAAAATGAGTTTTACAGTTCAATAGGAATGGTTTGCAAAGCATATTTAGAAGTATGGGTATCTAATAAAGCAATATATGATATAGAACAGTGCTTCTTAAAGTGTGGTCAACAGACTCTTGTGGCTTCCCAAAATCCTTTTGGTGAGGGTGGGATCTGCAAGGTCAAAACTATTTTTAGAATAACATTATGATAGTATTTGCCTTTTAAAACACTCCTTTTTCCAACTACATATCTGGATTTTCTTCAGATGCTTCAACCAAAATAAAATAGACTGAATGGAGAAACAAATATGAAAAAATAGCTGTCTTGTTTTGTCAAAAAAAATTTAAGAGATTTGCAAAAACACATAGAATCATGTCACTTTTCTCAATTTTTTTTTTTTTTTTGCTTTGGAAAATCTTATTTTCTATAAAGATATCCATGTTTATATCCAATAGGTTCAGTCTTACTTTTAATGAATTAATAAATATAAGTAAGTATTGGTAGATAAAACCCACACAAACAAAAGCTTTTTGAAGATCTTCAAAAATGATTAAGAATATAAAAGGGTCCAGAGACTAGTAGTCTGAAACTGCTAGTATAAGACACTGGACTTGAAAGCAAGACTCCATTTAATCTTGCCTTAGGCACAATCCTGCACAAGTCCTTAGTATGCTTCCCATTTCTCACATGTAAAGTTAGGGGGTTGGACTTGATAGCCTCTAATAAATCCCTTCTGTATCTAAATCTACTATGCTTGGACTTTAAGACAACATTGAAGTTTCAAAGTTTGGGAGGTCTTATTATTACATCACTTCAGTCATGTCCAGCTCTTTGTGATCCCATTTGGGATTTTCTTAGCAGAAATATTATAGATGAGGAGACTGAGGCAAACAGGGTTAAGTGACTTGCCCAAGATCACAGAACTACTAAGTATCTGGGGCCAGATATGAACTCAGGAAGGTGAGTTCTCCTGACTCCAGATCTGGCAAAGTACCACCTAGCTGAAATAAAAGGTTTAATTTACTTCTCAGACAAAACTTGCATTAGGCAGTAGTCTGACTGTTGCTGAAGCTAGTCTGTTAAACCCTATCAATTTGATTCTCTACCTCTGTTCATGCAATAACTTGGTAAAAGATCCAATGAAAGATTCTGGGCTAATTTCAAAGCATAGAATAGCATGGTTCTTATAGTCATGTAATGGGTCAGTTATCTTGCAAGGCTGGCATGTTCAGTTATTAATCAACATTCTAAAATTAAATTGTAGCCATTTTACATGAAAATCTTTCTAAATTACAGAACATGCTCACCTGCCTTTGAAGAATATCTTGAACAGAATTTAACCTTTTCTGGATGACTCGAGCTGATCGTTCTGAATGTAAATGACTGTATGAAGCCTCTGTAGATTTATAATACTTAGCAACAGGACTTAGGAGAGTCATTTAGATAATGAACTAATTGCTCTCTAGTTGAGAGGCAGTATGGTACAATAAATGAGGGGTCTGAACTAGATCAGAAGACAGATTATGGTGAACAGATTGAGCTTTTAGAAGCATTACTAGTTAATGAAAGCAGTTCTTTATCATCTCCAAAATCCAATATAAAATCCTCTGTCTGACTTTCAAAATTTTTCATAACCTCCTCCTCTATTCTTTAGTTTTCTTACACTTTAACACCATGAATTCTGCAATACAGTGATACTGTTCCCCTTCATGTTCTAAGATACTCCACCTCCTGCCTCTTGAAACTCTTTGCTGTCTGTTACTCATAAATAAAATGCCCGCCTTTCTTATCTCTGTCTCTTGGCTTCTTTTAAAGCATAGCTAAAATCTTAACATCTACATACAGAAAGCCTTCTTCAATCCTTAATTCTAATACTATCCCTCTGCTAATTATTTTCTATTTATCCTTTATATATCTATAGCTTTTTGAACAAGGTTGTTTGCATAATATCTCCCCCATTCAACTGTGAGCTCTTTCAGGACAGGAAATAAAACTACTAGAAACAATTAACAATTTTAGCAAAGTTGCAGGATACAAAATAAATCCACATAAATCATCAACATTTCTATATATTACCAACAAAGTCCAGCAGCAAGACATAGAAAGAGAAATCCCATTTAAAATAACTGCAGATAAAATAAAATATTTAGTTTACCTGCCAAGACAAAGCCAGGAACTATGGGAGGTTAACGTTCTTTTCTCATTGTGTCACCTTTGTTTGCATGATAAAAGATGTTGAACTTGAACAATTAGGACCCTATTTTTGCTTGTCCACACCTGTAGCAGGCATCATGATTCTGTGGGGGGGGAACACTGACCTTGGACTGCTGAATTTGGGAATCAATCATTTCTCCAGTTAGATTATAAGCTTCTTGAGAGAAGGGACTCTCTTTTTTGGGGAATGAGGAGGAAGTTATTCCTGCAATATAGAGAATAGTGCTAGACACATAGTAATTGCTTTGTAAAATTCTAGTAGTTGTTGTTTGTCCCTGTTTCTCAAAGAGGACCATGATCTCAGGGGGGCAATGCTATGACATGCAAGTGAATTGGGTTTAAGTGAGGGAGGGCTGTGTAAGATCACCTATCTCACTTTCCCCTCCAGAGCCATCTGGGTCCAGTGGCCAGATATCCTAGCTGATTGAGGACCTGTCCCTTTGGAATTTATTAATACCTCTGCATAATGGATTTGGAGTTACCTAGGGAAATCAAAATTAAACCACTATGCTGATAGCTTTAAAAATCTCACCTCTATCAAAATTAATTGAAGTGGACAATTCATTTTCAGGGTAACTTACCAATGCCCATAATATTAGGATCACATCCGGATACAAAGTAGCCCACAATTCTGGCAAGTGGAGTCAGGCTGTGTTTTTTAACAGCATCTTCACTCGCTATGATCACTGCTCCAGCTCCATCAGACACTCCCTTTAAAGTAAAAGCAATATGCTAAGTGGAGATGATGATAATCCAAAGAAATCTGTGTCTGAGCAAAGGTAATGATAGCCAAGGTAATTAAAACAAATGGAAAATGATTCTGAAGAAGCATTGTTTGCTTAGGGATACTGTAACTAGGAAAGGAAGCCAAGTCCTCTCTAATGGGCATAGGGAAGAATGAGGATAGTATTTTTAAGGAAAGTATTTTCACACCCTTTGTTTGCTTTTTCTTTCTCATGTTCCCCCCCTTTTAGTCTTATTTTTCTTGCACAACAAGACAAATGTAGAAATATGTTTAAAATTACTGTACATGTATTAAGCTATATTAAATTACTTGCTGTGTTGGGGAGGGAAGAAATAAGGGAAAGTGAAAAAAATTGGAACACAAAATTTTACAAAAATGAATACTGAAAACTATCTTCACATGTATTTGAAAAAATGAAATACTATTGAGAAAAAATAAAATTAAATAATCTAAAATCACTGTGACAGTCACATTTCTTTTCTGTTGATTGCTTTTAGAATAGACCAAACATCCTAGAGTCAACACCTACTGAAGCATTTCCTGCAGTGACTGTTCCATCTTTCTTGAAGACTGGTGAGAGCTTTGCTAGTTGTTCCAAAGTTGTTTGCGGTCGGGGATGTTCATCCATTCGCATCATGTCTTTTCCTTTCTTTGTTTTCACTTCAATTGGTGCCATCTCATTATTAAAGTAACCAGAATCATTAGCTAAAACAGCAGAATAAATTTTTTAAGAATAAAAAATTTAAAATCCAAAAAGAAAAATTTCAAAAAAAATTAGAAACAATTTCTGAGTCATTCTTTGCATCTACTCTAGTCTAAACTTCTATTAGTTTGCCTCCATAATAGATTGTTAAGTTACTTAACCTATTAAAAATATCAACATTCTTCCCATACCTAAACACCGAGTACATTGCTATGTATCTATAAGGAGATATATATGTATAGATAGATCATATAATATACAAATGTATATACCAAATTATATAAAATATATTATTATATCATGTTATAAATTATGAAACATATCATAAATGATAGTATAATTTTATTAATTATATCTTATATGCATAATGATTATATAGAATTTTTAGATATAAACATACATACACACACATTGCCCCATAGGTACAAAGCAGTGTACTAAGTCTTTAAGTATGTTTTTAATAAGTTATACACATAATATATAATTAAATGTGTGATTTATATACATAAATGTATAATCATATATACACATGATTATGTATTATGTGATTATAATGTATATGTTATAAAAACCATTATATATATAATTCATACATATAAATTTCCCCATATTCACATACATCTACGTGCATAGATATTTACATAAACACACTGGATATACTCATAAATAAGCACATGCCTGTGCTTATATAAACCTAGGTATGTGCATATATACATGTATATGTACATATTAGAAAGTACATCATCACATATGGATATATATATATATATATGCACCACACATTCTAAGCAATAAATGCTTTATTTAATTTAAGCAATGCTGTTTCATAGCAACATGTTAATATGGTCTCTATTTCTCCAACTAATATTCTTCTGCTTGAATAACTAAATAAGGTAACAAAGTACATCCTTACTAAAAAGTTAATTATAAGCCAACATGGTGCATGCATACTAAAAATGCCCAAGGATTTCTCAGGCTGAATTAATAGAAGAAATATAATGTCTATATATTTCTACCATGTTTAACATATACTGAACTACTTGCCATCTAGGAGGGGGCATAGGGAAAGAAGGGAAATTGGAACACAAGGTTTTGCAAGGGCTAATGTTAAAGAACTGTCCATGCATATGTTTTGAAAAATAAAAAGCTTTAATAAAGAGAAAAAAGAAGAAATATAATGTCTAAATTAAGATGCAACAACAGTCTCAGTATACTCTGCACTGATTAGACCTTATTTGGAAGACCATCCAATTGGGAATACCACCTTGGAAGAGAGAAGGATACTGGAAAACCTGAATTTGTATAAGATAACTTTATTATGGTGAAGTCAAAGGAATTCAGTGTAGTTAGCTTAGAGAAAGCTAAGATATGATAGCTCTCTTCAAATATTTTTAAAGCTACCATAGAAAAGGAAAACCAAATTTTTTTCTTAAATCACAAAGACCAAGTAAAGGACTCAGGAGCAGAAATTATAAGGAGTTTAATATATACACACATACACACACACACACACACACATATATATATATACATATATACATATATATGTATTAGCTATTCAAAGTCTTTAAACTATAAATGACCTCATGAGTACATGAATCTCTTTTCACTGGACCTAGACATCCAAAGGCCCTATCTGTTGGAATCACTGGGGAGGTTGGACCAGATGAAGTCTAAAATCAACTTGTCATTCTAAATTCTAGGATTTTAAATCAACAACTTACATTTCTTTCTTTCTTTTTAATTTATTTATTTTTTAAAAATGCATTTTATTGAAGCTTTTTAATTGCAAAACATATATATGGGTAATTCTTCAACAATGACCCTTACAAAGCTTTGTGTTACAAAATCTTCCCCCCAGTCCTTACCCCTCCCCTAGATGGCAGAAGTCCACTACATGTTAATTATGTTAATGACAAATCGAATATATGTATGCATATTTCCACACTTATCTTGCTGTGCAAGAAAAATCATGTCTACAAGAAAAAAAATCTGAGAAAGGAAACACAATGCAAGCAAACATCCATGGAGGGCATGAAAATGTTATGTTGTGGTCCACATTTCATATCCCTTTCTCTGGGTGTATATGGCTTTCTTTGCTGACCAAATAGAACTGGTTTGAAATATTTCATTGTTGAAGAGAACCATGTCCATCAGCATTGATCATCATATAGTCTTGAACAACTCACATTTCTATAGCACTTTCTGGTTTGTAAAGAACTTTTCTCAAAAAACTCATGAGATCAATGGTGCCAATATAATTTCAATTTTACATGTGGGAATCTCTGAACATTTAAGTATTTTGGCCATGGACAAGTAGTTCTCAAATCCAGAGCTTCTGACTCAACCTCAAGAGATTTTACTTTAATGGAGAAGCTGGTAGGTATGATGAAAAAGGCCCTGGATTTGAAATGAAAGGATTTCTAGGCTCCTGGATGTATTATTTACTATTTGCATTTCCATCCAAGCATTACACAGAATGCTTTTTTATTCATTCATTCATTTGTCCATTCATGCATTCATTCACCCATTCATCTTTTGGGGAGTCATTTCATGTCTCTGTGCCTCAGTTTCCAGAACTGTAAAATAAAGTATCTCTGCCATACTGAAATAAAGATTATAAACAAAAAACTGGCCCATTAAAAATAAGGATGGTATGCTGGAAAATTATCTTTCTTTATTCTTTCAAAAGTTTGAAAATCAGTTTGAGAACCTATTACTGAATTCAATAAATATTTAAAGTATATGCAGCATGTAGATAAGCACTGAGGAAAAAATAGGAAAAAATAAGACGAGATCTCTCTCCTTCTAGGAATTTAAATTCACTGGGGAAAGTACACTGGCTCAACATGAAATGTAAGTAAGTTAAGCCAGGATGACAGCCTTAAAATTCATGATACCTCATCCTCTATAATCTTGATGGAATTCCCCAGCCATTCAAAATTTACCCTGGTTTTTCAACTTGTTAACATCACAAGTCCATTCTTATAATCTTTTCTTTTCTTGCTGGCAAACATTTTTTAAAATGTCATAATCATTTTGCTAAAGACATTGCTATACAGAACATTGTACACAGTAATAAGATTATGTGATAATTAACTGTTGTTTTCAACAATGAGGTGAGATTCAAGGCAGTTCCAATAGACTTAAGATAGAAAGGGCTATTCCCATCCAGAGAGAGAACTATGGCAACTGAATGGGGAGCAAAACACAGTATTTTCACTTTTTTGGGCTTTTTTCCCCTCTCATGTTTTTTCCCTTCTGATCTGATTCTTCTTGTGCAGTATGAGGAATATGGAAATATGTTTAAAAGAATTGCACATATTTAACCTATATTGAACAGCTTGCTATCTTGGGGAGAAAAGTAGGAAAAAAAAAGGAGAAAAATTTGAAACCCAAGGTTTTGCAAAGGTGAATGAATTATCTTTGCATGTATTTGGAAAAACAAAATACAATTAAAAAACAAAACAAAATGTTGCTATGTCATTATCTTCTTCACAGAGAAGTAGATTGTTTTATGGAGAGGATCCATTTTGTATAATCTGAACTAAACCATAACCCATTGGATTCTAAAGACATGTCTATATATGGTGGTAATAAGCCTCTAGCTAAGAAAAACGTCTAGCTCGATTCATTAGACAACAAATACCTTATCTAATCAGCTAATACAATCCAAAAGAAGATATGACAGAAAACACCAAATCTCAAAATGTTACTTGAAACAAATGATTAAATATGTAATATTTAATTTAGTAATTTAGTGTTTAGTAAACATCTTGATTAAAAATAACGTTAGAAATTCTAGAAGGCTTTTTTATCAATTAATTTTACTGACCAGCTTTCCACCTCTGTTGTGACTGTAAAGCATATTTATCACAGGTTTCTCTGCTTATTTTATGTTTTGCAGCAAGATTCTCAGCAGTAATTCCCATGGGGGTTTTAATATGCTGATCAGTCAACGCTGTCCACAAAGTGTCTTCCAGCTACCAAAGACATTAGAAGTATGTTAAAGCAGGTTTTGTAAAAATAATATGCAATAATTCATTCAAAATTAACTTGTTTTCATAGCTTCTAAAATTAAAAAAAATTATATTTGTAAAAACATATTTACTAGAATTACTATTTAAATTAGGTTCTCTGATATTCTAGGAAATAAATATAAATAAACAAGCACAAATATAAAAGCAAAATTTCTTAGCATCAGGCCCTTTCAAAATAGTCAATAATGTCAGTAGATTATACTTCAGTGTTTGAAAAACACAAATACATTTCTTTCTAGCCAACTTAGCAGAACACAATGACTACTTTGCTAGTAATACTTTTGTCAATCTGGAGAGAAAGACATTTGTCTTTCTTCCTGGCACTTACTAATTATGGTATGAAGACAGAACCCTTAAGCAGCACAATTATTATTGTGTTTTATTACTATTATTACCTGCTTATGATGGGACTGAGGGTCACTGCAATAAAGTCTACGCAATTCACAAAAAGCACATCTTTCCTGCTGATTCAGCTCCCCCATTTTCCCTTATTGTCCACTTTGCCACTTTCCTCCCCTTCTCTTCCCCCCTAAAACCTCCCATCAGAACAAAAGTATAGCACAAAATGGCAATAATAATAAAAATCCAACATGGTCCCAACCTTCAAGTCTGTTCCCAATCTGGTTCCAAAGCGTATGTTTCTGGCACAATAGGGAGCCTGGCTCATACTTTCTGTTCCCCCACATAGTATCATTTCAGCATCTTTGACACAAATTTCCTGTAAAAAAGAAGTTTTCCAGTGAAGTTTTCCAGTTTTACGTTTATAATGAAATAGCTTTGAAAACTTAAGAATTCCAATAAAGGTGGTTTAGTGGAATGATTTCTAATAATTTAAAAGTCACTTCTGAAGTCTCTGAACTCATTCTTAATCAATAAGCATTTATTAAGCACCAACTATATGCTGGGCAAATGTACTAAGTGCTGGATATACAAGACAAAAAAAGAGGCAAATGACTTTATTAAATATTATTATGGCAAGTGACTTTATTAAAGGCAATGAAGCATCTGAGTTTAAACTTTGGCTTTGCAACCTACTGATGATTTTGCTGACTCACTACTGCATTCAGCCTAAAATAAAACATTCCACTACCTTTAACTTTGACGTCCTTTTAAGCTGCTCCCATATTGTAACATCTCTTATCTCCTACTTTTCTTCTAAAATTCATTTAAAAAACATTTTGAATTTCAAATTCTCTCCCTTTCCTAATCTTTCTCTCACCCACAGAGAAAGGAAGTAATCATTCATTTTACACATGGAATCTTTTTTATTTTTGTTTTTTAACATTCTTTTTTTTTAATCCTACTTTTAAAACTTATTCTCTGTTACAGTACAGGTTTTCTTATTATTCCCTCATTTTTAGAGTTACCTCTCTCTACCTCTATTCATTTTTTTCCAGAAATAACTCACAAAAATGCAGAAGCTGTTCAATTCCTGACAAACTCTTTCCCTCCCTCAAATCTGCTGACTCCCTGAGTAGATCTAGGTAGATTTAATAAGAACTAACATTTATATAGCACATTAAGGTCTGCAAAGAATTTCACAAGTATCATCTCATTTTATCCTCACGCCAACTTTAAGAGTCAGGTGTTATTATTATCCCCCTTCTATACATAAGCAGAAAGAGGTTAAGGAACATATCCAGGATCAGAAAGCGAGTCAGTCACACAAGAAAATTTAGGTCTTCTTATTCCAGATCTAGTGTTTTTTTTTGTGCCATAGTACCTATCTACTTTTATTCTGGAATTCTATTGATCACAGTGAAAATGTAAAAGCTGTAGTGTTACATTTGTTGATGAGGTAAATATCTCCTCCTAAGGTACTTACAATCCTTTCACAAAATTAAAATATAAAATATTTCCATACCTGACATCCACTAATGATAGACTGGAAACCAGAGCCACAGAGTCTGTTCAGAGTGAGAGCTGGGATTGCCTGAGGGACTCCCACACGTAAACCAACATGTCTCGCTAGGTATGCAGCATCTGATGAACTCTGAAAGATGGGGGAGAGGTAAAAATGAATTTGTCCTCTGCAAAGTGAGGTTAGAGTAAGAACAAGGACATAACAAATGTAAACACTGGCTATCTACATGAGGTGAAAAATAGGTTCTAGACCAAGCATCATATGTACAAGATGCCCCCTGAATATGTTCCTGAAAAGTTATCTAAAATAAATTTTAATATCAATATATTTTAAAATCTACACAGGAAAACCTGTTAAAGGAAAGGGTTAAAAACCAGATGAACTTTCTCAGATCCTATTCGGCTCTAATTGTCTTTGATTTGGTGAATGACTGTCATAAAGCAAAGACTTCATTTTACAAAATCAAATGTTTGCTTAAAACAGACATTATCATCAGTACTTTTATAAGACCAGTATCATTAACAACACTCAAAATGGTCAGGACAAGGTACACATTGCATTTATGTCTTTTCCACCAAGACTATACTGAAGTCTAAAATGTATTTTAAATGATATAATGAATGATGAAGGACAAAAATCCAGGGCAGAGTGAAGGGAATGTATAACAGAAGCCTTCTTACTTGGGGCAAATAATTTGAATTCAGGGCTTAAGCAAAATTTCTAATGAGGGTAAATAAAATTAAGAATCACAATTCAAAAGAGCTTATAAAAATGGTTAGTCAGCAGTGTAACTTGTATGATATATTTATAAAGAGCAAGACAAGGATTTTTAAAAATAATGAATCATAGAAACAGAAAGAATAGTCATACCAAATTCAAATAATGTATTGCCTGGCTTTTGCAGCAAGATGACATGCTACTCAGATATTAGTTCTGATTAGTGTTTAATAACTATAAATGTAAAAGAATTTTCACAATCTTATCTAATCTTTTATTTTTATACCATCTCATTTCCCAAAGTATCCTTCTCTCCTTCCTGAATGCCACCCCTTTTAACAAAGAATCAACAAGAACAAACCCTGTCCCACTCAGAAAACATAGTTCAGAAAAATTCACCAATAGACAATCAAGTCTGACATTGTATTCTATATGCAAAGTTTACCACATCTATGAGAAAGGAGTGTACTTTCATTTCTTCTTTGAACTTGGTCATTATAGTTACACAGCATTTAACTCCTATTTTTTTGTTGAAATTTCCATTAAAATTGTCAGTTGTAGGGGCAGCTAGGTGGCGCAGTGGATAGAGCACCAGTCCTGAAGTCAGGAGGACCTGAGTTCAAATCCAATCTCAGATACTTGACATTACCTAGCTGTGTGACCTTGGGCAAATCACTTAACCCCAATTGCCTCAACAACAATAAAATTGTCAGTTGTGTGACAAAATTTCATTTTATATTAGTTGTCTTCCCATGCTTCTCCATATTCTTTATAAGTAGCCATCATTTCTTAAAGTGTAGTAATTTTGCATTTCATCTACAAGCCATTACTTAAAAAGCCTTTTTCCAAACTAAGAATCCATTTTGTTTCCAGTTCTTCATTATCACCTCCCACAAAGTGTTGCTCTAAGTATTTTGGTGAGTTTTCCTTTTATTTTTTACTTCCTTAGAGTATATTGCTATCAATGGGATTTTTAGGTCAAACCTATGTAGTTTAATCATTTTCATGGAATAATTCCAAATTGCTTTTCAGAACAATTTATAGTTCTATCAATGTGTTTTAGGGTATGTATCTTTCTACAATCCTCCAATATTAACTATTTTGATCTCTTATCATTATTGCCAATTCATTGGGTATGAAGTAGATAGAATCTTGGAAATGTTTTGTTTTGCATTTCTCTTAGTATAATACTTTAGAGCAAACTTTTATATGATTAATAGTTTGCATTTCTTTTTGAGAAATCACTTTTTCATGTCCTCTGCATTTATCCAATGAAGAGAGGCTTTGGATCTTATATAATTATGCAAACATGGTCTCTTTCACTGAATAAATTGCACTTGTATCTCCAAGACTCAGCATCAGTGCCCTGTACACAACAGGTACTAACTCCTTTCCCTTCCTTTCTCCGTTTCTTTTCTTCCCTCATCAATTGTTTGGTTAATATTGGATACCTATAGAGGTGGGAGATGAAGAAGCCAGAGAAACAGAATCGAAGCCATGAGTGTACATGTGATGCCTTTTGGTCCTTAGGTAGGAGAAGATGAATCAAACATACTAGGACAAACTCCACTCTCCCTAGCTGCCCTGTTTACTGCCTCTGCAACATGCTCTGTGAACAGCAGATGATGTAAGATGGACTTGAGTACTCATGCAATTTAGCAAATATGTAGCTAGAATCTGCTAGGTACTAAGTTCTTATTTGCTTATAATGTGCATTTACATTCCAGAAAGTAGCTGGAGTACACAACTGAGGAAGTAAATGGTTTGGAAAACCATTTCAGTGAGACTGACAATTTTTGGTTTTGGCTGAGGCAATTGGGCTTAAATGACTTGCCCAGGGTCATACAACTTAGAAGGATTAAGTATGTGAGGTCAGATTTGAATTTAGGTCCTCCTAACTTCAGGGCCGGTGCTCTGTCTACTGTGCCATCTAGCTATTCTGACAATTTTTACCCACAACCGAAGAAAGGCAAAAAGCTCATTGGAATATTTTCTAGAAACTCATTTGATATTTGCTGACTGTAACAAGTCTTTGGATTTAGTGATTAGGAGACTCAAAGTTTTTACTTATATCTCTTACCTAAGGAAATTAGTGACCAGTAATAAGAAGTTAAAAAAAAAAAAAAAAAAAAAAAGCAAAGAAGGTTATTTGGTTCGAAAAGGCCCCTGAAAACCCACAGGAGAGAGCAAGTGGGAAGTTTTCCATGGATCCTAAATCAGTGAGAATTATGGAGTGGGGAGGGAGGATTATGGGATTAAAGACTTAAAATCCAAAGAACTTAAAATTTAGTAGGTATGGAAACCAATGAAGCTGTTTCAGTGCCCTGCCAAGATTGTGCTATGTTTATAGTCCTCCTATAAACAACTATCTGCATTAAATTCAAACTGTTCTCCCTGATAGGGAATGCAAATTTCAGTTTTTCAGTTAACTTTTCTTATGAATTCCTGAGTATTACTGTTTTTATTTTTACTGTTGGTTATTTATTTACTTATTTATTTATTTTTACTATTGTTTATTTTTCTTTTTGTCCTACTCATTGCTCTTCTTAAATTTATCTTAAGGCTTAGTCTGGAAAATCAGGTACTTTTCATCAGTATGATCTCAGCCAGGTGTTCATATCCTGTATTTTCCTTTCTTAGGTATTAACTGAAAAATCTGTCATTTTTTTTTATGCTCTGTGGAAGCTAAGACGTTCCTAGGAAGGATGGAAACAAAAAGGATCCTAGAAAATAGAAAAAAAAATATACATATAAAGGAAATGAAATAGGAAAAAAAATTAGATAATAAGCAGTTAAAAAAGATAGAGAAAAAGAAGGCAAAGAAATGGATTCAGGTGTTATAACAGATGTTGTTGTTCAGTCCTTTTTCAGTTGTGTCCAACTCTTTGTTGATACAGTCAGTTTAAGCAGCTTTGCTATAGATGTTGCATAACTGGATCTTCTGGGAGAGAAACAGACAAATAAAGTTCTTTAAATTAACAAGGCAGGTACCTGCAGGTATGAAGAAATCTGCTCTTGGGTAAAGAAGAAATGTTCCAGTCAATACTTCCTTCCCTCCCCTTTGATGCCTTTTTCGAGGCACTATCCAGGATGTTAAAAAGCCATTTCCAAATTAAGAATCCATTTTGTTTCCAGTTCTTCATTATCACCTCTCTTTATAACACCTTCATTATCTTCATTATCACTTACTTCACTTTATAACAAAGACTTATCAAACTGGCCCATTCCTGACATTTCATGGGGACAAATATCATTAGAAAATAACCTGGAAGAAATTTCCAATGACTGTGAAGATCTGAGCAGGAAGCGCGCGCATTTAAGAGAATAGAGACTAGTAAATTCATCACCTCTTATGATTAAAATGTCCATCCTCATCTATGAAATGATAGGTTCCAAGGTCCCTACACTCTAGATCTGTGAAAGGAAGATAAAGGAAGATACAGGAACTGAACATCTGGCTGAGATGGTACTGATGAAATGTTTCTGAAATTCCAGATCATGCCTTAAGATGCCTTTAAGAAAGACAATGGAATGGGGAAATATAAAGAACAGTAAAGAACATACTCAGGAATTCATAAGAGAAATTAATTGAAAAGCACAAAACTAAGACTAATGGTCTCACATGTCCATCTAGCAATGTATAAAATATAAGGAACAAACAAAATAAAATCGAAATACTTAACACAAGAAAAAGAATGCAGTTTGCTGTGGAAAGAACAAAGGATTTGAGACATACCACCTGGATTGGAATCCCTTATGCCTTTGAGTTTCACATACACAGTATTCTTTGGCAGTAATAACTTTGTTTTCCATATTCTTAAGTTCTTGGCAGCTTTCTTGTATTACTTCCTGCACTACAGTATTCAAGTTTTTTTATTTGTATTGTTCTTCTGGTAAGTCTGTAGTTTTTAAGTTATCTCTGTATATTGTCTTCAAGGACAGTTATTTTGATTTATAGAGAATTCATGTGTTCTTTTATCACTGTCTTTTTCTCCTCCTTTGCTAAATTTCCTTCCACTTCTGTATTTTTATATTTCAAATGCTATTTTTCCTGTTAGTCTCTACTTCTTTGATGAAACTATCATATATTCTAAGTCAGATGTTGTGTGATATCTTTTAAAATTATGCACTGATAAGCTCTGATGTCTGACAATTTCTTTCACATCTTTGTGAAAATTTCATTTTTCTTCTGACTCTCCACAGTTTCCTGATGTTGTTCTGTGATCTCTGGATAGTGATCAGGATGTTCTTTTTGAGCAAAGAATTTTGGTTAATTTTCCTTACAAGTACAATACTTACTGGTTTTGATCTGGCCTCTCCTAGCATTTTAAATCATTTTATTTCTTTTATCTTTATGAGCATCTCTGTTGGTTTGCTTGCTTGTGAATTAGGTTTTCTTCCCCTTGAGAAGCTTCTCACTTGCAGCCCAGATTTTTTTTTATCTTGACCAAAGTAATACAGCTAGCTACCATCAGAGGACAGGCCGAAAACTTACAACCCTTGTTTTTTTTGCCAGAAAGAAAATCATCATAGAGTCCTATGTTTCAGAGGACATACTCTGAAACATACTAGCAGATACATAACAATGACCTGCAGTGTCTGAGTATCTGAGTAGTAATTGAGACAATTAATTTTAGCTTCTTTACTCCAGACAATTTAATCCATTCCTAATTCAATCCTTCTATCTCAGGGCCCATATTTAATTAATTATTCCTGATTTTTTTTCTGAATTTTTCCTGAATATCTGAAAAATAATTCAGATAATCAAACTTAGCCTATTTGCTTCTGACAACCAAGACAAAGCAGGAACGAGCAAGGATAACAACATAGCAAAATTGCACCTCCTTAGGTGTCAAGTTTTAAAACTTAAAAGTCTCCCAGAAATTTGAAATAAAAACTCAACCCTGCTCTATCTTCATTATGGCAGAAAAATTCAAGTTCCCCAAAAGTAAAGGCTGATATTTCATCTTTATTAAATTAATTCCAAAGTTAACTTAAGTCATAGGTAATTAAAAGTGCCATAAATAAATAAAGGGGATAAGAATGAGAGACAGAAATATCAAAATGATTTAATGAAAACACTTTGCATTCCACAGGAGACTACTTCAAAAGGAAAAGTCACAGCTCTTATCTAAGAACATATAAATGAGTGGGAAAGTGGTCAGTTCTAATAGATCTACCAAATGGATAGTCACTGATTAAACCATAGGCTGTTAGCACTCTTTACTTTCCTTCAGTTATTTCCTGAGTAATCCTGGTATATAAAATGGCCCAGACTAGGTACCTGTAAAGAATATAAAGAGGTATAACCAAGCTCTCCCCATTTGGTGCATACAAATTAACTTTAACATTAGCTTTAGCCAAATAAAATTAGGAAGGCAGAAACTTTTAAAAAACATTCCAAAATAAATATTTGCAGATTACATCTGTTATGGATTAGGAAGGCCAAGCAGCAACATTCCTTCTTTAAATGCACAGTTAGTATCGAGTTATACTGCATTTCAAATTTCAAAGTTCTTTCATTATTACTCATTTGTTCAGAAAAGCCCGACTCACAGATGGAAGAGTTCTATTTAACAGCAGAAGGAGCATACTTCCTTTCTGCCCTACTAACCTGTGCGACATTGCCTACAATCACACTGTCAATAATTTCTGGAGGAACTTTGCCAGCAGACAGGGCAGCTTTGGCAGCCAGTTCAGCCAGGTCAGTAGCTGTGAAATCCTTCAGTAAACCTCCAAAAGTCCCGAAGGGTGTCCGCTTAGCAGCAACTATGTACACACCTAGAACCAGCAGGAGAAAAGGATCAATGACTAGATTAGCCTATGAGCTTTCACCTTCATTTAGGTGTCTGATTCATATGGATCAAAGCTTTCATTGGGGAATGGAAGCTCAAGAGCAAGAGGGGAGTGCCTTTTCACCTAGTTATTTCATTTATATATAGACATGCAACCAACAGCAACAAACACAGCTAAGAGGACCAGGTTAACAATTGGACAGAGACTCTGGTTGAGAGTTAGAGGCAAGAAAATCTTAAGTTTGAATCCTGGACCTGTAGTCAAGCAGATCCAGGGCTTTGGACCTTCTCTCAGGGCCTTCATTTCTTCAGCTACAAGATAAGTGAGGGAGGAGGGGGGAATCAATGCTCAAGCCATCCACAAGCCTTGTTCAGTTGGTAGGTGCTGAATAAATGCTTGTTGACTTGAGCAGGAAGAGCTGGGTAGAATACTGAATCTGATCCTCCCTATAAGACACTGGGTACATCACAATATCTCTGAACAGTTTTCTCATCTGTAAAATGGGATAGTGGTATTTGTAATACTTACTCACAGGTCTGTTTGCAGAAAAGCATTTTTTGCCAACCTCAAAGTAACATGGTACCACAAGGCAGCTAGTCTATCAATCAGTCAGTATGTATTCCTCAATTACCAGCATGGTATGTTCTAAGCAGAAAGAACAGAACAACCCATTTTGTGGGTTCTAAATGTTCTACATCTAAGTTTTTTAAAGTGACTCAAAAATCTACAGATATTTACCTCCCACGAATTGGTTCTAAATGGGACCTCTAGAGTAACACACAATCCACTTTTTTTTTAAATTAAAGCTTTTTATTTACAAAATATATGCATGGGTAATTTTTCAACACTGACCCTTGCAAAACCTTGTGTTCCAAATTTTTCCCTTCCACCCCCCTCTAGATGGCAAGTAGTTCAATACATGTTAAATATGTTAAAATATATGATAAATCCAATATATGTATACATGTTTATACAGTTACTTTGCTGCACAAGAAAAATCAGATCTAGAAAGAAAAAAAAAACCTGAGAAGGAAAAGAAAATGCAAACAAACATCACCAGAAAGTGACAATCCACTTTCTAATGAACAATACTTTATCCACACAAATCATTAGCATTTTTATATATTACCAACAAAGTTCAGCAGCAAGAGATACAAAGAGAAATTCCATTCAAAATAACTGTTGATAGTATAAAATATTTGGGAATCTATCTGCCAAGGAAAAGTCAGGAACTATACAAACTCAACTACAAAACACTTTCCACACAAAGTCAGACCTAGTCAATCGGAAAAAAGATCAAGTGTTCATGGGTAGGCTGAGCGAATATAATAAAAATAACAATACTACCCAAACTAATTTACTTGTTTAGTGCCATACCAATCAAACTCCCAAGAAATTATTTTACAGATCTAGAAAAAATAGTAACAAATTTCATTTGGAAGAACAAAATATCAAGAATCTCAAGGGAATTAATGAAAAAAAAAGGCTGATGAGGGCGGCCTTGCTGTACCAGATCTAAAATTATATTATAAAGCAGTGGTCATCAAAACCATTTGGTATTGGATAAGAAATAGAGTAGTGGATCAGTGGAATAGATTAGGTTCACAGGACAAAATAGTCAATGACAATAGTAATCTAGGGTTTGATAAACCCAAAGACCCCAGTTTTTGGGATAAAAACTCACTATTTGACAAAAACTGCTGGGATAATTGGAAACTAGTATGGAAGAAATTAGGCATTGACCCACACCTAACACCATATACCAAGATAAGGTCAAAATGGATTCATGATCTAGGCATAAAGAATGATATTACAAACAAATTAGAACAATGTAGGATGGTTTACCTCTCAGACCTGTGGAGGGGGAAGGAATTTGTAACCAAAAAAGAACTAGAGATCATCATTTATCACAAAATATATAAGTTCGACTATATCAAGTTAAAAAGTTTTTGTACAAAGAAAATGAATGCAGACTCTTAAGATTAGAAGGGTAGCAGTAAACTGGGAAAATATTTTTACATTCAAAGGTTCTGATAAAGGCCTCATTTCTAAAATATATAGAGAACTGACTCAAATATATAAGAATTCAAGCCATTCTCCAGTTGATAAATGGTCAAAAGATATGAACAGACAATTTTCAGACAAAGAAATTGAAACTATTTCTAGTCACATGAAAAGGTGCTCCAAGTCACTATTGATCAGAGAAATGCAAATTAAGACAACTCTGAGATCCCACTAACTACACACCTGTCAGAATGGCTAAAATGACAGGAAATGATACTGACGAATGTTGGAGGGGATGTGGGAAAACTGGGACACTGATGCATTGTTGGTGGAACTGTGAACGGATCCAACCATTCTGGAGAGCAATTTGGAGCTATGCTCAAAAAGTTCTCAAACTGTGCATAGCTTTTGACTCAGCAGTGTTTCTACTGGGCTTATATCTCAGAGAGATCTTAAAGGAGGGAAAAGGACCCACATGAGCAAGAATGTTTGTGGCAGCCCCTTTTGTAGTGGCAAGAAACTGGAAATTGAAAGGATGCCCATCAATTGGAGAATGGCTGAATAAATAATGGTATATGAATGTCATGGAATATTATTGTTCTGTAAGAAACGACCAGCAGGAGGATTTCAGAGAGGCCTGGAGAGACTTTCATGAATTGATGCTGAGTGAAACGAGCAGTACCAGGAGATCATTATACACAGCAACAACAATATTACATGATGATCAATTCTGATGGACATGGCTCTCTGCAACAATGAAATGTTTCAAACCACTTTCAATTGTTCACTGAAGAAAGCCATATACACCCAGAGACGGGGATGTGAAATGTGAACCACAACATAACATTTCCATGCTCTCATTTGATGTTTGCTTACATTGTGTTTCCTTTCTCTGATTTTTCTTTGTTGTAAATATGATTTTTCTTGCACAAAAATGATGTGTGGAAATATGTATACATATATTCGATTTGTCAAGTATTTTAACATAATTAACATGTAGTGGATATCCTGCCATCTAGGGGAGGGGTGGG